>CANTUV010000018.1:11625000-11640000 GCA_947685225.1 Garcia nutans | reverse complement strand
TCTAAATACCTTAAAATGGTTTCCTGTGTTTCTAAATACTTTGAAAATCTTATTTCGTTGCTTTATTTTCCAAAGAGTTTAAAGTTATTAATTTTGTTTCTTCAAAACCCCAAAAACCCTAATTTACTTTCCAAATTATCAAAACCCTTAAATTATATTCTGTTTCTTTTCAAAAGCCTTAAAAACTTCTTTTTTCCTTTATAAACTTTAAATCGTTTGTTTATTTTCATAAAACTTCATAAAAGTATCAAATTGATTTTCAAACCCTAAAAGCTTCATGCATTCACCGAAACCCTAATTCAAAATTTCTCCAACCATACTTCAACTTTAAAACTACACAATAAACCTTAAACTAGTTAACCTAAACCCTAATTTCTCTAAACCCTAATCCTTTAAAACTTTAAAAACTTTATAAACATAAATATTATACTTTTATACAGTAAGCTCAAATCAACAATTCATTAACAAAAACCACAAATCAAAAGTATCTTAAAGTGTTCAAACCCTAGTTTCATGATTTCACCATCCAAACATTAATTTGGTTAATCAAAGAGTTTTACCAACCTTTTAAAACATAAAATCTTTAATCCATTTTAATCACAGTAGTCTAAATTCCATAAATTCCAAAACCCTAACACATGAAATAAAGAACTATAAATGGAAACAGTGGCTATAATTTAGATTTTTATTTGCCTTATTTAATTCTATATTGGATTATGCTTTGATTTATTTTATATGCTTTAATTTATTTTAGTTCAAATGCTTGATTTATTTAATTTATCATGAATGGATGTTATTTTCTATTGATGTTTAATACCTTTGATGAATGATTTATTTATGATGAATGGTTATTTACTTTTATTTCCAAATGTTGTAAGGGGTATGTTTTCACTTGGTGGGTACCTCCTTAATTAAATATCATGTAATTTAATTTGCTTTTCTATTTTAGAACCTATGTAAAGGACATGTTTCTACCTTTCGGTGGGTGTCCTATTTAGGCATGTGATGTAAGGACATGTTTCCATCTTCGGATGGGTGTCCATTTATTTGTTTTGTTTTGCTTGGACATTGCTTTGATTTTAATATAATGATGCTTTCTTTTTATTGTGTGTAATATGGATAATGTTGTTATATTTAAGAATTTTATAATATTAAGACCTGTAAAGGAGGCCGGTTCCAATGAACCGGGCATTGTGGGGGTGCTGGGCCATTTCTCACCTTCCCTACACGTACCTAACTTTCCGAACCCATTAGGGGGTTAGGGATTCCTTAGAAATCGAGTCATCTACCCCTTTCTTTTTCCCGGACCGTCCGGGTGGCGACTCCATTTTCTCTGGACTTAGGTCCGTGTTCTCTAAGGCCCCGAGCCTAAACAGTGCCGAAGTCGCAAGAACCATTCCACTGGGAGTGGGGGCAAAAATCCCCGCTCACAGTGGCGACTCCACTAGGGATAAGAGAAGTTAATTTCGTTGGTCTTTTTATTATTCTATTCTTTCTTATAATGATATTATCCATTGCATCATATTAGATTGCATTAGGTGCGTGAGTTAGGACGCCCGTGTTACCCGTGTTATGTTATGTAAGGGATACCATACTTTAACTCAAGGTATGGAGATCGAGCATGGCGTAACCACTCATAGCCTAGTACCATTTGGTATATACTTGCTATGGGAACCTAAGCCTTTTACCCAAAGATTAAAGCATATAATTGGCCTAGTTACTTTCCTTAGGTCTTACCCCAAATGCATGTTGTTTGACTATAGTTAATTTATCTTGGCTTAAATCATGGCTTATTTAGTTTGTTCTTTTTCTAATTTGACCCAAGTACATTTGCAAGCTCAAATAAATTTTTCTTTAAAGTCCAAAGCTATTTTCAATACTTTTCAAAATGGTATTTGGACATAAAACTTTTCTAAAAACAAATCAAAAATTCTTTTGCTCATGGTCCAAGTACTAAGCCCAAAATCCATTTTTTCTTGGATCTTTTTACAATGGGCATAGAAATAAAATTATTTTCATCCAACCTTTTCTTACAAAGAGCTTGCAAAATATTTAGGTCAATTAAGAAATACCAAAAATCAATTATGGGCCTAGTTTACACTAAGAATAAATTAACCACGAGCTTCTTACCTTTTTTCAAGTGAGAAATCTATCTATAATAAACCTCTTAATTTAGTTTTAATCCAATATAGCATAAAAGCTACTTTAGTTGGTTGAATGGATTAAAACCTAATTAATGGGAATTATCATGGATGAATTTCTATTTTCAAAAATATAACTATTGGTTGAAACGTCCGAGGGAATTATTCAAAAATAAGATACCCCATGTTGGTATTTTGTTAACCATATACCTAGGAAAAGAGACTCGCCATTCATGTATGGATGTTATAAGGTTGGAAGGAACGTTCTAATTGTTTGTGCATACATGCATACATGCATACATTTGCACCTCATATCATTAATCCTTTCTGGCTCACAGCCCTAGATTACGATAGTACAAAAGCTTATGACAATCCGACCTACGCTGGAAGCGAAGAATCTAGCAACGACTCAATCACTTGCTCACCAAAAACAATGGAGCCCGAACAAATTCAAAGAATGGTGGATGAAGCCCTCAATGCCAAAATGGAAGAAATAAAAGAGGCCGTGGCCGAGACCATAAAGAATCAACTAGCTGCAATTTTAAGAAATAATGCCGAAGCATCTGCTAGCACTAAGAAGCCAAAGGACAATGGAAAGGCTAAAATTGGTGAAGTAGCTTTTGATGATGATAAGGTGATCATTGATGATGATGATTGGGCTCAATACTACCAAGATCCTCAAGACAAAAAGGAGCCGAAGGTTGTTGAGAAGGAAAGTATTGAAAAGATCGAAACATCTGACGTTGAAAAGATGATTGCTGATTTAGAAAAGAAATTTGAGAAGAAATTGAAAACCAAAGAGGTGTCCGAGATCGACAAATTGTTTGAGCTGGATGAAGAAGTTCCGTTCAAGTTCAAGATGCCATCTTTTGCAAAGTATGATGGAACCGAAAATCCTCATCTCCATGTGAAGCAGTATATCACTGCTATGCAGTCTGCCCGAGCTACTATGGCTCAAACTCTAAGGTACTTTGTGCTCTCATTGGGTCCTGCTGTCCAAAATTGGTTCAACACCTTAGAGGAAGGCACACAAAAAGATTGGGACATGTTGTACAAGGCCTTCATTCAGCAATATGGGTACAATGTCGAGTTGGAAGTTACCTTAATGGAAGTTGAGTCCATTAAGCAAAGGCCAAATGAGAATTTTGTGGACTATGTGGAGAAACAAGGCCGCTTTGCTCAAGAAAAGGCCTGATAAATCTGATCAAATAAGGATGATCGTGAGAGGCGTCCTGCCCAATCTCCGTGAAAGGATGTCTCACACCCTTATAAGGGATTTCAAAGATTTTCTCCAAGCTAGTCTGCAAATTGAAGAGTGGGAAAGAGAGAAGAACCGTTTTTCAATAAAAAGGAATGAGAAAGGGAATTATCAGCCTAGCAGTCAAACCACGCAAAAAGAAGTTGATGTTAATGTGACCGGTCAAGGAAATAAAAGACAATTCTCAGAATTGGGAAAACCTCTATCTTGGGTTTTTAGCAAGCTGCAAAAGAAAGGGTTGTTGCAACCGTTAACTCCTCGACCACTACATAATCCACTGCCACCAAACTTCAATGCCGAGGCCTTCTGTCAATTTCATCAAATGCGAGGGCATGAAACAGATAAATGTGCTCGATTAAAACATGAGATCCAAAATTTAATCGATAGTGGTAAGCTACCGGAGCCGGACAAGCCCAATACCAAAGACAATCCTTTGCCTAAGTTCGGAAGAGTACCACCACCAGCAACCTTTATGGTGGGAAAAAGATTTAAAGAAGATTTTGTTTTATCATCCTTTCAAGATGGGAATATTGAAGATGTGAAAAGAAAAGAAGCTTAAACTCAATGAACTTTCCTTAGCTTGAATGTTGCTTTTCAATTTTACTTTCTTTAATTGGAACAATCTTGTTTTTCAAGTTTAAATTTGTTTGAGTGAATTACTTTCATCAAAATTTTTGTTGGTCTTTGTTCATTTTGGTGCTCAACCGATGAGGAATCTAGCTTGATATTTATAAATTAATGTGTCTAGGCATCATGACTTGAATGACTTTACTAGATGAGGAAATTACTCTATAGCATCGAGTTGTGTATGTTTACTTAGAGAGGGCTCCTGCATAATTTTCTTTGTCTAGGTCCTAGTTAGTCTTAGAACATGCATTGACAAACTTTCGAGGCAAAATTGAACTCTACTTATTTAAGAGAGAAATGATCTAGGCATTGTTTGGTTTGCCAACAACTAATATCCACCCTATTAAATATCAATCCCTAGTTGTCCCTTTGAGCCTTCATAAAATTTTAGCTTTCTTTTCATTGTCATATAACCCTAACAACCTACCCCGAGCTGTTGTGA
This sequence comes from Garcia nutans, assembly GCA_947685225.1. Taxonomy (NCBI): domain Eukaryota; kingdom Viridiplantae; phylum Streptophyta; class Magnoliopsida; order Malpighiales; family Euphorbiaceae; genus Garcia; species Garcia nutans. The sequence continues at coordinate 11,635,532 of CANTUV010000018.1, read as the reverse complement.
TACTTTTGACAAGTCTTATGATCACTAAGGTAAAGAGGCAAGAAGACCAAAGAAAGAAATGAATAGTCAAGACCATGAAGACAATTGAAGTTCTAAAGACCATGAGGGTAGTTGATGCTTTCAAGACCATAAAGGTAGTTGAAGTTTTCCTAATATCTCCAATTTATCAAGATAACATCAGAGTAACAAATGATTTATCATTGTTAAAGGAGATTTATGTCACCCCACTCATCCATTATTGGAAGCCTAAGCTGGTACAAGCAAGATAATTCTTTTAGAGCTAGAACCAAACAAACAAAAAAAAAGAGAAGAAAAAAGAAAAAAAAGAAAAAAAAATAAGAAAAAAGAAGAAGAATAAAACCTAAAAGGGCAGTTCAGAAAGCCAACTGAGTTCTCTTTTACCTAAAGCAACAAAAGGCTTCCATTTGGGTTATAAGGGCATTTTGACTTGAATAAGTCCAACCCAACCGAAGATTCCATCAAAATTGGAGAAAAAGGAGGAAGAGCATTCAGTTCTTGAAAGTTCTGTACTTGATAGTCCTACAAGAAAGAAGGACAAAATGATAAAAGAAAGGGAAGAGTAAGGAAAGAGAAAGAAAAGGGAAGAGTAAGAAAAATAAAGAAAAAGAAAGAAAAGGGAAAAGAAGAAAGGAAACGAATTTGGGAACCCAACTTTTTGCAAAGGCAAAAACTGTCCTAATCAAGATCCAAATTAATGCAAAGAAGATAGAAGGAATTTGGAGTCTAGCAAAATTATCTCCAAGCTACCTAAAATTCAAAAACGAAATTTATAGTGTGAAGGTTTGTCCCTTGTGTCACACTGGCTCCTATCTCAAAATGGCCTTCATCTAAACCTGTGTCCCTTATAGACCCCATTTCAAGCCTATTAAAGACCTGTTGATATCTCTTGGTAGGTAGAGTCTATTAGTGGAGATAGTTTGGATAAGCATGCATATGAGATAGACAATATTTAAACTCAAATGAGACCTTTGCCTAAGTAATGTGTATGTGCCTATCTGAAGTGCAACAATTCTTGCTTAAATAGAAATGATTACCGAGTTTAGTACGGTAACTAGGGTTGTCATGTTATAGGTTAATTTGAAAAAAATCAAGTCCTGAGGTGCATTGACATTAATTTGGCAAAGCCAACATTTGATTTCAAAATTAAAATTGAAAAATTTAGAAAATAAAAAAATATTTTTTTTGTCATAAGAAGACTTCAAGCTAAGGGGAGTATGTTGAACTATTGAACCTCCAAAGGACACATTGGGTAAAGGAAATGATTATTGGCAAGGTCATGAAGAAGCTATCAACTGACATGCTGAAACATAGTTTAAAAAGGATGCATCCTTGACTCTGCTGCTTAGGGTCTCCACCACTCATGTTTTCAACATCTTGAAGATAAAAGCCACAAATGCAAAATCTTTCGATCATTCCAATGCAAGACTTAAACAAGCATCAAAAAGGAACCAATGAGAACACTTCTGCTGATCACCTCGGTCTGTGAGTCGATAGGGACGACTGTAAGTATTATTCATGCATATCATGCATACATAAGCATATCACGTCGCACTTTCTTGTCTTGTATTGTCTGTTCCTTTTCAAAGTGAACATCAAATACCTTGCGAAGTAAAGAATCAAAAGAAGATATTGAATCAAGGGGGGCATGGAAAGCCTATTTGCTTGTCTTGTGTGTAATATGGATAATGTTATTATATTTAAGAATTTTATAATATTAAGACCTGTAAAGGAGGCCGGTTCCAATGAACCGGGCGTTGTGGGGGTGCTGGGCTATTTCTCAACTTCCCCACATGTATCCAACTTTTCAAACCCATTAGGGGGTTGGGGATTCCTTAGGAATCGAGTCATCCACCCCTTTCTTTTTCCCGGCCCGTCTGGGTGGCGACTCCATTTTCTCCGGACTTATGTCCGTGTTCTCTAAGGCCCCGAGCCTAAACAGTGCCGAAGTCGCAAGAACCATTCCACCAGGAGTGGGGGCAAAAATCCCCGCTTACAATAGTATTAGGGCAGATGTAGCCAAGTGGATCAAGGCAGTGGATTGTGAATCCACCATGCGCGGGTTCAATCCCCGTCATTCGCCCATAGTCTTAAAGTAATATTAAAGTCATAAAGTAATAATAAAGGAGCTAGACATTTTTAAATGAAATAAAATAATAAAAAATTCGAAATTACAAAATATTACCATTATATAATAAATTTAATTATATAAAAAATTTAAGTTAATTAATAATAATTTAATAATTTTAATAAGAATTTTTTTAATAATAATTTTAAATAATTTTAAGTTAATTAAGAATTTAATTAATAATAATATTAGTAACTTATTAAATTAAATTAAACTTAAATTAAACTAATTAATAAATAAAAAAAGAAATATATAAATATATAAATAAATATTTCTAAATATAAATAAATATTTCTAAATAAATATTAAATATATTCTATTAAATATTCGAACTAGATATGCAAGTATGTGCAAATTCTCCCAATTTATGGCCTACCATACGATCTGTTATATAAATAGGTAAATGCTCCTGTGGGTATTATGGTAGATGCCTGGGACCACGTTACTATTATTTCTTTTTCTACTTTTGTGTTAAGCTTATTTATTTTTTTTTAATAAATGATTTGCTACAAAAGGATTTTTTTAGTGAACGTGCCACAGTTAATTTCCCCTATTTTTTTTATTTATTTTGAAAAGACGAAGAAACAAATTCTATTTTTTCTCCTATTTACTACGGCGACGAAGAATCAAATAATCACTATATTTATTTCATTTTCTACTTCTTCTTCCAAGTGCAGGATAACCCCAAGGGGTTGTGGGTTTTTTTCTACCAATTGGGGCCCTCCCTTCACCACCCCCATGGGGATGGTCTACAGGGTTCATAACTACTCCTCTTACTACAGGACGCTTACCTAGCCAACATTTAGATCCGGCTCTACCCAAACTTTTCTGGTTAACCCCAGTATTCCCTACTTGTTCGACTGTTGCTAAGCAGTTTTTGGATATTAAACGAACCTCCCCATAAGGTAATTTTAAAGTGGCCGATTTCCCCTCTTTTGCAATCAGTTTCGCTACAGCACCTATAGCTCCAACTAATTGTCCACCCTTTCCAAGTGTGATTTCTACGTTATGTATGGCCGTGCCTAAGGGCATATCGGTTGAAGTAGATTCTTCTTTTTAATTAATCAAAACCTCTTCCCAAACTGTACAAGCTTCTTCCAAAGCATACGGCTTTCTGGGTGTAGATGATGATATCTATACAGATGGATCTTATATATCATAAAATGAAATAAAGTACTACATGAGTGGATATATAGGAATCCAAATCTGTTGAATCACTCATGTTATGCTCTTCTACATCTTAGGTCTTCCCGTTCCTTCATCTGGCTTATGTTCTTCATGTAGCATTCAGACCGAATGGCTTTATGAAATTACATCGATACTTCCACATATTAGGGGTAACGTAGGAGACATTTCTATTTCCCACCGGGGGAATCTTTAGAATTACCACTGCTTAGCTTTCAATTCGCCTCTGACCATCAAATGAAATGTGAATAACTCGTCCTCCTCTCTTTGAAACAAGGGGCGCTTCTGGTTTTGTCGGTGCTTGAAACCATTTTTTCTTCTCTATATTACTATATCTCTAGAGTCAATAATTTTCTATGAGGAACTACTGAACTCAATCACTTGTTGACATTACTCTTCAGTTTTCTGTTGAGGTCTATCCTGTAGAGGTACTTAAATTGGATCAGTGATCGATTTCTAGGTTTCATCGTAAACCTAATTGGTTACTTCCAATTACGTAAATCAATAGTTCAAACCACACTCAAAGGTAGGGCATTTCCCATTTTTATAGGAACTTTTGTACCAGAAATAATGGTATCTCCAATTATAGCCCCTCTGGGATGTAAAATATTTCTCTTCTCACCATCCCCATAGTGTATGAGACAAATGTATGCATTTCGATTAGAGTCGTATTCTATGGTTACGATTCTACCATATATGTCTTTTTCATTCCGTCGAAAATTAATTTTACGGTATAGACGCTTATGACATCCCCCTCTATGCCTTGCGGTAATGATTCGTTTGGCATTACGACCTTTACCACAACGATGTTGTCCATAGATCAAATTATTTCGTGTATTTCATGTATTGGATTTCACTTGACTGTCTACGGCTCCATTGCGTGTGCTCGGGGTAGAAGTTTTGTATAAATGTATCACCATGCTATTAAGTATTTTGATTTAAGTTCTTTTCTTTCTAAGAGGTGGAATAGAATAACCCGGTTGAAGCGTAATGATCATACGTCTGTAATGCATTGTATGTCCCATAATAGGTCTCATTCTTCTACCCTTTCCCAGGAGTCGATGGCTATTCATAGCTATTACCTTGACACCAAAGAAGAGTTCGACCCAATGCTTTATTTCTGTCCTAGTTGATCCTGATTCGACATTAAAAGTATATTAATTTTTCCTAATAACCGAATACTTTTGTCTGTAAATACTGCATATTTGATTCCATCCATAAATCTATTTTATTCCCTATGAGTTCTAGTCTCAATAAGAATGCTAGTTCTTACTGTTCATATGTTATGATATGAATATACCACACCAATTCGTTATGATGAGATTCTATTGATACAGAGCTAATTCCAATAGACTTATTGGAGGGTCCCATTAGCGTGCATCCAGTAGGAATTGAACCTATAAATTCTCCAATTATGAGTTGGGCGCTTTAACCATTCAGCCATGGATGCTTAGCGGGGATCCTCGTACATGGTGAATAACCAAATTCCAATTGAAATGAAATTTGTAGGATAAATTAATGCAATTTAGGAGGAATCAATGAAAAGACATCAATTCAAATCCTAGATTTTTGAATTTACAGAGATATTGAGAGAGATCAAGAATTCTCACTATTTCTTAGATTCATGGACCCAATTCAATTTAGTGGGATCTTTCATTCACATTTTTTTTCCATCAAGAACATTTTATAAAACTCTTGAACTCCCGAATTTGGAGTATCTTACTTTCACGCAATTCACAGGGTTCAACAAGCAATCGATATTTCACCATCAAGGGTGTAGTGCTATTTGTAGTAGTGGTTCTTATATATCGTATTAACAATTGAAAGATGGTCGGAAAAAAAAATCTCTATTTGACAGGGCTTCTTCCTATACCTATGAATTCCATTGGACCCAGAAATGATACATTGGAAGAATCCTTTGGGTCTTTCAATATCAATAGGTTGATTGTTTCGCTCCAATATCTTCCAAAAGGAAAAAAGATCTCTGAGAGCTTTTTGCTAGATCCGAAAGAGAGTACTTGGGTTCTCCCAATAACGAAAAAGTGTATCATGTTTGAATCTAACTGGGGTTCGCGATGGTGGAAGAACTGGATCAGAAAAAAGAGGGATTCTAGTTGTAAGATATCTAATGAAACCGTCGCTGGAATTGAGATCTCATTTAAAGAAAAAGATATCCAATATCTGAAGTTTCTTTTTGTATATTATATGGATGATTCAATCCGCAAGGACCATGATTGGGAATTGTTTGATTGTTTTTCTCCGAGGAAGGGGCAAAACATAATCAACTTGAATTCGGGACAGCTATTTGAAATCTTAGTGAAAGACTGGATTTGTTATCTCATGTTTGTTTTCGTGAAAAAATACCAATTGAAGTGGAGGGTTTCTTCAAACAACAAGGAGCCGGGTCAACTATTCAATCAAATGATATTGAGCATGTTTCCCATCTCTTCTCGAGAAAGAAGTGGGCTATTTCTTTGTAAAATTTTGCTCAATTTCATATCTGGCAATTCCGCCAAGATCTCTTCGTTAGTTGGGGGAATAATCCGCACGAATCGGTTTTTTTGAGGAACATATCGAGAGAGAATTGGATTTGGTTAGACAATGTGTGGATGGTAAACAAGGATCGGTTTTTTAGCAAGGCACGGAATATATCATCTAATATTCAATATGATTCCACAAGATCTATTTTCGTTCAAGGAAGGAATTCTAGCCAATTGAAGGGATCTTCTGATCAATCCAGTGATCATTTCGATTCCATTAGTAATGAGGATTCGGAATATCACACATTGATCAATCAAAGAAAGATTCAACAACTAAAAGAAAGATCAATTTTTTGGGATCCTTCCTTTCTTCAAATGGAACGAACAGAGATAGAATCAGACTGATTCCCTAAATGCCTTTTTGGATATTCCTCAATGTCCCGACTATTCACGAAAGGTGAGAAGGAGATGAATAATCATCTGCTTCCGGAAGAAATAGAAGAATTTCTTGGGAATCCTACAAGATCCATTCGTTCTTTTTTCTCTGCCAGATCGTCAGAACTTCATCTGGGTTCAAATCCTACTGAGAGGTCCACTAAATTGTTGAAGAAAGAACAAGATGTTTCTTTTGTCCCTTCCAAGCATTCGGAAAATAAAGAAATAGTTAACATATTCAAGATAATCACGTATTTACAAAATACCGTCTCAATTCATCCTATTTCATCAGATCCGGGATGGGATATGGTTTTGAAGGATGAATTGGATATGGACAGTTCCAATAAGATTTCTTTCTTGAACAAAAATCTATTTTTTGATTTATTTCATCTATTCCATGATCGGAACCGGGGGGGGGGGGGATACACATTACACCACGATTTTGAATCAGAAGAGAGATTTCAAGAAATGGAAAATCTATTCACTCTATCAATAACCGAGCCAGATCTGGTGTATCATAAGGGATTTACCTTTTTATTGATTCCTACGTATTGGATCAAAAACAATTCTTGAATGAGGTATTCAACTCCAGGGATGAATTAAAGAAGAAATCTTTATTGGTTCTACCTCCTATTTTTTATGAAGATAATGAATCGTTTTATCGAAGGATCAGAAAAAAAAAATGGGTCCGGATCTCCTGCGAGAATGATTTGGAAGATCCAAAATAAAAAATAGTGGTATTTGCTAGCAACAACATAATGGAGGCAGTCAATCAATATGGATTGAACCTAAATCTGATTCAAATCCAATATAGTGCCTATGGGTACATAAGAAATGTATTGACTCAATTCTTTTTAATGAATAGATCCAATCCCAGCTTCGAATATGGAATTCAAAGGGATCAAATAGGAAATGATACTCTAAATCATAGAACTATAATGAAATATACGATCAACCAACATTTATCGAATTTGAAACAGAGTCAGAAGAATTGGTTCAATCCTCTTATTTTTCTTTCTCGAACCAAGAGATCCATGAATTGGGATCCTAATGCATATAAATACAAATGGTCTAATGGGAGCAAGAATTTCTAGGAACATTTGGAACATTTCATTTCTGAGTAGAAGAGCCATTTTCTTTTTTAAGTAGTGTTCGATCGATTACGTATTAATCAATATTCGATTGATTGTTCTGAGGTTATCGACAAAAAATATTTGTCTAAGTCACTTCGTTTCTTTTTGTCCAAGTTACTTCTTTTTTTGTCCAAGTTTCTTCTCTTTTTATCTAACTCACTTCCTTTTTTCTTTGTGAGTTTCAGGAATATCCCCATTCATAGGTTCGAAATCCATATCTATGAATTGAAAGGTCCGAATGATCAACTCTGCAATCAGCTATTAGAACCAATAGGTCTTCAACTCATTCATTTGAAAAATGGAAACCCTTCTTATTGGATGATCATGATACTTCCCAAAAATTGAAATTTTTGATTAATGGAGAAACAATATCACCATTTTTGTTCAATAAGATACCAAAGTGGATGATTGACTCATTCCATACTAGAAATAATCGCAGGAAATCTTTTGATAGCTCGGATTCCTATTTCTCAATGATATCTCACGATCAAGACAATTGGCTGAATCCCGTGAAACCATTTCATAGAAGTTCATTGATATCTTCTTTTTATAAAGCAAATCGACTTCGATTCTTGAACAATCTACATTACTTCTGCTTCTATTGTAACAAAAGATTCCCTTTTTATGAGGAAAAGGCCCGTATCAAGAATTATGATTTTACGTATGGACAATTCCTCAATATCTTGTTCATTCACAACAAAATATTTTCTTTGTGCGGCGGTAAAAAAAACATGCTTTTTTGGAGAGAGATACTATTTCACCAATCGAGTCACAGGTATCTAACATATTCATACCTAATGATTTTCCACAAAGTGGTAACGAAAGGTATAACTTGTACAAATCTTTCCATTTTCCAATTCGATCTGATCCATTCATTTGTAGAGCTATTTATTTGATCGTAGACATTTCTGGAACACCTCTAACAGAGGGACAAATAGCCCCTTTGGAAAGAACTTATTGTCAACCTCTTTCGGATATGAATCAATTGGATTCAGAAGGGAAGAACATGCATCAGTATCTCAATTTCAATTCAAACATGGGTTTGATTCACACTCCATGTTCTGAGAAATATTTACCATCTGAAAAGAGGAAAAACCGTAGTCTTTGTCTAAAGAAATGTGTTGAAAAAGGGCAGATGTATAGAACCTTTCAACGAGATAGTGCTTTTTCAACTCTCTCAAAATGGAATCTATTCCAAACATATATGCCATGGTTCCTTACTTCGATAGGGTACAAATATCTAAATTTGATATTTTTAGATACCTTTTCAGACCTATTACCGATACTAAGTAGCAGTAAAAAATTTGTATCCATTTTTCATGATATTATGCACGGATCAGATATATCATGGCGAATTCTTCAGAAAAAAAATTGTGTCTTCCACAATGGAATCTGATAAGTGAGATTTCAAGTAAGTGTTTACATAATCTTCTTCTATCTGAAGAAATGATTCATCGAAATAATGAGCCACCATTGATATCGACACATCTGAGATCTCCAAATGTTCGGGAGTTCCTCTATTCAATCCTTTTCTTTCTTCTTGTTGCTGGATATCTCGCTCGTACCCATCTTCTCTTTGTTTCCTAAGCCTATAGTGAGTTACAGACAGAGTTCGAAAAGGTCAAATCTTTTATGATTCAATCATACATGATTGAGTTGCGAAAACTTTTGGATAGGTATCCTACATCTGAACTGAATTCTTTCTGGTTAAAAAATCTCTTTCTAGTTGCTCTGGAACAATTAGGAGATTTTCTAGAAGAAATGCGGGGTCCTGCTTCTGGCGGCAACATGCTATGGGGTGGTGGTCCCGCTTATGGGGTTAAATCAATACGTTCTAAGAAGAAATTTTTGAATATCAATCTCATCGATCTCATAAGTATCATACCAAATCCCATCAATCGAATCACTTTTTTGAGAAATATGAGACATCTAAGTCATATAAGTAAAGAGATTTATTCATTGATAAGAAAAAGAAAAAAACGTGAACGGTGATTGGATTGATGATAAAATAGAATCCTTGGTCGCAAACAGTGATTCGATTGATGATAAAGAAAGAGAATTCTTGGTTCAGTTCTCCATCTTAATGATAGAAAAAAGGATTGATCAAATTTTATTGAGTCTGACTCATAGTGAGCATTTATCAAAGAATGACTCTGGTTATCAAATGATTGAAGAGCCGGGAGCAATTTATTTACGATACTTAGTTGACATTCATAAAAGTATCTAATGAATTATGAGTTCAATACACCTTGTTTAGCAGAAAGACGGATATTCCTTGCTTATTATCAGACAACCACTTATTCACAAACCTCATGTGGGGTAAATAGTTTTCATTTCCCATCTCATGGAAAACCCTTTTCGCTCCTCTTAGCCCTATCCCCCTCTAGGGGTATTTTAGTGATATGTTTTTTAGGAATTGGACGATCCTATTTGGTCAAATACCTAGCGACAAACTCCTATCTTCCTTTCATTACAGTATTTTTGAACAAGTTCCTGGATAACAAGCCTAAGGGCTTTCTTATTGATGACAGTGACAATATTGATGATAGTGACGATATTGATGCTAGTGACGATATTGATGCTAGTGACGATATTGGTGTGAGTGACGATATCGACCATGACTTTGATATGGAGCTGGAGTTTCTAACTAGGATGAATGCGCTAACTATGGATATGATGCCGGAAATAGACCAATTTTATATCACCCTTCAATTTGAATTAGCAAAAGCAATGTCTCCTTGCATAATATGGATTCCAAAAATTCATGATCTGGATGTGAATGAGTCGAATTAATTATCCCTCGGTCTATTAGTGAACTATCTCTCCAGGGATTGTGAAAGATGTTCCACTAGAAATATTCTTGTTATTGCTTCGACTCATATTCCCTAAAAAGTGGATCCCACTCTAATAGCTTCGAATAAATTAAATACATGAATTAAGATATGATGGCTTCTTATTCCACAACAACGAAAGCGCTTTTTTCCTCTTTCATATACTGGGGGATTTCACTTGGAAAAGAAAATGTTCCATACTAATGGATTCGGGTCCATAACCATGGGTTCCAATGTACGAGATCTTGTAGCACTTACCAATGAGGCCCTATCGATTAGTATTACACAGAAGAAATCAATTATAGACACTAATATAATTATA
>CANTUV010000018.1:11605000-11615000 GCA_947685225.1 Garcia nutans | reverse complement strand
CGTATCTTCATAGACCAAGAACTACAAGATCGCCCCTTTCATTCTAGGGCGACAGAGGGATCGTACCATTTGAGCCTTTTTTTATGCTTTTCCCGGAGGTCTGGAGAAAGCTGCAATCAATAGGATTTTCCTAACCCTCCCTTCCCAAAAGGAAGGAGGTGAAATTCTTTTTCCTTTCTGCAGGGACTAGGAGATTGGATCTAGCCGTAAGAAGAATGCTTGGCTGATAAATAACTCACTTCTTGGTCTTCAACCCCCTCAGTCACTACGAACACCCCCGATCAGTGCAATGGGATGTGTCTATTTATCTATCTCTTGACTCGAAATAGGAGTAGGTTTGAAAAAGGATCTTAGAGTGTCTAAGGTGGGGCCAAGAGGGTCTCTTAACGCCTTCTTTTTTCTTCTCATCGGAGTTATTTCAAAAAGACTTGCCACGGTAAGGAAAAAGGGGAGAACAAGCACACTTGGAGAGCGCAGTACAACGAAGAATTGTATGCTGCATTCGGGAAGGATGAATCGCTCCCGAAAAGGAATCTATTGATTCTCTCCCAATTGGTTGGACCGTAGGTGCGATGATTTACTTCAGGGGAGAGGTCTCTGGTTCAAGTTCAAGATGGCCCAGCTGCACCAAAGAAAAGAATAGAAGAAGCATCTGACTCCTTCGTGCATGCTCCACTTGGCTCGGAGGGATATAGCTCAGTTGGTAGAGCTTCGCTCTTGCAATTGGGTCATTGCGATTACGGGTTGGATGTCTAATTTTTCAGGAGGTAATGATAATATCTTGTACCTGAACCGGTGGCTCACTTTTTCTAAATAATGGGGAAGAGGACCGAAACATGCCACTGAAAGACTCTACTGAGACAAAGATGGGTTGTCAAGAACGTAGAGGAGGTAAGATGGGCAGTTGGTCAGATCTAGTATGGATCGTACATGGACAATAGTTGGAGTCGGCAGCTCTCCTAGGGTTCCCTCATCTGGGATCCCTGGGGAAGAGGATCAAGTTGGCCCTTGCGAACAACTTGATGCACTATCTCCCTTCAACCCTTTAGCAAAATTTGGCAAAAGGAAGGAAAATCCATGGACCGACACCATTGTCTCCACCCCATAGAAACTATGAGATCACCCCAAGGATGCCTTCAGCATCCAGGGGTCGCGGACCGACCATAGAATCCTGTTCAATAAATGGAACGCATTAGCCGTCTGCTCTCAGGTTGGGCAGTAAGGGTCAGAGAAGGGCAATCACTCATTCTTAAAATCAACATTCTTAAGACCAAAGAGTGGACAAAAAAAGGGGGGCTCTCCGTTCCTGGTTTTCCTGTAGCTGGATCCTCCGGAACCACAAGAATCATTAGTTAGAATGGAATTCCAACTCAGCACCTTTTGAGATTTTGAGAAGAGTTGTCTTTAGAGAGCACAGTACGATGAAAGTTGTAAGCTATGTTCGGGGGGGAGTTATTGTCTATCATTGGCCTCTATGGTAGAATCAGTCGGGGGCCCGAGAGGTGATGATTTACCCTGTGGCAGATGTCAGCGGTTCGAGTTTGCTTATCTCCAACTCGTGAACTTAGCCGGTACAAAGCTATACGATTGTGAACACTCGAATTTTGAGGCTCGGAAAGCCAATTTCCTCAGACCAGGCCGGACCGGGGAACAACGGTAAAACTCCACCGAAAGTATGTCTTCATGGTACTTGAAATGTTCGGTGCGACGCAAGGATCACGGATATGGTCTCGGAATAATTTTTAGAGGCCCATAGCTCCCGAAAAATCAGTTTGAGCGAAAACCGGACAAAACCGGCGGCTCAGCCGCCGTGATCCCAGCGGCTCAGCCGCCAAAACTTTCCTTCTTTTCGGCTTGTCACATCCACGGCGGCTCGGCCGCAGTGGACGGCGGCTCGGCCGCTGAGACCGGCGGTTCAGCCGCCGTGGATTACGGCCCGGCCGCCGTCCAGTCCGATTTTGCCTATAAATAGCCTTCAAGTGTTCAGAAAAAAAGGTTGGCTTTTGGAGACTCCGGGCCTCATGCTGACGAATTTAATCCGTAATCAAGAATCATAATCCAAGGTCCAAGAAAACGAGATCTGGAACTTCGAAGTGGAAAAATCCTAAGCAAGGTAATATTCTAATCAATTCTTTGTCAATTTAAACATTTCATAAGCAGTCCATCTTCTTCTCAATTTCTTCTTGGTCAAAGACCTAATCCTTTTAGGTCTAAGGCCTAATGGACTAATTAATCAATCTGTTGGCACGAAGCCCAAATTACATCTTTCCGGTACAAAGTACCTAAATTTCACAATTAAAATCAACTTTTGGCACGGAGCCTAAATCGCACCTTTTTCGGTACCAAGTACCTAAATTTGACATTTAGCACTAAGTGCTAAAACTCACCATTTTGGCATAAAGCCCAACAATGCAGGCCAAAGGCCCAAAATTTACATCCTTTGGGTACAAAGTACCTAAATTTCACCATTTAGCACTAAGTGCTAAATCTCACAAATTTGGCAAAAAGCCTGATCAATACTTGGCATGAAGCCCGACACCAGCACGGAGCACTAAGTGCTCATAATCTCACATTTGGCATGAAGCCTAAATTGCATCTTTTGGTACAAAGTATCTAAATTTCACCATTTAGCACTAAGTGCTAAATCTCATCAATTTGGCAGAAAGCCCGACAAATGCACGAAGCATACACACACATGCATGAAGCATAATTTTCATCGCCTTTAAATAGGCTTTCCCGAACTACATGGGCTTTGATCTCTCATAAAAACGGGAGTATGTAGGCATGTTTGGGATTCACCCCAAATAGCAAGTCCACAATTTACTAACAATCTGTCTATTTTTATTTCTTTGTTCCTCTTGTTTGCAAGTTAGTCGAATGCATGACATAGTCCCCGAATCCTCCTTGGGTTCGTAGATCAGAAGCCTTTACATTGGAAGCATTAATTGGAGTCAAACAAGGGTTTTCTTAGTTTTTCCCTTTGAACAGAAAAAACTGAGTGGCGACTCCCGACAACAAGTGAACGTTCGCCCGAATCCTTTTCGGGCGGAATCCGAGGTTCACAAATTGGCGACTCCACTGGGGAACATAAAGATGATTTATGTGATCCAAGTGGACTACTATTGTTTATTTGACTAACTGGCCCTTCTTTAGGGTATTTTTATTTATTTTGGCAGGGCACCTTAGCAATGGCTGTCTTTTCTTTAAAGACATTGGTACTGAAAATTGAAAAAAAAAAATATTTCCCTGGGGATCATAAAAAAATAATAAATAAAATAATGGCTATATATTACACAAAAAAAAATAAAAAATGATAATAATAATGATTTATGGAATTATAGTAGACTGTTATTATTATTCGTTTAACTGATTTGCCCTTCTTTAGGGTATTTTTATTCATTTTTCAGGGTACCCTAGCATTATATATCCTTTCTTTAAGGATATTGGACTGAAGATTGAAGAAAGGAATCTTTTTCCTTTGATGGATCTATTGTTTGACTACTTGTGCATTTGTTTTGTCATTCAGAGAATCTTTTTCTCTTGCATATATGGGGGAATCCTTTTCCTCCATTGCATAAAAAATTATTTTCAAATGAATTTCTTCTCTTTCTGTTCAAAGTTCTAAGTCTGGATAGCAAGTAGCGCTGACCGGCAGGTCTCCTTGATTATGCCGGCGGACAGCCAAAGCGTCCTCCCTGTTGTCGCAAACCATTCCAATCCTTTTGGAGTGGCCTATGAGTAATCGTACTGTTGGACCCACGCGAAACTCCTTGTTTCACATGTGGTTAGGTATATCTTACTCAAGACTCAAGGGTCCCTATGATAAGCCGATTCTCTATTTTTCACATAACAATAGAACCTTCCTTTAGGTTGTATGTACCCAATGATAGTACTGCATTCCATTAAAATGAATTATGATGTGATGAGGTGCATTCATGCAACATAACAACACGGTTTTGGGGAAAATCTTTTGATATGTACAAGTGGACCCAGAGTTCTTCCTACCCTACACACTACCCTGATCCTTTACCCTTAACCTGTGCAGGTACCCACTGTCCGTGTGCCTTCACCTACACCAGACACACCAATACCAACTGTGCTATCACCTACAAGTCCTACTACCCCAACTTCACCAACTGCTCCAATTGTTGAAATGGCTACTATTGAACAAATTAAGGCTTTGCTAGATGGACAGGCTAAGGAAATTGAAGCTAGAATGCAAGAAAGAATTGATGAAGCTTTAGCCGCCCAGAAGGTAGCCATCTTGGCTGAATTGGGAGGGGTACCAAAGACAGCCACTACTTCTGGAAATTTGGGGAAGGAACCTATTGTGGGGCAAACTAGTACCCCCATGACTGCTCAGAAAACCCCTGTCATCAATTTGGAGGATCCACCCTCTAAGAATGTCACTGAGACTGATGAACTGAAAAGAAAACTTGAATTGCTGGAAAGGTCAATCACTGCAATGAAAACTCATAAAGAGGTGGTAGACATGGATTCTTTATCCTTGTTTCCCCAAGCTAGATTGCCTCCAAAATTCAAGATGCCTGGGATGGACAGATTTGATGAGACTACTTGCCCTAAAACTCACCTTAAGATGTATGTGGGGGCATTAAGCCCTTGGGGTTTAAATGATGAGCTCTTTGCTCAATTATTCCAACAATCTTTGACTGGTGCTTCCCTCAAGTGGTTTGTAAGCCTGGACCATGCCAAGATTAAGACCTGGGAAGACATCTGCAATGCATTTAACTCTCAATACCACTATAATATCGAGGTGGATGTCACCAGAAGGGAACTTGAGACTACCAAGCAGAACAACAATGAACCCTTCTCCTCGTTCCTTATGAGGTGGAGGGCAAAAGCCGCCCAAATGATCAATCACCCTTCTGAACAAGAGCAGATTGATATCATAATCAGAAATTTAAGGCCTACATATCAAGCCCAACTGCAAACCCAATACCTACCTACTTTCAAATCGCTCATTGCGACTGCAACCAAGGTAGAAGATCTGATACAATTGGGTAAGATAGTAGATGAAGAAGCTATCTTGAAGTATAAAAAACAAGGCCAAGCTGCTAATGAAGTGGCCAATATTGCCCCTACGAATCCTTTACGTGTGGGCAATCTTGGGCAAAGAAATCAGTCAAGAAGGCAATATACCGACATTGGAATGCCCCTTCATCTAGTGTTTAAAAAGGCCGTGGAAGGAAAATATTTGAAGCCTTTGGACCCAAGGCCTCCTCCAAACCCATTACCCTCCAATTACAGGGCCAATGAGTATTGTGAGTACCACCAAGGAAATGGGCACAGAACAGATGCTTACTGGACTTTGAAAAACCGCATCCAGGAGTTGGTGGATAGTGATGATATCATTCCTCTCAGGAGGCAACCAAACATTAACACTAACCCCTTGCCCAATCATTCCATCAATGCTGTCACTGTGGAAGATTTCATGCAGCCTAGTCTCTTTGATGAGGATGCTATGATAACCAATGTTGAAGACAAAAGGGGCTTCACCAAGCTGATCAAGACCACAGATGGACCACTGATAAACTGGTACGCCGAGGAGGGACAGGCTGCTCTAGTCAAACCTAGTCTTGTGTCACACCCTGAACCCGAGTCTTGTACTAAGTCAAATCCTGAGTCAAACACCGAGTCAGAGTCTAGTCCTGAGTCCTCTATAGCTTCAGATTTAGAGAACCCAAATGTCACATTTAATGTAATCTTGGAGAATGACTCCACCATTATCAATGAAACTCTTCAAATTCTTGGTTACCCTGTGTCTTTTGCTTTCCAAGTATTATCTAGCAAAAATGATATAAATGAAATAAAAGAAATAAATGAAAAGATAATAATTGGCAAAGAAAATGACCATACATACATTGCATGTGATTGTGTGAATAAGGAACAGGTTCTTGAGTGCATCAGAAAGTATGCCAACTGCTTCATGTGGAAGACAAGTGATGTCACGGGAATAGACCCAGCCATGGCAGTTCACAAGATTCCGCTATACCCCGATGCAAAGCCGGCTAAGCAAAAATTGAGCAGAATGAAGCCAGAATGGTCTTTGAAGATTAAAAAAGAGGTCGCCAAGCAACTGGACAAAAAGTTCATAGAACCAATTGCCTACCCTTCCTGGTTAGCAAACATTGTACCGGTCCCGAAGAAAGACGGAAAGGTCAGGATGTGTGTTGACTACAGAGATCTGAATAAAGCTTGTCCCAAGGACAATTTCCCGCTACCACACATCGATTTGCTAATAGACGGGATGGCAACGACAATCTTTCATGACATGATTTGCAAAGAAGTAAAAGTGTATTTTGATGATATGATTGTCAAGTCAAAATCTCCAGAAGAGCACGTCTAAGCACTTGAGAAGTTCTTCCTTAGACTTCGCAAGTACAATTTGAAGCATAAATCCTGCAAAGTGACTCTTTGGTGTAACATCAGGCCAATTTGGGATATTATTGGTCCACCATGAACACAGACTGTGTGGCATTTGTGCAAGGATGGCATCAGTGTCAGATATTTGCTAAGCTGCAGAAGCAACCTCCCGTTGCCCTGAATCCAATCACTTCTCCATGGCCCTTCGCTACTTGGGGAATAGATATAATTGGCAAAATACATCCACAAGCCTCGAATGGACATCAGTTTATCTTGGTAGCAGTGGATTACTTCACAAAGTGGGTTGAAGCAGCTTCCTATGCAGAATTAGACGCCAAAAAGGCAGCACAGTTTGTCCGAACCAACATCCTTTGTCGGTACGGAACGCCGTTTGAAATTATCACTGATAATGGAACTCATTTCCAAGCAGAATTTGCTAAGCTCTTGAAGGATAAGAAGATCCAGCATCATAAGTCCTCTCCTTATAGACCTCAAACAAATGGAGCTGTAGAAGCAGCGAACAAGTCTATAAAGGTGATCATACAAAAAATGATCAAGGAACATAGGCGTTGGCATGAGAAGTTACCACTGGCTTTGTGGGGATACAGAACATCAGTTAGAACTCCTACTGGGGCAACCCCGTATTCACTGGTATACGGAATGGAAGCAGTACTCCTCATTGAACTGGAAGTTCAATCGGCGAGGATAATTCAAGAAAGTCAGATAAATGAAGTTGAATGGATCAGCAATTATCATCATCAGTTGTTGAGTTTAGATGAAAAAAGACTTCAAGCTCTACATCAGATTCAAGGGTATCAAAGGCGAATGGCCAGACATTTCAACAAAAAGGTCAAAGATTGAAAGTTGGAAGAAGGTTGTTTGGTTTTGAAGGAGATCAGAACACCTGTTACAGATCCTCGTGGGAAGTTTCGTCCTCATTGGGCGGGACCCTACATTTTGAAGAAAATACTTTCCGGCGGAGCCGTCATCTTGTCTGATTTGGATGGTCTGGAGTTCACAAACCCATGCAATCTGGATCAACTAAAGAAATATTATGTATGATCATGCATTCCATAAGGAACTACATTAGACCTGATTCTCGCAAACTAATTCGAGATATGTAGGCAGCTCTTTTTGAGCACGGTCTAAATTTCAATAAAAATCATTCATTTTTCTTTTGCCAACATAAAAAAAAAACACAAAAAACAAAAAACAAAAAAACAAAACAAAAAATCACGCTAAGCCGAAAACCCACAAAGGGCGGCTTAGGCAATAGTGGGGCCCGCTAAGTCGAAAACCCGCAAAGGGCGGCTTAGACAAGAATGGGTAAGAGCTCGCTAAGTTGAAAATCCGAAAGGACAGCTTAGGCAAAAATTAGAGCAAGTAAATAAAGTAGATAATGCTTGGAAAGCAAACAAAAAGGGTCATTCATCCTAAGAAGGGTCATTCATTCCAAAAGAGTCATTCATTTCAAAAAAGTCAAACCAATAAAAAAGAGTCAAAAAAAAAAGAGAGGAGTCAACCCTAGAGTCTAAATTCTGTGCCTCCTACTTGGGGCAGAGTCTGCAGCGTCTGCCTTCTCCTCGTTAAGAGGAACCACCTCATTTCCCTCCAGCTCCTGCAGCAATGCAAGCCTCCTTGGCTTTTCAATTGGCCAAACTTCAGCTATAAACCAAGTTCTGTACTCGGGAGTAGTTTGAACAAGGGAAGGCTCTGCAAAAAGCCTGATCATCTGATGGTCCCTAACTTAAGTTTGAAGAACAGCTCGAGTAACTCCGGGAATAATTTGGGGGCAACTTCAGAAAAATTCAAGTTCCTCCCCCAATGGAGTTGGACTTCCTAGAGGGTTATTTCTAAGTTCTTTACTAGAAATAATTACTGATAGCTTAAGCTTGAGGCCTTGTAAAGTTGAAAAGCCTCTGAAAAGCCCCACATAGCCAATTTGAACCTCATGCCTTACAGGGGGGGGGGGCATTTGAGTCACATCTAATGATTGAGCAGAATTCCTCAAAAAGAGGACACATCTCGTCCATCCGGGCACCAAACCTGAAGACGTGAGCTTGCGGAACCCAAAATTTGGTACAAGCGTGCAAGAAATCCCAATTCACCAATATCTCTCTAAGAGTAGCAACAACTTTCAATCCATATCTTTCCATATTGATCCTTTGAACCTTATGGAGACTCTTGGTCCAGTTGTGCATACAACGATTGTAAAAAAAAAAAGCCTTTTTGAAAAATAGAAGGGGACATCATGCATACATATGTACTGTTTCTGCTTAACAAAAGTGCAGGTACAGAAAAATCAGAAATGTTGCAAGCAATCGGAAGTGCCAAAATGTGGATCTTGTACCCCTCGCTCAAAATTCACTCTTCAGAAGGCCACTGGGCCCCATAAATCATTTTTATGGACCCCAGTGGGGGGCAATTGTGAACACTCGAATTTTGAGGCTCGGAAAGCCAATTTCCTCAGACCAGGCTGGACCGGGGAACAACGGTAAAACTCCACCGAAAGTATGTCTTCATGGTACTTGAAATGTCCGGTGCGACGCAAGGATCACTGATATGGTCTCGGAATAATTTTTAGAGGCCCATAGCTCCCGAAAAATCAGTTTGAGCGAAAATCGGACAAAATCGGCGGCTCAACCGCCGTGATCCCGGCGGCCCAGCCGCCAAAACTTTCCGTCTTTTCGGCTTGTCACATCCACGGCGGCCCGGCCGCCGTCCAGTCCGATTTTGCCTATAAATAGCCTTCAAGTGTTCAGAAAAAAAGGTTGGCTTTTGGAGACTCCGGGCCTCATGCTGACGAATTTAATCCGTAATCAAGAATCATAATCCAAGGTCCAAGAAAACGAGATCTGGAACTTCGAAGTGGAAAAATCCTAAGCAAGGTAATATTCTAATCAATTCTTTGTCAATTTAAACATTTCATAAGCATTCCATCTTCTTCTCAATTTCTTCTTGGTCAAAGACCTAATCCTTTTAGGTCTAAGGCCTAATGGACTAATTAATCAATCTGTTGGCACGAAGCCCAAATTACATCTTTCCGGTACAAAGTACCTAAATTTCACAATTAAAATCAACTTTTGGCACGGAGCCTAAATCGCACCTTTTTCGGTACCAAGTACCTAAATTTGACATTTAGCACTAAGTGCTAAAACTCACCATTTTGGCATAAAGCCCGACAATGCAGGCCAAAGGCCCAAAATTTACATCCTTTGGGTACAAAGTACCTAAATTTCACCATTTAGCACTAAGTGCTAAATCTCACAAATTTGGCAAAAAGCCCGATCAATACTTGGCATGAAGCCCGACACCAGCACGGAGCACTAAGTGCTCAAAATCTCACATTTGGCATGAAGCCTAAATTGCATCTTTTGGTACAAAGTATCTAAATTTCACCATTTAGCACTAAGTGCTAAATCTCATCAATTTGGCAGAAAGCCCGACAAATGCACGAAGCATACACACACACATGCATGAAGCATAATTTTCATCGCCTTTAAATAGGCTTTCCCGAACTACATGGGCTTTGATCTCTCATAAAAACGGGAGTATGTAGGCATGTTTGGGATTCACCCCAAATAGCAAGTCCACAATTTACTAACAATCTGTCTAT
>CANTUV010000018.1:11200000-11600000 GCA_947685225.1 Garcia nutans | reverse complement strand
ATGAAGATAATCAATTTGATCGTTGTGGTCGGACTCTATTATGGATTTCTGACCACATTCTCCATGGGACCCTCTTATTTCTTCCTTCTTCGAGCTCGGGTTATAGAAGAAGGAGAAGAAGGAACTGGGAAAAAGGTATCAGCAACAACAGGTTTTATTACAGGACAGCTCATGATGTTCATATTGATCTATTATGCGCCTCTGCATCTAGCATTGGGTAGACCTGATACAATAACTGTCCTAGATCTACCCTATCATTTGTTTCATTTCTTCTGGAACAATCACAAACACTTTTTTTATTATGGATCTACTACCAGAAATTCAATGCGTAATCTTAGCATTCAATTTGTATTCCTGAATAATCTTATTTTTTTAATTATTCAACCATTTCATTTTACCAAGTTTAATGTTAGTCAGATTAGTCAACATTTATATGTTTCGATGCAACAACAAGATGTTATTTGTAACAAGTAGTTTTGTTGGTTGGTTAATTGGTCACATTTTATTCATGAAATGGGTTGGATTGATATTAGTCTGGATCCAGCAAAATAATTCTATTAGATCTAATGTACTTTTTCAATCTAATAAGTACCTTGTGTCAGAATTGAGAAATTCTATGGCTCGAATCTTTAGTATTCTCTTATTTATTACCTGTGTCTACTCTTTAGGCAGAATACCGTCACCCATTTTTACTAAGAAACTGAAAGAAACCTCAAAAATAGAAGAAAGGGAGGAAGAAACATATGTAGAAATAGAAATAATTTCTGAAACGAAGGGGACTAAACAGGAACAAGAGGGATCCACTGAAGAAGATCCTTCTTCTTCCCTTTTTTCGGAAGAAAAGGAGGATTCGGACAAAATCGACAAAACGGAAGAGATCCAAGTGGATAGAAAGGAAAAAACAAAGGATGAATTCCATTTTCACTTTAAAGAGACATGCTCTAAAAATAGACCACTTTATGAAATTTTTTATCTGGATGGGAATTAAGAAAATTCGAAGTTAGAAATATTGATAGATAAAAAAAAATAAAGATCATTTCTGGTTTGAAAAACCTCTTGTAACTATTCTTTTTGACTCTAAACATTGGAATCGTCCATTTCGATATATAAAAAATGATCACTTTGAGAATGCTGTAAGAAAAGAAATGTCACAATATTTATTTTATACATGTCGAAGTGATGGAAAAGAAAGAATATCTTTTACATATCTATCCAGTTTGTCAACTTTTTTTGGAAATGATACAAAAAAAATGTCTTTGTTCACAACAGAAAAACTCTCCTCTGATGAATTGTATAACGATTGGAATTCTAAAAATGAACAAAAAAAGAAAAACCTAAGTAATGAATTTCTAAAAAAGGTCCAAGCTTTAGATAAAGAATATCTGACTCTGCATACACTCGAAAAAAGGACTAGATTGTGTAATGATAAAACTCAAAAAGAGTACTTACCTAAAACATATGATCCCTTATTGAGTGGGTCCTACTGTTGCACTCAAATTAACTCTACCACAAAGCGTCACTCGCAAGTATATGAGGTAGCTGTAGCAAAGGTGATCGCCCCAAGGTCGTCTCACAAGGAAGCTAAAGTAGCTAATTGATTATCATATTATAAATAACAAGTAATGAATAAATTTAAATTGCTAACAATTAATAAAGACAGATTGATTGAAGTTTAAAACAATAAAAGTAAATTAAGCTGATGTTTTGATTCACTTAATAGAAGGGTCTAGGGTTTGCACTTCTCTGCTACTTATATGTATGAACGGTTATTCCTCTTAACCATTTTAATTTCAAAGATTAAATCTCAAGCAACTTAATTAATTGAATAAAGGAAATAAGCTCTCGCATTCAAACCTCTCTCAAATAATCTTGTTCCAATTGAAATAATCTTTTCCTAGGTTATATCTCTAATTCACCTAAGTCCTTAATTGAATTGTTCCAGCATTAGACTTCATCTCTCAATCCATCATCTAATACCTAAAACACATAATTTGTGGCCAATCAATTATATATTAGCAATAATCCATTCAATAAAGGCTTAAAGAAATAATTGAGTTAAGAGTAATAACCAATTCATACAATCATAGCAGATCCATACAAACCCTAGACTAGATCAAATTAGTTCATAATGCTATCAAACATACTCATCTCATTAATATTCAAAGAAATCAATTTAGACATGATAATATCCATAAATACAATTCCAATGAAAATAAAGAGATAAAGTTCAAGAACAAAACCAAATTACAAACTCCCTGAAGCTTTTGAAGAATCTCTTGTTCAAATCTTGCAAGAAGGATGTATCAATGGCTAGAACAATCTAATCTAAGCTAGATTAATCAAAGTGTAATCAAAATCAAAGAACACAAATGTGAAACCCTAAGTTCTTCTCTTTGACGGCTCAATCTAAACTCAAACTCGCCACAACCCTAACTTTTTTATTTATACGAAACCTCCGCTTTAAAAAAATCCACTTGTCTTTGGTCCATGAGAGACACGGCCAAGTTGGAGGAAACTTGGCCGTGTCCCTTGCTTGTGTTTGCTTCTATGAGAGTTTCTTCTTTTCTTCTTTGGAGTGGTTGAGTGACACAGCCAGTTTGGAGGGAGCTTGGCCGTGTTGGACAACTTTGGAGGGACACGGCCACAAGCTTAGCCGTGTCCCTTGCTTGTGTCTTCTACTGCTTGATTTCATCTTTCTTTTTCCTTTGGACTTAAGTGAGACACGGCCAAGCTGAAGCAACTTGGCCGTGTTGGAGCTTTTATTGAGGGACACGGCCACAAGCTTGGCCGTGTCCCTTGAGTGTGTTCACCTCTGTGTCTTGACTTCTCCTTAGCTAGGTATGGGACACGGCCAGTGGCTTGGCCGTGTCCTCTGCATGTGTCAGCTACTGTCCATTTTTTCCTTCTTCTTGGTTCCTTGGCTTTTTAACCTAAAACAAAACTTGAAACAAACTTTAAACAAAAAGTAAATAAACAATAACCACAAAACATAAACACCACACTAAAAACTAGGACAAAAATGATAAAAACACTGAAATAAATTAAAATTACCAAAACTAATGAAAACACTAAATAAACCGATTGAAACTACCAAAATACCTAAAGAAAACAATAATTATCATAACAAATAAGACACAAATCTATAACAAAAACTAATAAAACACCTACCGCGGGAAAATTCATTTTTTTTTCACCCTCAAGTTTAAAGAAAACTTCTATAAAAAAATTTCATATAAAAGATTTGGATAAATAAAATGCATCTTTTTCTTCTTATTACAAATTATCAAGAATTTAAACCAAAAATGGATGTAAAATCCATTTCAATAGAAATTGCTTATTTCTTAAACTTAATTAATGAATTTGCCGAAAAATCAAGATTGAGTTTAAATTTTAAGGGACTCCCTTATTTTCCATATCACAAAGAAGAAAAAATGGATATGGATTTAGAAAATCGAATAAAAATTTTCAAATTTTTATTTGATATAGTTATCGCGAATCCAAAAAATAAAACAATTAGAAATAATTCTATTGGAATAAAAGAAATAAGTAAACAA
Source organism: Garcia nutans (assembly GCA_947685225.1). NCBI lineage: Eukaryota > Viridiplantae > Streptophyta > Magnoliopsida > Malpighiales > Euphorbiaceae > Garcia > Garcia nutans. The sequence continues at coordinate 11,596,446 of CANTUV010000018.1, read as the reverse complement.
ATTCCTCGATGGTCATATAAATTAATTAATGATTTGGAACAATAAAAAGGAGAAAATGAAGAAAACATGGCAGAAGATCATGAAATTCGTTCATGAAAAGCCAAATGTGTAGTGATTTTTACTGATAATAAAAAAATACTGATACTTATAATAATACCAGAGATACAACAAATTCGAATCAAAGAGACGAAGTCGCTTTGATACGTTATTCACAATAATCAAACTTTCGCTGAGACATATTAAAAGGATCCATGCGAGCACAAAGACGCAAAATCCATATTTTGGAACTGTTTCAAGCAAATGTGTATTCTCCCCTTTTTTTGGACAAAATAGACAAATCTCTTTTTTTTTTCTTTGATATTTCCGAATTGATGAAAACAATATTTATAAATTATTAAATTATATAAATATAATAAATTATATCATATATATAAATATAATAATTATATAATTATATAATAACACATAATTAAAAAATTATATAAATATAATAAATTATATCATATATATAAATATAATAATTATATAATTATATAATAATATATAATTAAAAAATTATATAAATATAATAAATTATATCATATATATAAATATAACAATTATATAATTATATAATAATTATATAATAATATATAATTAAAAATTATATAAATATAATAAATTATATCATATATATAAATATAATTATATAATAATATATAATAATATATAATTAATATAATAATATATAATTAAATAGAATTTAGAAATAGAATTCAAATGAAAATATTCAATATTAAATTATTAAATTAAAATGAATTATTAATTAATGTATTAAAATACAAAAAAAAATTCCATTTTTACAAATTGAAAAAAAAGTAATAAATTAATAAAAAATTAATGCACAAAATAAATACAATAAGAGATAAGAAGAGGTGCGACCGCTTCCTACATATTTTATACCCTCCCCTATAAAGAAACTAGTAAGACCGATTCCATTGATAATTCCATCAATTATTCGTTTATCAAAAAAATAAATTAATTCGGCTAAGTTTCTTATACCCCAATAAAAGATATTGCATAAAAAGCATCAATGTAACCTCGATTATAGGACCAATTATATATCAAATTTATTATTTTGTCGAAAAGAATTCTCTTAGGACCTTATTTAGGGAACAAATTAAAGAAATTTAAATTTTGTAAGGATGAATAAACAGGCTTGTATAAAGAAGACGCTATAAATATTCAAAAAAAAAGCTATACTGACTGAAAAAATTGCATTTGTTACAAATTCATACCAATCCACAGAATGATTTTGATTTTGGTGCAAAAGGTTTAAAGACGGAGTTACCAGTTTTGACAATATATCCAACTGCGTTCCTTCTTGGTTGAATTGATTGAAAGGAATTCCTACGGCTCCAATAAACAAAGTAAATAGTACCAAAACAAGCATAGAAAATAACATAGTATTATCTGATTCAGAGAGATAGGAAAAAAATGTTTTAGTATTAAAATTTTTAATAGTAATGAAAGGCCATGTCATATTTGTTACATTACCATCAATTTTGTATGTGTTCTTCCAAAAAAAAGAAGCCCTTTCATTATTATTCATTGTTAATAAAGGTAATACACGAAAATTTTTGTTAAGCATTTTTGGTTCTTCTTTACCCCATAAAGATATTGAATAAAATGAACTGTTTTTGTAATTTTGAAAATGAAGATTTAAATGTCCTTCAAAAATAAGTAAATAAACCTGAAACATATAACATGCAGTTAATCCTGTTGTGAAACAAGCTATTATTGCAAAAATATGTGAATACAACCAACTATCATTAAAAAATTCATCTTTGGACCAAAAAAAACGAAAGGTGGAATACCACAAAGAGAAAGTGCTCCTAAAAAAAGCAGTTTTTGTAATTGGAATATGTTTTGTTAAACCACCCATCAAAATGATATTTTGACTCTTATCTGGAGAATAACCAACAATAGTTTTCATTGAATGAATAATGGATCTAGACCCTAAAAACAACAATGCTTTTGAGTAGGCATGAGTAATCAAATGAAATAAAGCGACTCGATAAGACCCCATACCTAGAGCTAACATCATATGACCCAATTGAGACATTGTAGAATAGGCTAAACTTCTCTTAATATCTTTTTGAGCAAGAGCTAAAGCAGCTCCTAAAAATACTGTTATTATACCTATCAAAGCAATTAGATTCATTATGTAAGGTATGACTACGAAAAGAGGAAAAAGTTGAACTACAAGAAAAATTCCCGCCGCTACCATAGTAGCAGCATGAATCAGAGCCGAAATAGGAGTAGGCCCTTCCATGGCATCCGGTAACCATACATGAAGAGGAAATTGCGATTTCGCAATTGTGCTAAAAAATAATAGAAAGGTACACAAAGTAACAAATAAAAAATTAACATGATTATTATAAACTAAGTTATTGAATATTTTAAACAAATCCCAAAATTCGAAACTGCCTGTTATCCAATAAAAACCTAAAATTCCTAATAATAAACCAAAATCCCCTACACGATTAGTTACAAATGCTTTTTGACAAGCATTCGATGCAATAGGTCGTGTGAACCAAAAACCTATTAATAGATAAGAACACATTCAAACCAATTCCCAAAAAATATAAATTTGTATCAAATTAGAGCTAGTAACTAATCCCAACATTGAAGTATTGAAAAAACTCATATAAGCAAGAAATCTCAATTAGCCTTGATCATGAGACATATAATTGTCACTATAAAAAAGAACCAAAATTCCAACTGTATTAATTAATACTACCAAAATAGAAGTAAGTGGGTCAATTAAGTGTCCGAACTCTAAAGAAAAATCGCTATTGATAGTCCATGACCATATATATTGATAAATAAAACTTCTATTTATTTGCTGAATAGACAGATCGATTGAAAAAATCATGACTATACTTAACAAAAAAATTCTTGGAAAAGCCCACATACGACGAAGTTTTTTTGTTGCTACCGGAAAAAGTAGGAGTCCCGCTCCTATTAACATAGGGAGTAGGAATGTAACGAAAGGTATGATCCATGAATATTGATATATATGTTCCATAAAAAACTTTTTAAATTAATAATTAATTGTTTCTTGTTTCTGATTCATCAGCTCTTATATCTTTTTAAATAAGTTAGTCAATATCAATAATAATAAAAATATGTAAAACTAGAATCAAATTTTCTATTCTTAAATTATTCTTATTCTAAATTTTTCTTTTTCCAAAATACTTCACATATTTAAATCAAAAAGTTCGAAAAGGATTAGAAAGTAATATTTTTTATTTTGATAGGAAATAATAAAAAAAATGGTTTTACCAGATCTTTAGTGGATCCAATAAACTAAATAATTTTTATTTTAGTTCCTTTATTCAGAATTATTAACTAAAACTAATGCATTTTGGAATGGATTTTTTTGTCTTTCATTATATTTGCAGAAAACACTATGATATTTGACACTTTTCCTTTACTAGGATAAAAGGAAATAATTACTAAAAACTTTTTATTTAACAAATTAATTAATAGTCTCATTCGAATTTGTAAATTGAATTTCAATTAGATATACTTTTTCTTCGAGTTTGACTAATTACTAGAAAAAGAAGTAAAAGTTTTTTTATTAGGATAAATAAAAATTTTAGGATAAATAAATTTGAGATTCTTAAACTTTATTGATATATTTTATTCCATGTATACATGGAATAAAACGAAAAAAGAAAAAAATAAGGAAAGGGATAGGCTTCTTTTATGTTTATGTTACGAAAAGAGAAAAATTTACGAACTAAATATATAATATGGAAATAATATATAATAAGGAAATATATAATAATAAATTAATAATTAATAATTATAGTTAATAATTATAGTAAATAAGTAAAGAATGGTTTTTTTAACAATAAATGTCTTTCACATCCAACTATAACAATAAAAAACTTCGTTATTTTTGAATGGCAGTTTCAAAAAAGCGTATTTCTAGATCCAAAAAGCGTATTCGAGAAAATATTTAGAAAAAAAAAAGGAATATTGGGTAGTATTGAAAGCTTTTTCATTAGCGAAATCCCTTTCTATAGGTAATTCAAAAAGTTTTTTTGTGCGACAAATAAAAAATTAAAGGTTGGAATAATCTAATTTGACTTGACATGAGAAAAGGTCGAAGTTATTTTTATTATTTCTAATTTATGTTAGAATTTCGAATTTAAAATATATATAAATATATAACGATTTCCATTCTTTTTTTAATGTTTTGAATTAATCAATATTAAATTGAACTACATTTTCTTTTATAGTGTGTAGAATAAAGAATTCTTTTGTCTATTGAATTCTAAAATTAATACTTTTTTTGCAAACAAAAAAGAAAAGGCACAAAGTTTCACCTTTCTTTTTATTGTTAGGGTCTTTTATCATTTTCAGGGTGGGAATTATTATTTTTCCCATCGAGTCATTTGTCACAATCACAATAAAAAATATTCATAAGTTTTATTTTTTTTTATTATTTATACTATTTGAATATATATATATATATATAAGCAGATCTTTGAATGATCTACTTTAATAACATGCTTGGGCTTGAAAATAGATCAAGGTATATATTAAATTAGATAGGATTTTTTTTTAGTACGGAGTAGAACTCAAATTTTTTTTGTTTGTTATGTCCAGATGAATACCTAATTGGGTTGTTAAATCCTAACACAAATTTTCTCCACAATAAAAACCTAGCCAATAAAATATTTTCATAAATCTCTTGACTGTAATATTAAAACCGTAATCCAAAAAAAAATTGATTTTTTTTCATTATTAAATAATTAAATAAAATTTTCTTCATTAATTTTAATGTTTCATTATATTGGATTGACTCCTTCAAGCTCGACGATTAAATAACAATCGATTATTATGATTTCAAGCAAGCCGCTATGGTGAAATCAGTAGACACGCTGCTCTTAGAAAGCAGTGCTAGAGCATCTCGGTTCGAGTCCGAGTAGCGGCATAACTTCTTGTAATTTTCAAAACGATACAATAAATCCTATAATGAATTAAAGATACAATAAATCCTATAATGAATTCAATTCCTGATTTCACTCCCATATAATTAGAACCCCTTTTTATTTATATTTAAATAAATAATTTATGATATTTTCGACTTTAGAACATATATTAACTCATATATCTTTTTCAGTCGTGTCAATTGTAATTACAATTCATTTGATAACCTTATTAGTTGATGAATTCGTAGAACTATATGATTCGTCAGAAAAGGGCATGATAATTACTTTTTTCTGTATAACAGGATTATTAGTTACTCGTTGGATTTTTTTTGGACATTTACCATTAAGTGATTTATATGAATCATTAATCTTTCTTTCATGGGCTTTTTCCATTATTCATGTGTTTATGTAATGTAATTGTTTTAAGCATGTTATGATATGTTTTTAATAATATAAATAAACTTAAAACATCAAATTGAAAGGCTTAATATGGTTTTCCAAAGTTAAAGTGAGGTTAGGCTTAACTTTGGAGTTTTGGTTTGAATGGTGTTTAATTATAGTTTAAGATTAAAAATGTCATTAAATGTGGTACTAAATGATTATTTATAATCACATTTGGTATAGGCATTGAGAAGAATTGATTTGCCCAATCCAAGTGTTGAAGGGCAAGCTGGAAAAGAAGGTTGGTGATAGTTTTGTGGCTTTCTTTTGGAAGCTTTTAGAGGTAAGTACAAACTTTGCATAAATTTTATTTTTGCTAAGTTATGACATTTTTATATCGTATATGCATATTTTATATATACTGGGTGTATGTATTATACATATATAGGATATAAGGGTGTTACATTTATTTTTGTATCAAAGCCTAAGTTTGAGGTTCTCGACCTAGGTAGGTTGTTAGAAAGAGAAAATAGGGATTTTAAATATAGTTTTCAATTGTGATATATGCATTGGCACTGACAGTTTTGATCTCTGATGTGGCAATTTATGTCGTGTTTGTAGATATAGGTATTTATGGCATCTCAAGCGAATCAGTCTACATCGGGTAATGTAGAGGCGTCTGTTTCTATGCCATTAAGACCAGCAACTGAGGAGATTTTTTCGGGCTAGGCACCACATATGGTGGAGCTATTGAGACAGGCTCCAGTTCAGCAGCCGCAGTTGCCGACTCGGAAATATGATAATCTAAGTAAGTTTGGAGCCAAAGATTTTATTGGTACTATAGACCCTGCTGTAGCAAAGCAGTGGCTGGACAGGGTCCAGATAGTGTTTATTCAGCTGCAGGCCAGTCCAGAGGAGAAATTTAATTATGCTAGATCTCTTCTGCAGAGGGATGCATACGAGTGGTGGAAGACGGTTTCACATGCTACAGCTGATCTACCAGTTCTGACCTATGACAATTTTCTACAAAAATTTGAGAAGAAGTATACTCTGAAGGAGTATAAAGATGCAAAGAACATGGAGTTCCTGAGTTTGAGGCAGGACACCAGGACAGTGACAGAGTATGAGATTGAGTTTATTCGGCTGAGTCAGTATGCTGTAGGGATTATTTCTGATGAGATTGACCGGTGCTAGAGGTTTTGAGAAACTTTTCTAAATTGGTTACAGTTGTCAGGAGTGTAGAGAGAGCACAGGGTCTTGCAGCAGCTATTAGAGCAGAGGAGAGCAAAGCTAGGAGACCCCAGGGTGAGGCAAGGTCTTCATTAGTGAAGATAGGCTGAGAGGGATATCTTCAGAGGTTCAGTAGAAGCCAAGGGTAGTCTAGTAGGTCAGTACAGCATCCGAGACAGAGACAGAGACCTATAGCCTCAGTGGCTAGTGCTCCGATCCCAATGGCTCAGAGGCCTACTCCACCTACTTGTATTCATTGTGGTAGGTCGCACAGGGGTGTCTGCTGAAGGATAGGTTCACCAGCAATGTGTTATAGATGTGGGTTGCCAGACCATTATATTAAAGATTGTCCAGAGCCACCAGATGACAGACAAACATATACACCAGCTTCTAGACCCAGTGTCAGAAGGGGTCATGGTGACAGAGGTTTTGTTAGAGGAGGTAGATCTGGGACTAGTTAGAGAGGATGTTCTACTACTAGGAGTATATCAGATGAGGCCGGCCATCACAACGGGTTTATGTGATGCAGAGGTAGCCGGATGCTTTAGTTGTCATTGCGGGTACTTTTACTTTATTTGGTACTTTAGTTCTTGCATTGATAGACCTTGGGTCGACTCATTCATACATCAGTGCATCCATCTTACCTGTGAGTGATTTGTATTTTGAGTCCCTAGGATTTGACGTGTTGGTGACAAATCCTTTAGGGCATAGTGTTATGGTTAGCAGAGTGCACCGAGACAGTCCAGTTGTGGTTCAAGATGAGGAGTTTCTCGGTGACCTGCCTTTCAGGGAGTATGATTTGATTCTGGGCATGGATTGGTTATCTAAGCATGTGGCTGTGGTAGGTTATCAGCGAAAATGTGTTACCATGAGAACACGTGATGGTAGAGATGTGATGGTATCTGGTGAGCAGAAACATCTTTCATTCATGTTTATTTTAGTTGTTTCAGCTAGGAAGATGATTCGGAAGGGATGTGAGGCATATCTTGCTCATGTGATAGATACTAGATTAGTGGGGTCCCAGCTTGACAGTATACCCACAGTTGCTGAGTTTCTAGATGTTTTTCCTAATGAATTGCCAGGGGTACCTCCTGAGAGAGAGGTGGAGTTTGGTATTGATATAATATCTGGTACCACTCATATCTCTATTACCCCTTATCAGATGGCACCTGTAGAATTGAGGGAGTTAAAGGTGGAGTTGCAAGACTTGCTTGATAAAGGATTCATCCGCCCTAGTGTATCACCGTGGGGAGCACCTATCTTGTTTGTGAAGAAGAAGGATGGCACCTTGAGATTATATATTGATTATCGACAATTAAATAAGGTGACCATAAAGAACAAGTATCCATTGCCTCGGATTAATGATCTTTGATCAGTTGAAGGTAGCAGCAGTATTCTCTAAGATTGATCTGAGATCAGGGTACCATCAGTTGAGAGTCAGAGATGTGGATGTACCCAAGACAGCTTTCCGCATGAGGTATGGGCATTATGAGTTTTTGGTGATGCCCTTTGGATTGACGAATACACCAGCAGCATTTATGGATTTGATGAATAGGGTGTTCAGACCATACTTAGATCAATTTGTGGTGGTCTTCATTGATGATATTCTGGTGTATTCAAATAATGAAGAGGATCATAATAGGCATCTATGGATTTTATTGCAAACTTTAAGAGAGAAGCAGTTGTATGCTAATCTATCTAAGTGTGAGTTCTGGCTCGATCAGGTAACTTTTCTTGGTCATGTGGTATCATTAGAGGGTATTAAAGTTCATCTAAGTAAAGTTGAAGTAATCTTGAATTGCAGTCCACCGAAGACTGTGACAGAGGTGAAAAGTTTTTTGGGATTGGTAGGCTATTATCGTCGGTTTATGAAGGGTTTTTCTATGATGCCTACACTACTCACCATATTACTTTGGAAGGGAGTTAGATTTGTATGGACAGATTGATGTCAGGTGAGTTTTGAGCTGTTGAGGGAGATGTTAACTCAGTCTCATGTCCTTACCCTGCCTGTGGAAGGTAAACCATATGTGATACACATTGATGCTTCATATAGTAGTTTAGGTTGTGTTCTGATGCAGGAGGATAGAGACATTGCTTATGCCTTTTGATAGTTGAAGTCACATGAGTTGAATTACCCGACTCATGATTTGGAGCTAGCAGCCATAGTTTTTGCCTTGAAGATTTGGCAGCATTACTTGTATAGGAAGAAGTGTTTCATTTATATTGATCACAAGAGTTTGAAGTACCTGGGTATTTAGAGAGAGTTGAATCTTCAGCATAGATGATGGTTAGAGTTTATTAAAGACTATGATTGTTTGATTGATTATCATCCTGGCAAGGCAAATATTGTTTCTGATGCCTTGAGTCAAAAATCTTTGGTAGGTTTGACTGCTTATTCGCTCTCGTTGCTTGTTGAGTTGAGAGCGTTGCGTGCCAGATTTGAGTCTTGTGATGATGGTGCTTTGATGACTCAGTTGCAGTTGAGATATGTACTGAGCAACATCATTTTCTTTAGTATATGGCATGGAGGTAGTATTTCTTATTGAAGTTGAGTTCCATTCTCTCAGAATTATTATGGAAGCTAAGCTTGATGATGCAAAATGGGTGCATAGCAGTTGAATTTTATTGAAGAAAAAAGATTGACAGTCTTATATCATGGTCAACTATATCAGAAATGACTAATCAAGGCCCATGCAAAGAAGATGAAGGCAAGAGAGTTTCAAGAAGGAGATTTGGTGCTCAAAAAGGTTATTCTTAGGCATCAAGTCCCTCGGAGAAAATGGACTCCTAAATATGAAGTTCCCTACGTCGTAAAGAAAGCATTCTCTGGAGGAGCTCTCATTTTAACTAATATGGATTGAGAAGATTTGCGAAATTCGGTAAACTCATATGCAGTAAAAAAATATTATGCCTGAAGTTGCAAAGAGAAGAAGAAAAGAAGTTGTGAAAAGCATTGTTAGGGATTATTAAAAGGCAATTCAGATTTATGATCATCAGATTTGTATGATTTATTGGCTTTCCTTAATAAATTTTCTCTTTTTCATAAATGTTTGTACCTTCTAAAAAATAAATACAATAAAAAATAACTAACAAAAATTTAGCAAACCAAACTGAATATGTCCAATTTATGCCTTAAAAGTACATATTTTATTAAAAATTTATTTTTGAAATACTTGAAAAAAAAGGGGGTACAATTCTAAAAGATGATGAAAACTAAGCTTAGCATATCCGTATGTGAGACAAAAAAATTATAAACTTGAAATGAAAAGGGTACGCCTTGATGGTGAAAAAATACTAACAAGATATTTATAGAGGCAATGATAGACGATGTTGGTGTAAGATCCAGAGTTGTTCCTTGAACAAAACTTAAGAAGACATTTTGAAGATCACGTAACTAAAGTGAAGTACCATATTAGTTCCAGATTCAGGGATTATTGTAGTTTTGATATTTTTTTTTAAAAAAAAAAGAAAATTTCTTAACGGAAAAGGATGATTTTAAAAGTAAATTAACACTTTGTCTAAGTAATAGGTCAAAGCAAGCAAACATGGTATACAAGTTTTAAGCCATTTTTTTCTTTTAAAAAGACAGAGATTTTCAAATTTCCAAAATCAATCAAAAGAGTCAACATATAATAATCACTTTTTAAGTAATCCTAGAGTCAAGCTCTAGATTTTCTTATGTTAAACATTAGACTTACCTAGGGTCAAGTCTTGGGTTCTCTTTTTATTTTTCAAAAATTTCTAAAGTCAAGCTTAAGGTATCCCTAAGGTCGAGTCTTAAGTTTCTTTTTCGTATAAAAAAGCGGATTCCCTTTTCTTTTTATAAAAAAAAGTCTCTAATGTCGAGCATTAGACACTCCTAGAGTCAAGTCTTAGATTTTCTTTTTTCTTTTTTAATAGTCTCTAATATCGAGCATTAGGTACTCCTAGAGTCAAGCCTTAGGTTCCATTTTCTTTTTTTTAAAGGGTCTCTAATGTTGAACGTTATGTATTCCTAAGCTAAAGCCTTATGTTCTCTTTTCACAAATTCTTAGCCCTTATGCTCCTTAATCTTTTTTTAAAAATCCCTAAAATCAAGCTTTAGGTGTTTCTAAGGTTGAGCCTTAGTTTCGCTTCCTTCTTTTCCGAAAAAGTTTTTAAAATCAAGCTTTTGGTACTCATAAGGTTGAGCCTTAAGGTTTTTTTCATAAAATTAAATTTTAAGTACCCCTAAGTTCAAATTTCAGTTTCTCTTTAATTTACTGAAATTTCTGAAGTCAAATCTTAGATACACTCGAGGTCAAGCATTGGATCATTTATCCTTTTTTTTACTATAAGCGTTATTAAGATCAAGTCTCAAGCTACAATTTATTTTTAGAAATTAAATCATAGAAAATAATTTATTACCAACCTTTTGCATAACTTTAATTAATGAAAGTATGCAAAAGGGGGGGGGGGGGAGAGACGAATGCAGTAATCAATTTTTTTAAAAAAAGTAATAATTAAAAATAAATAAATAAAATTATTAATAAAATATTTATAATATTACACCAAATACATAAGAACAAAAAAAAAGCTTAAAACAAAGAAAAAAATAACTCCTACTTTCATGTCATGTTTCCTACAACAATTAAGGGAGAAATAAAAAAAAAAGAATTAGTTAAACAAGAGGTTTCTCTAGTATAAAAGGAGATAATACAATGCCAGAAATAAAGCACACAAAAAAATAGATACAGAAAAAAATTTACAAGAAATATAAAAAAAGAAAGGAAACAAAAATTATGAGTAAGTAAATTAACAAAAAAGATTGAGTAAGTAAATTCCCTGGTAGAAGGAATTGTGAAAATCTCAAAATTTTATTAAGTACAAGAAGTATACTTAAGAAAACCTTAAAAATCTAGGGAAAAAAACAACAAAAATTACATTCAGTTTCAACACTTGGGGTAATAACTTCAGGTAAATATCATCTAAGCTTTAATCTCTATATTTTACCTTCTCAATTTTTTACTATAATTTTGATTGTATAATTTTTCTTTTTTTTTAAGATTATGTTGTCTGGTATTGACCACATTCCATTTGAGTAATTTATAAAATTACATAATAAATACAAATATAAACACTCAAATTCTGGATTATATATAAAATTCAAATAAAATATCACAAAACATATATTCATATATAAAAATAAATCACAAATAAAGGAAAAGCAAGGATTTGAAAGATAAGGAATAAATATATACAAACAAAAGCCAAAAAAAAAAGTAATGATAATAAAGGATACAGTTTTATAATATTTTAGTTCTCTTGGCCTCAACCATACAAGCATAATCATATAGTACTAAATTACTTACCAATATTCATAAAGTTGCAAATTAAATATAACAAGAACATTTTAATTATTATCATTAAGAAAAATTAATAAAAAAAAATAGATAATCATATGTAAAAAAATAAAACACAAGAAAACTTAATTTTGTAAAAAAAAATGAAAAGTAAAAAAATCAAATAAAAAAATAAATGAGAAATGAATTCTTTTTGGACATATAATATATATATAAAATGACAAAATAAATTTCAATAAAAATAAAATGGGTTTATATTTTTATTTTGATAAAAAAATAAATCAAAAATAACAAATAAAAAATGTACAAATAAATTAGATTTAACAAAAAAAAAGAAAGAGATAAAAAAAGGGTGAGTAGTAAGTTTTTACCTTGTTGTTTTATATACAATGAAATGGAGTTGCTGGAATGAAGCTAAAAAATGTACAAGTAAAAGAAAAAATATATATGTTTGCAAAGAAAAAAGAGAGAGAAATAAATGAAGAAAAAGTAATGCGGCAAAAATGAAAAAGTGAGAAGAGAGAAGGTGAAAAGAGCGAATATATATGAAAGGACTCTAGAGTTAGTAGTTATTTTATTATTATTACTATTAAAATATATATATATATATATATATATATAACAAACACAGTTATCATCAAGATTGCTTTTAGGGGAATTTTGTTTTAAGATGTTCATTATTTCGTGGGTTATTTATTTATTTATTATTATTATTACTATTATTAAAAAATCAAAAAAGCGTGTGACTGTCCAAGGTTATCTTTATTGTGGTTTTGATTTTAAAGTATAGATTTATTATTATTATTATTATTATTATTATTCAAAAAAATATAAAAATGTGTGCCCATTGCCCAAAATATCTTTGCTGGAATTGTTGTTTTAAATGTCAAACATAGATTTATTATTATTATTATTATTATTATTATTATTATTATTATTATTATATTAACGTTACAACCTGTCAAACAATACAAATTATAATGCAGTTTAGTGTCATTATAGCATGACATTACACTACAAACCAATCAATTTTATTTATTTAATTAATTAAAATTATCTTTTTCTCCTCTTTATTTAATTGAATATAAAGTAAATACTTAGAATTGAATAAAATGATTTGAATGTTATTTTTTTAATGGATTATTATTATATATATATTAAAAAATGTTTTCCCAGCAAATCCATTAATTCTAGTATTTAAATTTTATTTTTCTCACCATGCATAACAAAACATTATATTTCAATTCGCCAACAAAATTAAAATAAAAACAATGACTTATCATATTCAGTCAATGAATATGATAATTATTAAATAAATTTTAAATTTTATATAAGAATGGATAGTTGTACAATAAAACAATAACTATATTCATGATGTAGATTGATCATAAAAAAAGGTATTAATAAAAAATAAAAAAAGACTATATCCAGAAAGTGGATATAATAATAACAACGAGCAATTATGATAAAAGAATTGAATTACAAGAATTTTGATTATGTTAAGCAGATATATACGCAATTAAAATTAAGTTTTGAATTTAAAATTTATTTTAATAAAAAAATATATATTTTTTAAAATATATTAATAAATTACAAAAATAAAAGATATCAAATATATTTAATTAAAATATAAAATTAGAATAGTTATGTTCAGGGTGTGGGCATAATTTAATAAATAATAATCATTAATTTAATAAATATTAAGCTATAAAATCTTTATATTCAGGTAGTGAATATAAGAATTGAATCATTAATAAGTAAATAAAATATGTACCCATAAAGATAATAAAATCATAAATTAAAATAATAAAATTTAATAAAAAATATTTGGTTTAGGACAATGGACACAATAGTATAAAAAATAAAAATAAAAAATTAGAATTTATATTTAGGCAATGAATATAATTCATATTGCAAATAAAAAAATAGGTAATAAAACATCATAAGAATTATAGTACTAATTTTGGGCATTATATGGTATTTTTCATTCCCTACATTTAATCAACTCTTCGAATCTAGAAATGCAAACCCTTACTAGGTGTCCAATCAAATCTTATAATTAATCTGCGTCCACTCCTAATACATAAAAAATAATAACAACTAAATATAAGCCGACAAGAAAAATTAAATTCTATATATCCGCTGGCTCCTCGCCGCCCTGTGTGCGGCATGGATAGCTAAACGTTATTTGAGGAAGTATAAGGCAATTGCTTTTATGAACTTGGTTAATTTGAATAATTTAATAAAGGAATACTTGAAGCATGAAATGAGTCAGAAGGTGATTTGAAAAAAGAATATGCGTTTGTTTTAGGATTATTTGGTGGAGATTAAAAGGTCTAATGAAGGCAGCACAACTAAATTATAGGTAGAAAGACATATTCCCACAGAGCTCCCAGTTTTTCAAAGATTATTCATATCATTTGATTACTTGAAGAAAGGTTTGCTCAATGGTTTTAGGAAAGTGTTGGGATTAGATGACTGTATTTTGAAGGGACAAGTGAAAGGAGAAATCTTGGCAGTAATAGGCAAAGATGAAAACAACCAGATGTTTCTAGTGGCTTGGGTTGTAGTAGACAATGATAGAAAAGCAATATGGGAGTGGTTCATCGAGTTGCTAATTTCTGATCTTCACCTTAATGATGGTGATGGATGGGTTATAATTACTAATCATTAAAAGGTACATTCATTCATTCATTCATTCATGCATTCATTGTTTATTATTTAAATGAATACAATTGTTATATAAATTCTATAACTAACTTAAGTTGGATATAACTGATGTAGGGCCTTTTTGATGCTATAGAAAGACTGTTGCCTAGAGCTAAACATAGGTGTTGTGCAAGACACCTATATGCAAATTGGAGAAAAAGGCATGGAGGAAGAAAAGATCTGCAGAAGGTATTTTGGCAATGTGCAAAATCAACAAACATGCCTGATTTTGAGAAGAATGTGGAGGAGATGAAAAAGTTACTTCCAAATGGCTTTGATGATATGTTGATTACTCATCCTCGACATTAGTGCAGGGTCTTCTTTGCTACTGATGTAAAATGTGACATTGTTGACAATAATCACATTGAAGCTTTTAATGGAATAATCATTGAAGCTAGATCTAAGAATATAATTACTATAAAATTAGGACACAAGTGATGACTAGGTTGTATGTGAATAGAGAAAAGGCTAAGGATTGGATTGGTGGTTTTGGAAATAGGATCAAAAGAAAGTTGTACGAGAGCATGAGTGAAAGTGCATTATGTCACATGATTTGGAATGGTGACTTGAGTTTTGAGGTTGACTACAAAGGAGATACATATGTAGTAGACTTAGAAAAAATAACATGCCTCTATAGAAGATGGGATTTAATAGGAATACCTTGCCCTCATGCCATTACTGTCATTCTACATATGAATCGTAATCTATTATGTTGATGAATGGTATAGAAAGTGCAAGTATTTAGAAGCTTATAGACATATGATGCAGCCCATAAATGGCAGAAAATTTTGGAAGAAAACTAAAATTGACTCACATCAACCACCTCCATTTAAAAGCTACCTGAAAGACCTGCAAAATATACAAGAAAAGAAGATGATGAAAGGGGCAGTAGTTATAAATGATCAAGGAAAGGAAGAATTATGACTTGTCAAGTATGTTTTGGTAAAGAACACAATAAGAAAAATTGTCCAAATTTATCCCAAACAACTCAACAGTCATCAATGAATCAAGGGAGGCAACAAGCTACACAAAGTTAGCCTCAAGTTCAAAACAGTCAGCCTTAGCCTCAAGCTCACTTAGAAAATCAATCCCAAACTGAAATTCAATTGAGTTAGGCTCAATATCACTCATAAAATTCCTCACAAATTAAAACTCTTTTAGGTCTATCTCATTTGGATAAAACTAGCCAAAGCTCAAGAAAGACAAATCCAACAAGTGTTTCTGAAGTAACAACAAGTTGTATTGTTTATGAGAGAACTAAAAGCAGACCAAAATATATACTAGGATTGGCAGCACAGATAAAGGATATGGTGTTTATAATGATGTTACAACTGGAAATGTGGTCATTAACGTCAGTTTTCACTTTTTTTTCTTATCTTTTTACGTTAACAGTGATTGGTTAAGTATTAATGACCTTGCCCTTGATTTAATTTTGTAGCCACAAACTGAGTGTTAAAGAGTTATATATATAGGAGGTGGTAGAATAAGAGTTGAAAATGAGCCACAACCAAGTTTTATGGCTAAAAAGCATGAAGGTTTTAAGAAGGGAGAAAAAAGATATGTCACTTCAAATCAAGTGAAGAACGTTGCATAAAGAAACAAAAAAAGAAAGAGTGATGGTTCATCCTCACTAAAGGACCAGTACAGGATTCCAAAAATTACAGACCACTGCCAATTAGCTTTTTCATTTTCTTTTTCCTTTTTTGTGTTTTGTATTATGTTAAAAAGAAAAACTTTATTTTGAAAGGAAGCTGGGTGATATTTTGTGTAAAAGCAAGCAGTGACTTTGCTATTGACTATGTATCTTTTGTTTTAATGTTTAATGCATCAATTTGATGTTATGTGATATAACGTTGTTGCTGGTTGTTGAATGTTATATTGATATTGATATAATATTGTTGTTGGATATAGTTGTGAGTAGGGCAGGTGATTATTATTGGATGATATTGTCAGTAGGCAGTTGATGGTTGTGGATGTTATCTTTTGTTATTGGATAATATTGTGAGTAGGCAAGTGATGGTTGTTGATCTTATCTTTTGTGCATCTTGCTGGATATTTATTTACTAAAAATGAAGTATTTATAGTGGATTTGTATATTGATATATGTATACTGATATGAGAATGCATCTTGTTGGATATGTATTTACTAAAAATGGTGCATTTATAATGGATTTGTATACTGATATATGTATACTGATATAGGAGTGCATCTTGCTGAAGATTTTAGTTTCATTATTGTATTTGGATTTAGCATTTCAAATTAATAGCCAGCATTGTTCATTTTAAGATTAAACAATAAAAATAAAAGCATCACATTCAATAGTTGCATAGACAAGCAAATAGGAACAACCACAAAGATGGTTAGATAGGTATAGCATAAATTAATTATTCAGTTAGGCATTTCATTGAACATTTTAAGGGATATACAAAGAACATTTAATTCGCAACATCCCAACATCACAAATATAAAACCATTTATTTCAAAAAATCCAAAATATGTCCAACATCACAATCTGTCACATAAAATCCCAAAACACTAAACCAACTACCCTAATTCCTCACTTGTATATCAAAATCTAGATTGAGAGGATTGACCATGTCCACAACCACTTCTCTCTTCTCTAGCTTGTCTGACTTTGAGCTTTTGCTTCAGCAATCCTCCTCCATAACCCATGTATGATTTCTTTTTCCTTATCACACATTGGCAGATCAATCCACTTAAAGAAGCGACATTGACAATGCTCACATACAACGAACCCCCTCCCTGGATTTTGCTTCGTCTATGAAATCTTCATCATACACTATCGATTGCATAAACACTTGTCTCCATTGTCCATCTTCTTCTTCTTGAATGTACATAAGGTTTTTGTGTTTAGGGTTTAGGAAAGATGTAGCTTTCAAAACTCCAACCGCATCCTACTTTAAATCGATGAGAAAGGGTATACGTGTATTTTCATATTCTCCAGCCACATTGTAATCTACATCATCATTAAGCTATTAGTTATCAATGTTTTTACTGGAAACTAGGCCTGCGAGAATAATTACACTGTACATGATTTACTAGTTCAACAACTCAATTGATACTTTAGAAAGTTTAACAACTTGATTGACCAAATTTGAAAAGTTCAGACACCAACGGTGTAGTTTTACCTTTTAAACTATTAGAGTGCTGACACAGTTGCAATTTTCCATTCCAAACCTTCTTAATATATCTTTTGCATAATTCTCTTAACAAATGAATGTTCCTTAATTTGTTTGGTGAATTTTCAAACTAAGAAAGAAGGTCATCTTGCCCAGGTCTGCCGTTTCAAAGACAACCTGCATCTCTTCATTGAATTTGCTCATTAGTTCATCACTACTTCCAGTGATCAAAAGATCATCAACATTCAAAGGTACTATGAGTATCATACTATCAAGGGCTTTCACATATAGGATAGCTTCACTTGTACTTCTCACAAAACTCAAATGAATCAAATGACTATCGATTCTATTGTGCCAAGCTCTAGGAGCTTGCTTTAAACCATACAAAGCTTTCTTCAGCAAAAAAACTTTTTTTCAATCCTTTCTTAAACAAAACTAGGTGGCTACTCCATAAAGAACTCTTCTTTTAAATATCCATTTAAAAATGTGTATTTAACATCCAATTGGAAAATTCTCCAGCCTTTCTGAGCAACTAGAGAAATAAGGAACCTTATAGTGTCATACCTTACTACTAGGGCAAAAATATCAGAAAAATCAATGCCAACCTATTGTGAATAGCCTTTCACAACTAATCCTACCTTATGCTTGTTAATTGTACCATCTAGATTCATTTTGGTTTTAAAAACTCATTTTACCCCAATCACCTTCTTGTTTACAGTTTTGTCTATCATTTTCCATGTTTCATTTTTGTTAATCATTTTGAGCTCCTCATTCATTGCATTTCTCCAATGCACATATTGTAATGCATCTTCAAGAGTGGCTGGTTCAAGAATTCCCATATTGCATCTAGCATAAATATCTTCCAAGGATCTAGTTCCTCTCACAGACAACTCAATTTCTTCTTTTGCCTCTTCTTTAGCTTTTTCATCGTATTCTTCGTTAATCTCTTGAAACTTATCTTTTTGGATTGGAGAGTTGTCTGAATGTTTGCTTGTGATCTCTCCCAATCATAAAAAGACTCTTCATCATCTTTTAAGTCTCTACAGATCATCACTTTCTGTGATTGAAGATCAAGCACCCTAAATCCTTTCTCATTAGAATTGTAACCAAAGAAAATTCCAACTTGTGATTTACTGTCTAGTTTGTCTATTTTGACTACTGGCACAAGAACATAACAAATTCTTTCAAAGATCTTTAGATGATCTACTGATGGTTTAAACCCAAACCATGCCTCAAAAAGAGTTTTCTCTTTTAAGGATTTTGTCAGAAGCCTATTCAGCAAGTAGACTAATGTGTTAATAGCCTCTGCCAAGAATTTTTTTTTTTTTGCATCTTTTTTCTCATTCAAAAGACATCTAGATATCTCTAATATCATCTTATTCTTCCTCTCACTCACTCCATTTTGTTGAGTATAGATTACAGTAAATTGATGCTTAATTCTAGCTTCTTAACATAACTTTACAAATCCTCTATTGGTGTTCAGTGCCATTATCTATTCTAAGCATTTGTATTTTTGAATTGCACCGATTTTCAACTAAGTTTTTAAACTTCTGAAACTTATTTAAAATTTTAGATTTTGTTGAATAAAATACACCCAATAATATCTTGAAAAATATCAATAAACAGCAAGAAATACTTACTTCCACTTAAAGAAGGACAACTTATTGGTCGACAAACACCACTATAGATCAATTAAAGCTTCTCTTCTGCTCTTCAAGCTTTATTCATTGGAAATGGCTTTCTGACTTGCTTCCCAAATTAACACATGCCATACAGTTCAACTGATTCAACCATAGAAGGTGAATTCTCTACCATCTTCTTATTGTCCAGAAGCTTTAAGGCGTGGAAATTTGGATGACCAAATATTTTGTGCTAGAGTATAGAAGAGTCAACTATTCGGGTGTAGGCATTTGCATTTAGATCTCTCCATTTCATAGTGAAGCTTCTATTTTCCATTTTAACTCTAAGCATTTCTTTTCCAGATGGATCCACAATTAAGCAAGTTTTGTCTTTAAACAATAATGAATATTGTTTTCAAGCATCTATACAACACTCAATAGATTTTGATCTATTGGAGGAATATATAGGACATTAGGAATTACTCTCATAGCTAAGGTAATTTGCACAACAATTTCACCTTTTTGCATGACCTCCAATAACTCCCCACTGCCAATTCTGACCTTAGAGATGCATATTTCATCATTTTTTTTAACAAATGAAGGTTGGATGTCATATGCTGGGAACATCCACTATTTAAGAGCCATGAGTCACAAAAGCTATTTGTTGCAACAAATAACTTTGCTTCTTCCTGCTCCTGAGCTTTAGCCACATGAATTTTTAGTCCTTCATTTGGTGTTTTGGACTTGCATACATTTTCAATATGTTCAAACCTTTTACAATACTTGCATTGAACACCAGGTCTGTGCCAACAATACCTTGCTGAATGATTTATTTTTTTGCAATTTAGATAAGTTGGAAAGTTATTCTTGTTATCACCTAATATGCTATTTTCTCCTTCTCTCAGGATATCCCATGCTTCTTTATCAGTTTCACATGCCATGATGTGTGCGAATATAGTTTCAGACATTGTTGAATGTATATAGGACAAAGCTTTGAATTTTTTTAAATGACTCTTCAGCATGACGTTTGATTTGAGCTAAGGTTGGATTAGCTCTTAAAGGTGGAGGATTAGTACCTTGCTCTACTGCCTCCTATAAATCCAAGACTTTTAGCAATGCCTTCAAACTCATGACCCAAATTTTGTAATTATCACCATTGAAAACTGGTGGAGGAGTTGCAAAAATATTTGAAGCCATTTTCTATTGTTTTTCTCCTCAATGCAATTTTTTTAATAAAAAATAAATTCTTATTAATAAATCCAAAAGTACATTTGTAAGGTACAAATAAAATTATATAATTTTAAAATACATAAAATGTGCATAACTAATAAGTTATTAGATCTCCTTGAACTTCTTTGAAGCAGAGAGTGGATAATGGTAACATGTCACGGGCAATCTAGCTTTCAGCGGGACAGTTATTCTATCTGTTATTTGTTACCTCCCATGCGAGGAGGACACCTCCATTTGTGAAGGATAAACAGTCTCTATTTGAGAAATACAAACCTCTATTAGAGAAGAACATATAATATCCATTAGAGATGGACAAATAATCTCCATTTTCTATTGTTTTTCTCCTTAATGCAATTTTTTTGGCTTCCCTTATTAATAGATAAATAATTTATAATATTTGATACATTAGAAACATTAAAAAAAATATGTCAATTTTACTTTTAATATACAACAGTATAAGATGATACCCAAATATTATATTAAAAGTTTAGTGATATAAAATTTATAGTATTTGACAAAATAAATTTATTTTACTTAGAAATGTATTTTTAGTAAAATTTTTAATATTTTTCTTAATAATTTAATAAAGGGATCATAACATTTTGATTAGTGTTGTAATTGAGCCGAGCCGAGCCGAGCCGAGCTTTGGAAAGCTCAAGCTCGATTCGTTATAAAATAGTCAAGTTCGAACTCGAACTCAAATCGAGCTCGAGCTTGTATCAAGCCAGCTCATATATCATATATCTTGAGCTTGATTTAAATAAGTTTAACGAACTCAATAAACTTATTTCATTTTTTTATTTTTTATTCATCTTTTTTATATTTCCATAAAAGATATATTAAAATTAATATTTTTATAAAAGATAAACAATATAATTATATATTAACAAAAATAACATATTGTATTACTATAATGTTATATTTTACTATAAATTACTAATTTATTTTATATTGTATATTATTTAATTTATTTATCATATATAGCATATATTAATAAATTATATAAATTAAATTAGTTAAAAATTAATATATTCACATATATAGTTTAATATATAAAAATTAAATTATATATATTTTTAATTAAATACATTAAACGAGCTAGTTTATGAGTTTAACTCACTAGCTTTTTAAATAAGCTAGCTCACAAGCTAATGAGTCTAGTATTCTTTAGCTTGAGCTTGGCTCATTTAACAAATGATTAGTTCGAACTCGAGCTTGAACGAGTTTTTACCGGGCCGAGACCCAAGCTGAGCTCGAGTAGCTTGGCTTATTTACAGCCTTAATTTTGATATTGCTTATATTCATAACGATATTTTTTAATTAGAAATAATGAATATTTTAATCCTATTTATAGAGTTAATAATTTTTTTATTATATGTTTCAATATTTTAATTTATACATTTTTTAATTATATTATTTTATTTTTCATTAAAATTATTTTAGAAATTAAATGTGTTGATTTTGAAATAATTGGGACTGAAATATTAACAAAGTTAAAATTTAGTGTGTCATAGTAATTTACCTTATATAAAGATGCAAAGTGATGAATATTAGATAGCAAAATCTCAAACTAGAATATTTTTGGGTTACAAAAATAATGAGAAAGGCTTTTAGAGTGTTTAATCCACAAATAAAGAAGGTGATGATATGCAGAGATTTAAAGGTTGATGAAGAAGCATTCTAGGATTGGCAGTAGTTAATTTCAAAAGAATCCTTCTTAAGAAGTAATTGAAATTGATGAACAAGAACAAGAAAGCGAATCTGAAGATGACATTGTTTTGGCAGTAAGGGGAACCATGCCCTTCGACTATATATATATGCAAGGTGCAATATTATTGGAATCCTTGAGCCAACTGACATTGAGGAGGCATCGCAATGTTCAAATTGGAAAAGTGCTATGTTGGAGAAATTAAAATGAGTTACAAGAATGAAACATGGAGGTTAGCAACTCTATGTGTAAAACTTGCAAATGATGAGATACCTCTGGTGCGATTACTGGAAGTAATAAATCAATTCAAAAATGAGATGCATTCAATATTTGAAAATTTTGGCAAAATGACTTTCTTTCTTAATTTGGAAATTCATCAAACCAATGAAGGAACATTCATTTGCCAAGAAAATTATGCCAAACAGATTCTAAGGAAGTTTGACATGGAGAATTGCAAGGGCATAGATACTTCAATACCTCAAAATGAATAACTGAGCAAGGATGATATAACTACTAAAGTGAACTCTAGAAGTCTTGTTGTATGTTTGCTGTATTTCTAATAGCTTCAAGGCCTAATCTCATGTATGCAACAAGTTTGTTGTCAAGATTTATTCATATGCCCAAACCAGAATCACTAAAAAGCAGCACAAGAGTGCTCAAATATGTCAAAGCAACCATCATTTTTGGACTTGGGTTCAAAAATGACAAAGAAGTGAAGCTCATTGGCTACGTAAACAGTGATTAGGCAAGTCCGGTAGATGACATGAGAAGCATTTCAAGTTTTGTACTTTCTATAGGCTCAAGTTGATTGCTTGGTGCTCAAGAAAGCAAGGGGTTATGGCTCAATTAACAGCTCAAACAAAATCTATTTGTGTTGCTACTGCTCTGAACCAAGCAATTTGGTTCAGAAAGATCATGAAGAACTCGAATAAAGAGCAAGTATGCTAATACCATTTTTTGTGATAATCAATTAGCTGTGGCTATGACAAAGAATCCAGTTTTTCATGGGAAGACCAAGCACATTAAAATTAAGTACCACTTTAATAGGGAAGCAGAAAAAGATGAAGTTAAAATGACTCAATTTAATTCACAAAATCAACTAGTTAATATACTGATAAAGGATCTGTCTAAACAAAGATTTGAAACACAACAAAAAATGCTGTTGTGACAAAGTTGATGAAATTTTTGCTGTGACAAAAAGCTAATTTTTTGCACTGCATAATTAGCTTTATTTTTTGTTGTTTGTCAAAGTATGGGCTAAGACTAGCTTAAATCTTTTGATTAGTTGAACAACCAATAGTAACTTGAATGCAAGCAATATAAAATAGTATTTACATGTAAAATATGTACTAAAGAATATATTTATATGTTGGTAATAAACGAAAAATTGTGCTCTGTTTTCCTTCACTTTCCCTTGCTCCCTGTGCTTTTTTTTCCTTTTTTTTTTTTTGTTTATTCTCTTTGATCTAAAGCCAATACTTGAAGCACAAGTTTCTATCCAAAAAAAGGGTACAAAAACTCAGTAATCTTCCATGTTCATATGATGCAAGGCATCTCTTGTTTAAGGAGAAACTGAGGTGTTTAATTGAGGGGGCAAAGATCATTAACTTCAACGTGGAAAAAGCAACATAAACAAGTGCATAATGAAAAATTGATAGAATCAATATATTAAATGAAATTGATATTCTTAAATCATCCATTAATCAATGATGATTTGAAGTAAAAACAATGATGAGTTGTTTCATTGTTGCTCAATTTAGCTGTGGATACTAACTGATACTCAAAATTGTCGATCAGCCAATGAGAGTATGTTACTCTAAGCTTTTGTATCCTGCCCGCATATTCAATATTCCAAGCGTCCCATTACTGATTCTGTATTCTTGACATCTCAATTGGCAAGCTGGAAAAAAAATATATAACATAAAATACACATAAGCATACATATACAGAAAAAGAGAGAGAAATAGGGGGAGAAATCCTAGAGTCCAAAACAGGCATGACCTCATCCTCCAAATAAGCATATCCGAGAAGCACAGTTTATATTTCATCTCACTCTTCAAATGTTCATAATGAGAAGCCACAATGCAATTATGAAGAAGTTGGGACAAATACACCGTCAATTTGTTCTCTTGACCATTTGAGGCAGAAAACCAAAGGTTTCAAATTAAGTAGCTTATGTTGTTCTACCATTATTTTCTTCTAAGCTTATAATCCCTTTGACATGAAAAGAAAATCTTATAATCTCTTTGACATGAACGATACAGACATCACTTATCCTGAGATCTGAAATTTCATAATTTATTCTCATGTTAACTCAGATTCCCACATTATTTACTTTCCCTGAAAAGTTTAGTCTAATTATAGTTTCCTACAATGAAGACAATCACACAAGCAATTATACAAATTCTACAACTCTTTTTTTTAGGCCAAACATGGTAATGAAATTAGAGTAATACTATTCACAGTGTTATATTCTCTAAATGTCTAATTGAACATCAACCAACCTGAAAACTGTGCAAGTCCTTGTGCAGGAACCACCATGGACCAGATTTTGATAGTAATCTGAAAAAATAAATAAATTACGGTAAAAATAGTAACAACCATGAAATATGAAAGCCAAGTATAGATTGCTGATTCTTCTTTTGCAGGAGAACCTTCAAAAGTTGTCAGCTCATCAGGAAAATTTGCTTACACATATAAAAGGCTAAAAATTCAATTAAGGATAACAACGTACCACTTTTACAATGAAGTAACATTAAGATCACAAGCCTTTGTGTTAGTTCAGTATGGTTTTCCAAATTTGTTAGGTTTTCTAACCAAAAAATATGATAACCAATCTAAAATGAGTTGATTCTGGGTTACAGCACTGGATAATAGACTCAATCTGGGAACATATGTTTAGTTTAAAGAATGAATGGGCCATATGTGTTATGCACAATCTCAGACTTCATTTACAGAAACAAGAAACTTCATATCATATTGTTCAATGTACCTGATACATCCTGCTGCTGTGCGCAAACCCATAAAGAGAGCCAATCCTGACCAAACCCCAGGAAGGCCCATAACTGATGGAGCATAGAGCAAAAACATAGAAGATATTGCTGCAACCAGCATCTGAAGATCATGTACAGATGTTAGATAGGGCATGTACAGATGTTAGATAGGGACGAAAATGGGAAACAAATAAATTAGAGAAAAAATGAAAGGAAAAGACAAAAAGAAGACATCATAGAATTGCAGCTTACCATAGAGCAGGCTGCATATGGGAAGTCGGAGACTCCATAATGAAGACCATCAAAAATATATGCCAGGGCATTCATAGGTTGACTAGCACTAACAAACTGGAATAAATTTTAGATCAAATAATAAAAATACTACATATAAATAAAATTAAAACCCATATGACAAAAAAAAAAAAAAAAGCACGAACCAATATTCCTGTTCTGACAATTCCTAATACTTCAATATCCTTGGTAAACAAGGTGGCCATTGAACCAAAAGATATACCCAGAATTGCAGCCAAGGATACACCAGTTATCAGACCAATCTAGACAAAAACACATCAAGCTCTGAGTAAAATGAATGAAGTAATTACGTATTATTATAACAGTACATATCCTTCACAACTATTCAAGAAAGAGTGAAGTAAGACATTAACTTAAAGACAAAAAAAAAAAAAAAAAAAGAGGCCACCTTCAACACAAAGTTTGCTACTTCCTTCACAGTTTTGTATTCGCCTTTTGACAAATAACCTGCCGTTAGAGCCTACAAAATGGATAACATGTTGAGCATCAACAAGAAAGAACTTAATGTGCAGCATGCAAAACAAGAGACTGAAGCATATATGACAGCGTTTAAGTCGAGGAAATCACAAAATTTTCTTGGAAGAGTTTATGATACAAAGTCTAAATGCACAAATAGAATATCAGATCAAAACTTTGTCAAAGAAAATCTTTTTTTTTTTTTGCTAGCATGCTACTGTTTAAAATATTTACCTACCAGTTAAATTTATTATTCCCATTCTTAGAATATAAATAGAGGAACTAAAAAGGATAATCGAAAAAAGGAAAAGTTTCCATGAGTTGCGATGATTTATTAACCATACCTGACCAGATGCAGCCAGTGCATCAGTAAGAAGAGATACAGCTAACCATATTTGCATGCATATCTGATGTGCAGCCATAGCCATAGGACCTTGACGAGCAGCCATCGAAGTTGCTATTGTCATGGTTGTTAACACAGCGAGGGTTCTTCCAATAAGAAAGCCACCTATAAGATCAGACTAATTACAAGGGAAGCAGAAAAATTCCAAGAATCTAAACAAAACAAGATTATCGTGATATATAAATGCCTGAAATTAAAAAACAAATGAATATGCAAAACAAAATTCAAATTGATGCACTGCCACAATATTGTCATACCAGTCAATGGCTATCATAACAGAATGGGATTGCATATCTCATGTAATTGTGATTTCTCTTTCAGATGAAGGAAAGAACTCACCAGATTTCAAATAGACACCAAATTGCAATGCTCTCATCTTTGGAGGCAATAATATAACCCTCTTATTTAGATTCCAAATCATCAAGAAGGTGACTACATATCTACAACAGGAAACTTGTGGAATGATTATTTTTAAAATAGAAGTAAAATAAAATTCCTGAAAAAGGAATCTAATTCATAGAGAACATACTGAGATATGACAGTGGAAATTGCAGCTCCAGTTACACCCAACTTAAAATAATACATCAGTAAGGGAAATAAAAATACTGCTGACAAATTACCCAAAGCTGCATAGGGAATATACAAGATCAATTAGCTGCAACATACAGGAACAAATTTATTTTAAGAAAAGGAAGGCTCAAGCTATATTAACCTTTGCAGAGAGAGATGGAGGACGAGCAACAACCAAGAGACAAACCACAACTAATACACCAATATTTTTCATATTCATGAATGCTTCAAAAAAAAAAAATTCCTTAAACTGACCAAAGTGCCAAATCCGACATCAACTTCTTGTTAAGACACAGCAAAATTTGGTGGCATTTTACAGAGGGTGACAATTAGCTGGCTTTACTTGTAGACTTCAATATCCAATTTACAGATTAACATGTTTTTTTATTATAACTAGCTTGCCAATGTACCAATTGCATATTTGCACGCAAACAGTAAGTGATCATCTATATATTCATAAATCAAGTATGGCCCTAGCCCTCCTAGCTTCGTGTTAAAAGCACAACGGAAAGAACTACTTACTCTATTGATATAATATTCATTCATAGTGGCTAGGCAGGCCATTCCATTATCAGGCTTAAACTACAGAGGGAAAGAAAACAACTCCTCCCTATGAGACTAGGGATCTAGCTCCAAACGACGTTCCCGTGAAGAGTAAGTGGGAAGAAAACCAATGGATTGCGGTGGTTTCATAAGGCACTCACCCCCCTTTGAGGGGGTGCACCTAAGGAAGGAAGTCACCCCCACTTCTTTTTAAACTAGGGAAGGAGGACTTCGCCTTTTTTTGAGAAGCTGGCTTGATCCCCATGCTCTTGATCTGAGGTGCTTGAGAAGTCTCAAAAGAAGAAAAAACGTAGTCTTTGTCTAAAGAAATGTGTTGAAAAAGGGCAAATGTATAGAACCTTTCAACGAAATAGTGCTTTTTCAACTCTCTCAAAATGAAATATATAAAAAATTACAAACCAATTTATATTCAATTTTATTTTTATATTAAAAAAATTAATGCAAATATTTGGCATTAATATTTATATTCAATTTTATTGTCATATTAAATATTTAAATGTTGAAATTTTTATTATTTTATTACTTTGAAAAATTACATAATATATATTATTTTTTAAATAATATTTATACATTTTTTTATATATTTTAAAGAACGTTCTTAAACTAATTATTTTTTAATATATTTATATGATAAAATATTTTTTTGCAAAATAACTAACTTGATCACAAAACTCCTAAGCCTAATTTATAGTCAAAATGCAAAATAAATAACTTAATCACCAAACCCCAAATTCTCAATTCATATTATAATCAAATTCTAAAATAATTAATCTAATTATCAAAACAATATACTAAAATCTATAAATTGAACAATAATTATAAATAAAGGGGGGCAATGGACCCCCAATGCCCCCCCCCCCCCCCCCCCCCCTCTCCTTTGGCTCCGCCCCTGAGCACTTATCAAGTTCCTCAACAGGACACTTATAGTTTGTGCAAAACTATGGATTGACGAAACTGGCTTCACCATGGATTCTATCTTACCCCAGGTCATTTATACTCAAGTATTTATTCATATATCAAATAATCCTTTTATGGATAAAAATTAAATGCCAAAAGAATAAATTCAAAAAACAATCGAAATACACTAAAGAAAACTAAAAAAAATATATGGAACACAAAATATAAATATGACACGTTATATTAAAACTTATACATTTTATGATAGAAACTAAAAAGTCAATGAAGGCCTCCGTACTTACAACTTTATGCATTTAGAAATTACATTAAATACTTGCCTAGACAATAAACAGGAGCTTTTGTATCCTTGAAGCCCCGGAAAATGCCTTGAAGTGCCAAAGATACTACAACTGCAGGAGCACCAAGGGCCCTTAGTGACAAAAATCGCTCTGCAGGTATGCGCATTGGTGAATCCTGTTCAGAAAATGATCAATAGAAAATCCATTTCAATATTAATGATTCATCTCGTAAGTAAAGATGCTTCGGGGGTTTTAATATTTTGCATTTAGCCTATTAGTGCATGTACCTGGATTGCCATATAGAAGCACTTTATCTCTAATTGTGTTTTATGCAACTTTATTCACCAGCTAATTTACAGCCTCTGAAAGTGCACTAACAACTAGTTTTATATAAAGGCAAGCATAAACAAAATCAGTATATGAAAAACTTACCAATGTTATGCCCATCAAATTAAGAAATGGTCCACATCCCAAAGACAGGGCCACTGCCTCAAATATGCCAATGCCAACAGCCAACAATAAAGCTGTAGACACAGATGATAGTTGCTTCCTTTCAGCCACCTCAGCAGTATCTTTACCATTTGTGATGTATTCTTGAATATCCCTTTCTGCATACAAAGTAGCACATTTAGATATGAACCCGATATGTTGATCATTTATTTCCTACTTATAACAAAACCTGAAATAAAGGCCTTGATACAATAAGATGGCAACCAAAACATCAACATTGCCTTATAATTTAATGTCTATTGCTTCAGCTCTACCTAGATCCAGTACACACGTCAAAACATAACAAACACTTGAAATCAAGATTACATTCACATTTTTAACCAAGAATCACAGAGGAGTCCAATAACTCATATCGTAATTTTTACAAACTATATATAAAATATGATTTAAGAATAATATACATACATGTAACAAAATTATAATTTTTTTTATAGAATATTAAGATGTTCAAATTATTTTATTTTTAAACATAACTTTACTTCACTATAACATTTTCACAGGAAATATTTAAGTGTTGGTTTGGTTTCGTTGTTTGATTATAGCTGATAGTGGGTAACTACTATTGATAGTTGATAAATACTCATTGTTTGATAGTTGTTAACATTGATATATTAAAAGGCAATCAAGGTTTATTTTCAATATATTACATGTATCATAACTATTTCCATTTAATGTGAGGTATAAAAAGCAGAAATAATGAAATTAATAGTTGAAAAAAAAAAAAAACATAATTAACTATGCCAACGTACATTTATATATTTTTCTTCTAATATATACTGACAATAAATGAATTGCATATTTACATGTATATCAAAGCATATACAACAATTATTATTTAATTACAACTAATAGATAACATTTTAACGAAATATTGAATTTTGACTTGATTTTACCTATGGAGTTTAAATACATGGATAATGCATATAATCATACCTACATGCCACAACCCACGCAAATCTTAACAAATAATTAACTTTACCTGAACTAGAATCTTTGATTGTATTCCTGGAAATGTCTTCAGCAACAAAAGAAGTTGCAACGCTAAGAAGAGGAATATTAAACAGCTTTGATATATTGTTAAATATTGTAATGGAAACACCAGCTGAACCTAGTTCCACAGGTCCTACAAAAACAAGACAAATAAAGTATCAAAATAACTCAAATAGCCAATCCATCTTACAACTGCACACTGAAATCCAAGTATATGCATATAGAAACAAATTAAATAATTAATCCAAAAATACAACCTGTGGCTAAATGATGTAAATTTTAGTGCAGGGAAAATTTCACAGTTAATTAACTCGACTTAGGATCATAGGATTGAGTAACTCTGTTCTAGTGACAGACATTACTTAGCCCTCTGAGAAGAGTAATTAACTAAGAAATTTTCCCTTCAATTTCAAGTTGACCAAATGTAAGCATTAGAAATAATAATGTAAAGATTCCCATAACTTGGAGCTGAAACAATACTAACATACTCAACTCAACAAAGCTTTAATTCCAATTGGGGTCGGTTATATGGATTCTTCTTTTTCACTCAATACGATTTAGAGTTATCTCTTCTGATAGATGTAACATTATAAGATCATTTTGAACCACCTTTGACCAAGTCAGTTTAGCCTATCCCTACCTCTCTTAGCTATATCTACTCTAACTTGTTCGGTTTTTCTAACCGGCGCATCGCTAGGTCTTCGTTTCACATGATCAAATAATCTCAATCTATGCTCTCTTATCATATCCTCAATAGGTGTTACCCCCATTTTTTCTCTAATGCACTCATTGCAGATTCTATCCATCCTAATATGACCACACATCCATCTTATCATTCTCATGTTCGCAACATCCATTTTACTCATGTGTTGTCCTTTTACTGTCAACGCTCACTACCATACATCATCGCAGGCCGTATTACAGTGCGGTAAAACTTTTCTTTTAATTTAATTGGCATCTTTCGATCACATAGAACTCCTATAGCACCCATCCACTTCATCCAACCAGCTTTAATCTTATGATTTACATCTTCTTCACAACCCCATCTTCTTGAAGAATAGAGCCAAGGTATTTAAAATAAGTACTATGAGGTACTGTTATTCTATCTAAAATAATTTCACCTCTTTCTCTATTCTCACTATTAAATTTACAATGCATATACTCAGTCTTAGTCTTACTTAGCTTAAAACCCTTAGATTCCAAAGTGCTTCTCTATAACTCCAACTTTTGACTTACCCATGCTTGAGTCTCATCTATTAATAAAATATCATATGCAAACATCATACACCAAGAGATGTCATTCTGTATATGTCTTATTAACCCATCCATGACCAAGGCGAAAAGATAAGGACTCAAAGCTAAACCTTGGTGTAATCCAATAGAAATGAAAAAATTATTAGTATCATCTCCCACAGTGCGGACACTGGCGATAGCTCCCTCATACATATCCTTCAAGACTTGTATATATCGTATAGATATTCTCCTACGCTCTAGGATCCACCATAGAACTTATCTAGGGACTCTATCATACGCCTTTTCCAAGTCAATAAAAACCATATATAAGTCCATCTCTCTAAACTTTTCCATCAAATTTCTTATAAGAAAAATAGCTTTCATAGTTGATCAACAAGGCATAAAGCCAAACTGTAATTACTAACATACTCATACAACAAAATGAGAAAATAAATAATTGTCTGTACTAAAATGTTAATATAGAGTCAATTCAACCATCCATACTAATACATATAGCGAAGGTCCATTTAGAATGCAATACATAATCTTCTTACAATTTAAATGATGACATGGAAAGCTCTTAACAAGTGTACCAAGAACAAACAGGTGCTTACCTAAACTTAAAATAGCAGCCAAAGAGAAACGACAAATTGATTGAATGAATGAACAAAAAAACAATAAAAAAAAATCTCTTTGAACAAAATAAAGTATTTTCACTTGCAACAAAAAAAAAAGAAGGCAAAAATCATATTATCAACAACCAATGCCAAAAACATGGTCTATATATGAAATTCATACATCACGGATTTATTTAAATGAAGATGCAACATAAAGACCCTGGAAGTATTAGCAATTTGGCATCAATAGCTTATACAAATTATATGTGAAATTCAGAATTTCACTATACCCATTTTTCCCTTATGATAATAGAAATCATTATACCTAATCCTTCAATATCTTGTTAAGCAAATAATGAGTCCAGTTAACTATTCTCAAGCACATTATGAATCCAGTAGACAAAAAAAGCACCAATACCCATAAATGATTTTAGAACCAGAAATAATAAATCTACTAATTGTAAAGGTCTGAAATTTCAAAGTGAACAACTTAAAACCATCAAGGGAAAAGCACGAATGGAAAGAAATTCATTTTCATTTCTCCTTATTTAGAACTTACATAATCCTAAAAGCCAAATTAAGCTTATTACCCAAAGAGTTCAAAAGCTGGAAATCAAAGTTGCAAATACCAAATATTAACATCAGCAATGAAAATCCTACTATTATCAAAAAAGATACTATAATAATATATGTGATGAAAATTGTAGACAGATATAACCAAATAAGCATAAAAAAAATAATAATTTAAAAAGTAAGAAAGGGAAGAAGAAAAGTAAAAACTTGAAATACCTAAAGCATAAAGGTGCAAGAATAGCTAAGATACCTAATCTTCCAATATAAGCTGTCTCCATCAGTTGTGCTAAGGGATCAATAGCCTGTCCAGCAAATGCAGGCAAAGAAAGTGCTATAAGCTCATGCTTGGCATCCGGTAAATGTGGTTGATTGATTGGAACCCGAATTGACTTGCTGCAAACAAATTTAAGAAAAATACAGCATGCCAGAATAATTGTAAGACCTATTCTGCTAAACAAATATGGGAGAATAAAAATTTTCTTACTATGAGGTACATTTAAAGAATCAAACATCTTTTCATACTCTACATAAAGTAATTAACAACAAAAGCATGCATCGCAAATGAAAAAAGAACTGTATAAGTTAGCATCAATTTCAGTCTTACAATAGTTCACTGCTTGAGCTATCAAGGCCAAATTCTTCTTCTAAAGTTGATATCTCCTGAACATCAGATTCCACACCATAACTAGAACTTGACTGATCATAAGCTACCCCAAATCGTGGCCTTTTGCGACAAGTCACGAGTGGCGATAAAAAATTTCTGCACTCTGCAGATAAGCAACAGTTGGGACCAACATCTCTACAGCCTAATCCTTTAGGAACCTCGCTTCGGCATGGCAAAGAAAACCGCCTTTCTCCTTTTGTTACAGCATTCTGTTCGCCATTTCTCCTAACCAATGCCCTAGAAATTGTACTGCCACTAAATTGTCTAATAGTCATCATCTGCAATTCTCTTCCTATATATACATATATTTTCAAAATCAGATCAAACCCCGCAAAAACCAGTCAAGATATAAAGAAATATGAATAATTAAATTACGTCAAGTTAATAACTGTTTTCTACTCAAAATTGAATAAAAACAGAGAAACAGAGACAATTCTTCTAATCCAAATAATTTTATCAAATAATCAAAATACAAACACGAGACTAGAATAAAAAACAAAAAAAGAAAGAAATTATTTTTCAATTTCAAGATAAAAACCAAAACAAAATTGGAAAAATGAAAAGCAGACAAAAAGTAAGAACGAACTGATCCGAAATGATCATCAACACTGTCACTGAACCAGTGAACCCAATTCCAAGAAAAAGGAAACTGAAAACGCTAAAAAATAGCATGAAATTGAGAAAATGAAATGGAAAATTGAGAAGAAAAACAGAGAAAAAGTGAAGGTATAGTAAGTAAACAAACAATAACAGAATTGTGGAGAGAGGAGGAGAGCAAAAACAAAGGCAGAAGCTTCTTACGTACCTTCAACGCGTATTGAATGATTAATTTTTAGGTTTTAGTTTGTCAGTAGAGAATAAAAATGACAAGATAAAGAATGGTTTACGAGAATTGCAAGAGATTTATAGCCAATTCGCCATTATAAAAATTCACAATCTCGCAGGGACGAAGAAATCGTTTGTTTGTTGTTCGGAAATTAGAAGCCCAGTTTTAAATTGGCTTGTTATATTATTAATTATTATTATTATTATTATTATTAGTATAAAAATGTTAAACAGCCTGTTTGCCTCTATGGCTCAATTGTTTTGGCCCATTTCTCTTTTTTCAGTGGAGAATATATTCCTCCATTTTTTGCCATTTGATTTAGGATTTCTCTCTTTTATGATTACTCAAATTTTTCAATACAATTTAGGAAAAATTATTACTAAGAAACCAAAAGGTTGGCTTGTAGATATTTTAGGATATATGTTTTGAAAAAAATATCACCACATATTATAATCTTAAGATGTCTAATTAGAATTACGGCTTACTATATAATTTCTCCATTTTTAGAAGATTATTATTATCTCAAAAGTTTTTAAATAATTATAAGAGTTTTAGGAAGACTGAAAAAATTATATATGAAATCGTTAAATAATTAAATAAAATTATAGATATTAACTCACAAAATAATGTCTTATAATATTAGGGTGCATTAAAGGTTTTAGTATATTCACACTGTTGGGTATCAATTAAAAAGGAAAAACATTCTTAGATGGGTATGATGATCAGCATAAAACAACTAATTTATTCCATTATTAAAATAATAATTCAATTAAAAAAAATTATCCTTGAATATATAATTATTTCTAATTGTCACTATCATTGGCATAATTTTCGGTGGGTTATTTGATAATTAATTTGACATTTTTCTCATAGTATAATATAATATATTTTATTATTGTTATCATTATTTTTACTTATCAAAATGATTTTTATGCACGGTATGTGGAACTCGAATTATACTTCTTTTCAAAAATAAAATAAAATTTGTTTTCCTTTCCGTGATTAAAATTTTCCCAAAAACAAAATTTTTGGTTAAGAAAAAAATAAAATTGTAATATTCTTGTTAGATCTATTAAGAATTTAGTGAGTTTATGCATAAGACTATGTAAAAGATAAAATTAATAAAATATATGAATGAAATCAAACGGGATAAAGGTGGTACTAGTGAAGGTGAGGAATGATGAAATATACCATGAAAACTTGGGTTAGTACAATAAGAACAACTCATTCAATAGAAAAGCTTAATGCCGAATTCTCTAAACAAGTTATTGACTTATACTTATATGTATTAAACTTCCTTATATGATTTACACTTTTTCTTTTCCTTATGCTTATACATGTTCCAAATTAATCACTTTATGCTTCATTGCTTGCAAGAGTTTTATGCTTCATAGCTAACAAAAGTGAGAAGCCAAGCAATTGATATTGAGTAAGGATGTCAACGAATAAAATATCTACGAAAATTATCTTACATTCAACCTATTTCTGTTTAATTTTTAACTATTTGCGTCTGTTTCATATCCATATATAATTATCATTCTATTACTCATACCATTTTCAAACATGTTTGATACTGCCATATACTAGTCAAACCATTTCATTATCCATTTATATATAAAAATAAAAAAATACATATAATAAAATTTAAATTATAAAATAATTATAAATAAAAATATAATATTAATATAATTTTATTAAAATAATTTTATATTATATAATTATATAATTAAAACATAATAAATAAATAAAATTTAATAAAAATATAACTAATAAAAAATTTATTATATAAACGAGCTCTGATAATAGGTTTTCAGGAATATATACCCATACTTTATGGAATGAGTCATAGGAAAAACACTACTTGTACTATCTCAAATCTATTTATAAATTATCAAAGAAAAATTACAAAAGTAACAAAAAAAAAATTCACAAGTACAAAGGGTTTATAAAATATTTATATATTTATAAAACCATCTTCCAAAAAAAAAAATTATGGCAAAGGTAATGTTGCTTTTAAAATATAAATTTCTTATTCAATCAAACCAATTTCTGCAATATTCTCCATCGTTAGTCAACAAATCAATACAAAATACAAGAATTATTAGCAACAAAACTAGATTAGAATCACCAACCGAAGCTCGATATTCATCTTTTCTTAATCTTCATCATCTTCTTAAACAAATCTTTATCTTCATCTTTAGTTGTTTAGTCTTTATCTTCTTATTCTTAATTAAATCAAAACAAAAACTGAAATTAACAAAAATTAACTTCATATATTCATCAACCGAAGTTCAAAAAATATTAAACAAGAAGAAATTAACATCAAAAAGTCAAAAAAAAAAAAGATTATAGATCTGCAATTTTCTTCAAAATATATCAGCAGTAAGAAAAATGTAAATTATAAACAAAAACAATTTTAGATACAAATTTGAATATCAATATATATTAAAAGAAAAAAAAAGAAAATCAATGTTAGAAAGATAAATAAAACTAAATCAGATTAAAAAAAAATAGATTTGCGCTTTCCTTCAAAACAAATCTGCAAACAAAAAAGTGTAGATGTTGTGTGTTTGTTAAATAAATCAATAATAGAAAAAAATATAAATATTATGTATATATTAATTAAAAAGCAAAAAAAAAACAAGTACCTAAAGTGCATAAAGTTTAGCAATAGTTTTAATATATTTTAAATATTAACTATATATTAAAATATAAACATAAGACAAACAAATAACTAAATAAGGTATAAATTTATACAATATAAATAGTATTATGTTGCATAGATATGGTATATATATTGAGTTACAGTATAAATATTACATAGATATTGCGTAGATATTGAATTACAACCTTTATATATTCTTAATTAACGCGAAGATGTTATGTAAATATTGTATGTATGAATTATATTTCAGCCTTTATATGCTCTAAGTATAGTGTAAATATCATATAGATATCACATCATTTATATATTCTTAATTATAATATAGATATTCTGTAAATATCATGTAGATATTGAATAAATATTTTATTCTAGCCTTTAAATTAATCTTCTTAAGTATAGTGTAAAGGTCGTGTAAATGTAGTGTAAATGTTACATACATGTTGAATTACAACATTTATATATTCTTAAATATAGTATATTAATCTTAATAATATATAGTATAGATGTTTTGTAGATATTACATAAATGTTTTTTAACCATTATATGTTTTTAATTATTGTATAGATATTGTGTAGATATTTTATAGTTATTGCATAGATGTTGTATTGTAATTTTTAAATATTT
Source organism: Garcia nutans (assembly GCA_947685225.1). NCBI lineage: Eukaryota > Viridiplantae > Streptophyta > Magnoliopsida > Malpighiales > Euphorbiaceae > Garcia > Garcia nutans. Next base: position 11,558,923 of record CANTUV010000018.1, on the reverse strand, counting down.
TTAATTAACATATAGATAATTACAACATTTATATATTCTTAAATATAGTATATTAATCTTAATTATATATAGTATAGATGTTTTATAGATATTACATAAATGTTGTTTTTTAACCATTATATGTTTTTAATTAATGTATAGATATTGTGTAGATATTTTATAGTTATTGAATAGATGTTGTATTGTAATTTTTAAATATTTTTAATTAACATATAGATATTGTGTAGATATTACATAGATGTAATATTTTAACATTTATATGTTTTTAATTAACATATAGATATAATATTACATCCTTTAACATAGAAAAAATTATATAGTAAAACGGTAATTCCATTTAGGATTTTCTACTTCGTGCAATAAGCCAATTAAAAATTAACACATGTCTATTAATTTTTAATTGTTCCGTTTTTCCTACAAAGAGAGTTGAAAATCTATAAAAACTTCTAGCTTTATTTGCGATGATATATATATTTTTAATTTCTTTCCTTGATAACTGATCTTACTTTCCTTTTAACTCAAAACCCAAACTCCATTAAAATGGTTGCTTCTCATTAAAAGTCTGTTAATGAGAAAATAAAAGGAAAAAATTCAAAACTCTATTTTAATCTCTCTCTCTCTCTCTCTCTCTCTTCATCGTCCACGAACATACATATCTTGTATCCCAACTGGGAACACAAAAAGGACTTAAATCTAAAGAAATTGAGAAATAATAAAAAAAAGGGAATTAAAACTTGTTTTTTCCATCCTTTGCCTCAGTATCTTTCTCCATCCCTCTCAAAATTTCATACTGAAATCTTAGATTCAAACCAAGGTTATAAGTTAAAGGAAATTTATCTCCAAATTAAAGTAATCAATACCATTCAATTTTTTTTTGCCAAAAAACATAGTAATTGATTGTATTGATGAATCTTTCTTTTTTTTAAGGGGTATCTCTTTCCATCTATAAAAAAAATGTTTCTATTAAGGATTATCCTATTTTCAAATATAGTGGAATTTTCTTTTACCTATTCCCGATTTATTCAAGGAAAATATCCATTTTTTCAGTGGATTTGATTAGTTTAGCCGTGGAGATGGTAAAAGTATTTTTTTCCAATAGAAATTTGAGGGTAGAATATGATGAAGAATGAGGAGAGAGAGTTGACTACACCTATTCTCTATCTTTAATCACATACTCTATGATTTCTTGAAAAAGTGGGAGCGTTTGAAGGTTTAGATGGAGTGAGACATATTAGTTATTTGCCCTATACCCAATTTTTGGTTATATATATGGAAATTATATTTTTTATGTATTTATATATTTCATAAATTAATAAAGGCACTTATTTTTCTTTAATATTCTATTAAAGGAATATAAATTAAAGATAAAGTCCATGAGACCATATAGTTTTGCAAAGGATATTATAATGTGGTTATAATTATGAGATTCCTATTTGCATCAAAACAATGTCTCTAAATATTTCTGGTCGATGCTCTCCTCATTATGGACAATGATTAGATCTGTTGAAACTGGTACATATTGTGTTCTTTCTTTTATGAAAGAAAGCAGCTGTTCTCATAAGCTGAGATGTATTGAATATTTGGAACTAATATTTAGGTGCCTGTAATATAAATAAGTGCACTAAACTAACCCGCCTGAAAATTCCATATGGAGAGTTACCTATGTCTATAGAATACTCAAGTGATGGTTGTGTAAGTAATCCTTTGACTTGAAGACACTGAGCTATCTTATATAGGGGCTGCTATATTTTGATTCATCTTACATATTGCTCAGTTCATGGGTAATAAATGGGGGTGAATTGGATATAGTAGAAATTATATGAAGATGCTTGTGTGGCTAAGTTAATATTGATCATAAAATTCTTTTGCAAGGTGGAATAAAATTAGAAAATTAGATTTGAAATTTCATTCAAGCAATCAATAACTAATGGTAAGAAAACTAATATGATTTAATATAGCAGACACACTTTAAATTATTAAATTGGAACATTGCTGCTGAAGGGATATTAGTTATACCGAGAAATCATGCGCTGAAAGGTTAAGTCCAACACTATTGACATTTCAAATATTTGGATAGTCTTGACATATTGCTTGACAATATTATTGACCATCAAATATAAATTAATAAATTAATCATATTTATTACCAATATATTTGAAACCTAATGGGTCACACACATAAGAATTGATGCGAGAAAATAAAATGAGAAGTTTAATCAAGTATGGCTTGATTGTAAATAAGTTTTATGATATAAGGGGTAAAATTATAATTTATATGAACTACAATTTTAACCTAAAATATTAAATAAGAACTTATTTGAAAATTGTCTAAAGCTTATTGGGTTTAGTTATATTTTATTTATTTTAAGGGTTAAATGAATAAATATAATTAATTATTAACCTAGGTTTTTCCTAGAAATAGGCTTCTAAAGATAGGCTAATTTGGAGAGCCACCAAAAGGTTTTCAGAGAGGTTTTAAGAGCTAGCACTCAAATATTTCTCTTATTTTTAATCCTCTAAAAATGGTTTTAAAGTTTTTCAATTGTCAATTTGTATGGATATTGTTAGAGAACGGACAATTAGACAGTTTATGGTTTGCGACAACCCAACTACGAAGAGCATTTTTTTTTATCTACACTTGAAAAATTAACACAAAGTTATTATTCTTGTCTATTGATTATTGCCTTAATCTTTTGAAACAGATCTATGTTGGATGAAATTTATTAAATTTCATGTTTCTACTGCATTTATATTTTATACATAATATAACAGTGGTATCAGAGCTTCCGTTCAAATGTTTGTGGTGTAAATATGATTGTATTCATTATTGGGTTTAATCCTGATTTAAATTTATGTGTTAAACTTATCTTGATGTTTTAAAATATTTTTACAAAATCTGATTTTATAAATTAAATTGCTTACAAAATATTGATAAAATTTGATTTTATAAAATATTGATGATGTAAATATGATGTTTTAAAATATCTTGAAATAATTGTCAAATACCACAATTAGCCTATAATTGAATAATATGATTATTTATAAATGAAAATACATTTTAATGACTAACTGTATACATTTTAACGGCTAACTGGATTTAAATGATTTTAATCTGGTTAAGGCCATCAAAAATTATTTGACAACAAATTTAATAAATTAAAATAGTTTAATTTATTGTAAATTACCTTGTAAATTAATTCCAATATGGATTAGGAAATAGATTAAAATATTTTAACTTGTTATTCTTAACCCTAATATGATTAGGATAAGTGGAATTGATTTATAAAATAATTTTAATAAATTCTAAAGTTGATTTTAAAATAAAACATCTAATATGATTAGATATATGAATAAAAGTGTTTTATTCATAAGTTTAAATTTTAAAACATCAAATTACAATTTTAAATTATTAAAATTTTATTTTAGCACATAAAACCAATAATGAATACAATAATAGCCTATAATACCTATTATATGTTTTTAATATGATTATTATGCATGACGGATGGTTATAAACATTAGAAAACCAATGTGATTGTGTTTTTCATGGTTAAATGGTTTAATGTAATTTAATAAATAGGGCTTGCGTGTCCTACCTTTCCTCCTTTTATTCTAGATTGTAAAATTCTTTTCTTATCTAATTCTCCTTGAATGTAACTCAATGTTTCTTATTCAAATTATGTAATAGTTATGTAGTTAGAATATATAGATAGAATTTTATTTTGCAACTTAAGAAGAAAAGAAGGGATTGGAGAAATTACATGAAGCTTTGAAGATGGTATTCAAAGAAGCTGCTATCTAGGATTTGACCATCTAATTCCCTTTATGGCTCAAGGGAATTAGTTTAGATATGTCCATAATCATCCAATTAGAATGGCGTGCTAAGGGTGTATGTTATGTATGAATTATATACGATATAACCATTATGTAAATAATGAGACCTAAAATTAAAATTTAAAAGAAAAAAAAACCCTTATTAAAATTTTAAAGTACAAGTTGCGAACATGATAAGTTGCCACCCATTGTTATGGCAAAACCAGAGTTTTATTTTAGTTAACTTCTTGTCAAACCAAGGTTAATTTTGCCCGAATATGTTTAATGCTATGAAATATGTGATATTTTATAAATAATGGTTCTACTTAACTAATTTACTTCATTTGGATGGGCAAACCCATGATCATGTAAGATTAGGGCAAGGGTTAGGGAAACATATGATGTGTTTAGACAAAGAGTTATCATCTATCTAATCTAGGAGTCATTTAGAAATGTGATTGATAAACTATGTTATCTACCTAATTTAATTCATTATAATTTGTTGGACAAACCCAAGGTTATATAAATTAAATGGGATCCTAGCCTACTAGGAAATCTACCATCAAATTTCCTAAATTAATAGAAAGGGCTATTAAGTTGAATAAAATAGTGGAAGACAAAATTAAAAGATTAAAGACCTTATCTTAAATTTGGTAATGCATGAAACTAATAATTGATATCTCTATTTTGTAGATCATTCACCACTATCAGTAATAACCTATCCTTATGTAGCATATTTTATGCTAATAAACTTATTGGACCAAACTTTTTGGACTGGTATCGCAATTTGAGAATTGTTCTTAAATAAGAAAAGAGGTTATATGTTCTCGATCAAGATATGTCTCGTATTCCTAATGATAATGCTAGTGACGGGGACAAGGATAAATACATCTGTCATATTGATGATGACGAACAGGCTACATGTGTGATGCCAGCTAGTATGACTCTTGAAATCCAAAAGCAACATGAGAATATGGATTCTCGCACTATTATCTTGCATCTCAAGGAGCTGTTTGACTCCCAAGGTAGAACAAAGAGGTATGAGACCTCTAAGAAATTGTTCTGTTGTAAGATGGTAGAAGGACCTTTAGGACGTGTTCATGTTGAAAGACGATTGGCTATATTGAGAAATTAGGCTAATTGGGTTTTTATCATGGACCATGAGTTAAGTGTAGACTTGGTATTGCAGTCATTACCATCCAATTTTTTGTAGTTCATTTTGAATTTTCATATGAGCAAATTAAATATTACACTACCCGAATTATTGAATATACTCACTATTATTGAGGAACCCCTTAAGAAGGAAAAAGCTCATATTCTTCTAGTTCAATCTTCTAAGACAAAGGTAAAAAAGTCAAAGAAAAAACATAATAAGAGGAAGGCCCATAGAGCATTGAAGCCCACTAGAGGTGTTATGAAAGATAAGGGTACCTACCACCACTGAGGCAAAAAAGGCCACTGGAGGAGGAACTACAAAGAGTATCTTGCAACCGTGAAGGAAAAGAAGCTTGGTGTAGCTTCTACTTCAAGTATATTTATGATTGAGATTCATCTTTCTACTTTTAATTCTAGTTCTTAGGTATTAGATACTGGATGTAGATTTCACATTTGCAATAATGTGAAGAAACTAAAGAATAGCAGAAAATTGAGTAAATGAGAGGTAGTCCTACATGTGGCTAGTGGAGCAAAGGTTACTGCATTAGCTGTAGGAACTTATTATCTATCCTTGCTTTCATGCTTAGTGTTAAAACTAAATAATTGTTATTTTGTTCCAATACTTTGTAGAAACATTATTTAAGTTTCATACTTAGCTTTGAATAATAGATTCAATTTATTATTGAGAATAATACTTGTTGCTTTTATAATAAAGATGTTTATATGGAACTAGAATTTATATATATGGTTTATTTTAATGTTTATAATGAAAGGCCCATACTCAAAATAAATAATAAGAAGCTTAAAATGGATAATCAAAACTTATCTTATCTTTTGCATTATAGACTTGGTCACATTAGTGAAGCAAGGATCATTAATTTATATAAAGAAGGATATTTTGATCCATTTGATTATGAATCATATGAAACTTATAAAGCTTATTTAATGGGTAAAATGACTAAAACACCATTTACTAGAAAAAGATGAAAGGTCAAAAGAATTATTGGGCTTAATACATACAGATGTATGTAAACCAATAACTACCCAAGCCATAGGAGGATATTCATACTACATTACAATCACTTATGACTATGCTAGATATTGTTAAGTGTATTAAATGAAATACAAATCTAAATCTTTTGAAAAATTTAAGGAATTCAAAATTGAAGTTGAGAAATAAACTGAAAAAGGTATTAAAGTACTTCAATCCGATCGAGGTGAGGAATACTTGAGCCAAGAGTTTCAGGATTATCTAAAAGAATGAAATTCTCTCACAATGGACTCCACCTAGAACACCCCCAACACAATGGAGAAAGGAGGAATCATACCTAATTAGATATGGTACAATTCATGATGACCCTTGCAGATTTAGCTCTATCCTTTTAGGGCTATGCCTTAAAGATTGTGATTTACCTTCTTAACAGAGTTCCTTCCAAATATGTAGATAAGACTCCGTATGAGATGTGGACTAGAAAAAGGTCGGTCTTATCACACATAAAGGTTTGGGGATGCGATGCTTATATGAAGCGTATGATATCTGACAAGCTAAGAGTTGAATCAGATAAATGTATGTTTGTGGAATATCTAAAAGAATCCATTGGATATTATTTCTATCACCCAAATGAGAGAAAAGTGTTTGTCTCAAAACATGCTATCTTTTTGGAAAGGGAGTTTATCCTTAAAGGTAGCGGTGGAAGCCAGGTGAAACTTAGAGAAGTTCAGGAAACACAAACTTACAACCAAATAGAACAAGAACCAGAGGATGTCACATTAGATGTGCAGTCAGAACACAGGTTGAAGAACTACCGTGTAGATTTGGTAGGACGTGTCATGCTCTAATAAGGTTAGACCTCATGGAGACCTGTAAGTCTAATAATTATAAAGAAGCAATGTTTGACATTGATTCCTCAAAATGGCTAGAAGCTATGAAATTCGAAATGGATTTCATATACACTAACCACGTATGGACCTTGGTCAATGTACTTAAAGGGATAAAACCTATTAGCTGCAAGTGAGTTTTTAAAAGAAAAACTAACATGGATAGTAATGTACAAATGTAAAAAAGCTAGGCTAGCTGCTGAAGGTTACAAACAAAGGCAAGGTGTTGACTTTGATGAAACCTTTTCACCATTAGACATGCTTAAATCCATAAGGCTTTTGCTTGCAATTGTTGCATATTGTGATTATGAAATTTGGCGAATGGATGTCAAAATGGAATTCTTAAATCAGAATATACTTGAAGATATATATAACACAACCTAAAGGTTTTGAATCCAAGGAATTTTCTAATAAAGTATGCAAACTGCAAAGGTCCATTTATGGGCTTAAGTAAGCTTCAAGGAGTTGAAACATCCATTTTGATGAAACAATCAAACAATTTGATTTCATTAAAAATATGGATGAACCTTGTGTGTATAAGAAGATGAGTGGAAGCAGAATTATGTTTCTTATTCTATATGTTGATGACATATTGATAATAGGAAAAGACATACCACTACTCCAATATGTAAAGTTTTAGTTATCCGAGAATTTCTCCATGAAGGATTTAGGAGAAGAAACTTATATTTTGGGAATTAAAATCTATGGAGATAGATCTAAAAGGCTACTAGGTTTATCCTAATTCACATACATTGATAAAGTGCTAAAACGATTTAGCATGGGAATCCAAGAGAGGATACCTATCTATGTCACATGGAGTTCATCTCTTCAAAGATTTATGTACTAAGACACCAGTTGAAAGACAAAGAATGGAAAAGGTTCCATATGCTTCTCCAATAGGATCCATAATGTATACAATGCTATGCATTATACCAGATGTGTCTTATGCTTTGAGCATAATAAGTAGATACCAAGGTGATTTGGGTGAAGGTCATTGGATATCCATCAAGAACATTCATAAGTACTTAAGAAAACTAAGGATGTTTTTCTGGTCTATAGAGGGATTGATGAACTAAAAGTTCATGGGTATTCAGATGCTAGTTTCTACTCAGATATTGATGATAGCAAATCACAATCCAATTAGTTGGAAAAGTTCCAAACAAGAAACCACAACATATTCTATGATTGAATATGAGTACATCTCTGCGTGTGAGGCAGCAAAAGAGGTTATTTGGATCAAGAAGTTCATCACTGAACTTGGTGTGGTTCCTAGCATTGTTGAGCCAGTAACCTTGTACTATGACAACAATGGAGCCATAACACAAGCAAAGGAACCTAAGTCTCATCAAAGATCCAAGCATGTACTTAGACAATTTCATTTGATTAAAGAAATCATTAAAAGGAAAGATATAGAGATAAAATGAGTACCCACTAATGAGAATCTTGTAGATCCTCTTACTAAGGCATTATCCCAATAGAAACATAATTACCATATGAAAACTTATGGGACAAGGCATATGGGTGATCGGCTTTAGTACAAGTGGGAGATTACTAGTTATTTGTCCTATAGCCAATTATTGGTTATATATATGGACATTATATTTTTTATATATTTATATATTTCATAAATTAGTAAAGGCATTTATTTATCTTTAATATTCTATTAAAGAAATCTAGAGTAAAGATAAAGTCCAAGAGACCATATTATTTTGTAAGGAAATTATAATGTGGTTATAAATATTAGATTCTTATTTGCATCAAAACAATGTTTGTAAATGTTCCTAATCGATGCTCTCCTCATTATGAATGATGAATAAAGCTACTGAGACTGGTACATATTGTGTTCTTTCTTTTATAAAAGGAAGCATTTAATCTCATAAGCTGAGATATATTGGATATCTAGAACTAATATGTAGGTGCCTATAATATAAACAAGTGCACTAAATTGATTCTCCTGAGAATTTCATATGGAGAGTTACTTGTGTCTATGGAATACTCAAGTGATGGTTGTGCAAGTGATCCTTTAACTTGAAATCATTAAGCTATCTTATATGAGGGTTGCTATGTTTTGATTCATCTTACATATTGCTCAGTTCATAGGTAATAAATGGGGATGAATTGGATATAGTAGAAACTATATGAAGATGCTTATGTGACTGAGATGAGATTCATCACCCTTGGTAAATTAGAAAAAATGTTACAATTATTTTCGTTAGTACTGATCATAAAATCCTTGTGCAAGGTGGAATGAAATTAGCAACTTGGATTTCAAATTTTATTTAAGCAATCAATAGCTAATGTTAAGAAAACTAATATGATTTAATATAGCAGACACACTCCATGCTTAAATTATTAAATCGGAACATTATTTATGAAGGGATATTAGTTACATTGAGAAATCATGTGTTGAAAGGTTAAGTCAAGCTATTAGTGACATTTCAAATACTTGGGTAGTCTTGACATGTTGCTTAACACTGTTCTTGAACTTCGAAAATAGATTAATAAATTAATTATATTTGTTGCCAATATATTTGAAACCTAATGGGTCACACACATAAGAATTGATGTGAGAAAATAAAGTGAGAAGTTTAATCAAGTATGACTTGATCGTAAATAAGTTTTTTGATATAAGGGTAAAATTGTAATTTATATGGACTACAATTTTAACCTAAATTATTAAGTAAGAACTTATTTGAAAATTGCCTAAAGCTTATTGGGTTTAATTATGTTTTATTTATTTAAGGGGTTCAATAAACAAAAAAAAATTAATTAATTATTAATCTAGGTTTTTTCTGTAAATAGGCTTTTAAAGAGAGCCTAATTGGGAGGCTCGAGGCCTTAGAGAACACGGGCCTAAGCCCTGAGAAAATGGAGTCGCCACCCGGACAAGCTGGGAAAAAGAAAGGGGTGGGTGCTCAATTCCTAAGGAATCCCCAACCCTCTAATGGGTTCGGAAAGTTGGGTACGTGTGGGGAAGGTGAGAAATGACCCAGCACCCCCACAACGCCCGGTTCATTAGAACCGGCCTCCTTTGTAAGTCTTAATATTATAAAATTCTTAAGTATACCAATATTATCCATATTACATGCAACAATTAAAATAAAGCATCATTATATTATAATCAAAGAAATGTCCAAACAAAGCAAATAAATGGACACCCATCCGAGGATTGGAAACATGTCCTTACATTGTCCATGTCTAAACTAAATAGGACACCCACCAAAAGGTAAAAACATGTCCTTTACATTGGTCCAAAATATAAAAGCAATTTAAATTATATAGAAATTAATTAATGAGGTACCCACAAAGTGGAAACATACCTCTTACAATTTTAATACTAAAATAACCAAATAATAATCATAATAATAAAGAGAATATTCATCCATGATAAGTTAAATAAATCAAGCATTGAAATTAAATAAATCAACCATCAAAACATATAATAAACTACATAATCAAATCTAAAATTAAATAAAGCAATAAAGATACAAATTTAGGTTTATGTCTTAATTTAGGGTTCTTTGATTAACATTTAGATTTTTGGGATTTTGAAATTATTATATTTATTATTTAGGCTATTGTGAGAATTTTTGGAAAAATGGAATGGATTAGGGTTTTATAAATTTAAGAAAGTAGTAAGGTTTTTTGTTAATCAAATTAGGGTTTAGGGGTAATATCATGAAATTAGGGTTTTGGAATCTTAAGACATTAGGGTTTAGGACTCACGATTTTGAATGGGTCAAAAATTAAGGGTCTACAGTTTACCCCCTGCTTGAATGATCTGAGACTACGGCAAAAGAGAGTGAAAATCAATAAGATCTTTGACTGATTTTTGATGACGATGGGTACTTGGATTTGATTTGGATACTTGGATACAAGACTGAACTTGATTCGGGTACTTGGACCCGAGATTGGGTTTGATTTGGGTACTTAGACCCGAGATTGGGTACTTGGACCCGAGATTGAATTTGATTTGGGTACTTAGACCCGAGATTGGGTACTTGGACCCGAGACTAAATTGAATTTGGGTGCTTGGATCTGAGACTGAGTTTGACTGATCTTATATTAGTTGAGAAGTCTGACTGTTCCGGCTGTTCTATTCTTTAACGCATTGTGGTTCTTTACCTTCAAAATGGATCTTCATCGCTGGACCTTGGATCTTCATCCTTAGCATCGGATCTTCACCGTTGAAAACAGATCTTTGCCTTAGAGATTGGGTCATCACCCTTGTAAATGGATCTTCATTCTTGGAGATCGGTCTTCACCCTTGTAAATGGATCTTCATCCTTAGAGATCGGGTCTTCACCCTTGTAAATGGATCTTCATCCTTGGAGATCGGGTCTTCACCTTTGTAAATGGATCTTCATCCTTTGAGATCAGGTCTCCACCCTTGAAAATGGATCTTCATCCTTGGAAATCGAGTATTCACCCTTGAAAATGGATCTTCATCCTTTGGACTTCGGGTCTTCACCCTTTGTAAATGGATCTTCATCCTTTGAGATCAGGTCTTCACCCTTGAAAATGGATCTTCATCCTTGGAAATCAGGTCTTCACCCTTGAAAATGGATCTTCATCCTTTGGACTTCAAGTCTTCACCCTTTGAATTTGGATCTTCATCCTTGAAATCAGGTCTTCACCTTTGAAAATGGATCTTCATCCTTGAAAATTGGGTCTTCACCCTTGAAAATGGATCTTCATCCTTTAAGCTGGATCTTCATCCTTGGAAATCGGGTCTTCACCTTGAAAATGGGTCTTCATCCTTTAAGTTGGATCTTCATCCTTGGAAATCGGGTCTTCACCCTTGAAAGTGGATCTTCATCCTTAAAGATTTTTCCTATATTAGCTTAAGCTCTTCTAACTGGACTGATCTTTTGTCTTTTATGTCTTCATTCTTTTAATAGTTCTAATGTTCCATTCTTTTATTCTTCCTTTTTGCAAAAATTCAGCTATTTTTAGTTGGCCCTCATATCTTCTCCTGCCCCCATGCAAGCTTTGATTGATCTTTTTGTTGTCTAGTTCTTCGCACAAGCACGTATTTCTTCTCTTTGCAAAATTACTGAAACTTTCTCAAGCAATGGGCTTTCCATGCCCCCCTTGATTCAATATCTTCTATTGATTCTTTACTTCACAGGGTGTTTGCTGTTCACTTTGACAAAGAATAGACAAGACAAGACAAGAAAGTGCAATGTGATATACTCATGTATGCATGATATGCATGGATGATACTTACAATCGTTCCATCAACTCACAAACCGAGGTAATCAGCAGAAGTGTTCTTACACTGGAATGACAAGATGCTTCACATTTATGGCTTTTATCTTCAAGATGTTTAAAACATGAATAATGGAGGCCCCAAACAGTAGAGATACATCCATTTCAAATTATGATTCAGTATGTCAATTGGTAGCTTCTTCATAACCTTGTCAGTAATCATTTTCTTTGCCCAATGTATCCTTTAGAGGTTCAATTATTTGATTTACTTCCCTTAACTTGAAGGCTTTGTAATTTTTTTTTAAATTTTAAATTTTCTTCTTTTTTTGAAATATAAATGTTGGCTTTGCCAAATCAATGTCAATGTACCTCAGGATTTGATACTATAACATGACAACCCTAGTTGCCATACTAAACTTGGGAATCATTTCTATTTAAGCAAGAATTGTTGCACTTCAGTTAGACGCATACACATTACTTGGTCAAAGATCTCATTTGAGTTTAAATATTGTCTATCTCATATGCATGCTTATTCAAACTATCTCCACTAATAGACTCTACCTACCAAGAGAGATCAACAGGTCTTTGATAGGCTTGAAATGGGGTCTATAAGGGACACGGGTTAAATGAAGGCCATTTATAAGTTGGAGCTCTTGTGACACTATGGGCAAACCTTCACACTACAAACTGCTTGTTGGAACTTTAGAGAGTTGGGAGCATGAAAAGATAGAACTTTGAACAATCTTCTTTCTTTTTAGCGTTAACCTGAATCTTGATTGGGATAGTATTTGCCTTTGCAAAAAGTTTGGTATCCAAATTTGTTTCTTTTCTTCTTCTCCCTTTTCTTTCTTTTTATTTTTCTTACTCTTCCCTTTCTTTGAGCATTTTATCATTTTTTCCTTCTTCCTTGTAGGACTGTGAAGTACAGAACTTTCAAGAACTGGATGGTCTTTCTCCCTTTTTTTTTTCAATTTTGATTGAATATTTGGTTGGGTTGGACTAATTGAAGTCAAAATGTCCTTATAAACCAAATGGAAGCCTTTTGTTGCCTTAGGTAAAAGAGAACTCAATTGGCTTTTTAAACCGCCTTTTTAGGTTTTATTTTTCTTCTTTTTTCTTTTCTTTTTTCCTCTTTTTTTCCTTTTGCTCTTTTTTTTCTTTATTTTTTTCTTCTTCTTTTTTCTTTCTTATTTTTTTTAGTTCTCGCTCTAAAAGAGTTGTCTTGTTTGTACTAACTTGGGTTTCTAATAATGGATGAGTGGAGTGACATAAATCTTCTTTAATAGAGATAAATCATCTGTTACTTTAATATTGTTTTGATATATTGGAGATATTAGGAAAACTTCAACTACCCTTATGGTCCTGAGAACTTTAACTATCTTCATAGTCTTGACTATTCATTCCTTTCTTTGATCTTCTTGCCTCTTCATCTTAGTGATCATAAGACTTGCCAAAAGTATCACAACAGCTCAGGGTAGATTTTTTAGCTTATAAGCCAATAAAAAGAAAGCTAAAATTTTATGAAGGCTCAAAGGGACAACTAGAGATTGATATTTAATTGGGTGGATACTAGTTGTTGGCTAACCAAACAATGCCTAGATCATTTCTCCCTTAAATAAGCAGAGTTCAATGTCACCTCAAAAATTTGTCAACGCATGTTCTAAGACTGACTAGGACCTAAAGGTAATTATGCAGGAGTCCTCTCTAAGTAAGCATACACAACTCAATGCTATTGAGTAATTCTCTCATCTAGTAAAGTCATTCAAGTTGTGATGCATAAATATACTAATTCATGAATCATCAAGCTAGATTTCTCATTGGTTGAGCACCAAAATGAACAAAGACCAATAAAATTTTTAATAAAAGTAACTTATTCAAATAACTTTAAATTTAAAAAACATGATTGTTCCAATTAAATATTAAAGAAAGTAAACATGAAAAGCAACATTCAAGCTAAGGAAAGCTTGTTGAGTTAAGCTCCTTCTCCTTTCACATCTTCAACATTCCCATCTTGAAAAGAGGATAAGCAAAATCTTATTGTAATCCTTTTCCTACCATGAAGGTTGCCGGTGGAGGTACTCTTCCAAACTAAGGCAAAGGACTGTCAATTAAATTTTGGATCTCATGCCTTAACTTCATACAATTGTTCATTTCATGTCCAGTTCTTTGATGGAATTGGCAAAATGCATTAGTATCAAAGTTAGGTGGAAGATGATTAGACAAAGGACGAGGGTTCAAGGGTTGTAACAATCCCTTCTTTTGTAGCTTATTGAAGGCCCAAGACAAAGGCTTCCCCAGATCTGAAAACTACCTTCTATTTGATTGACCGGTTGTATTGACATTGGCTTCCTTTTGTGTCCTTTGATTGTTAGGCTGGTAATTTCCTTTCTCATTCCTTCTTGCCGAAAAGCGATTCTTCTCCTATTCTCACTCTTCAATTTGTAGACCAGCTTGGAGAAGATCTTTGAAGTCCCTTATAAGGGTGTGAGGTAGCCTTTCACGGAGGTTGGGCAGGATGCCTCTGACGATCATCCTTATTTGATCAGACTCATCGGGCCTCTTCCTGAGCAAAGAAGCCTTATTTCTCCATCTTTTCACATAGTCCACAAAATTCTCATTTAGCCTTTGTCTAATGGGCTCAACTTCCATTAAGGTAACTTCTAGCTTGACATTGTACTCATATTGCTGAATGAAAGCCTTGTACAACATGTCCCAATCCTTTTGAGTACATTCCTCTAAGGTGTTGAACCAATTTTAGACAATAGGGTCCAATGAGAGCATAAAGTACCTTAAAGTTTAAGCCTTAGTGGCTCGGGCATACTACATAGCAGTGATGTATTACTTCACATGGAGATGAGGATTTTCAGTACCATTGTATCTAGCAAAGGAAGGCATCTTGAACTTGTAAGCAACCTTCTCATCTTGGTCAAATAGTTTGTCGATATCGGACATCTTTTCAGTTTTCAATTTCTTTTCAAATTTCTTTTCTAAATCACCAATCATCTTCTCAACATCAGATATCTCAGTCTTTTCAATAGTTGTCTTCTCAACAACCTTTAGCTCCTTTTTATCTTAAGGATCTTAGAAGTATTGAGCCCAGTCGTCATCATCATCAATGATCACCTTATCATCATCAAAAGCCACTTCACCAACTTTAGCCTTCCCTTTGTCCTTTGGCTTCTTGGTGCTAGCAGATACTTCGACATTATTTCCTAAAATTGTAGCTAATTGATTCTTCATGGTCTCAGCTATGACCTCTTTTATTTCTTCCATTTTGGCATTGAGGGCGTCATCCACCATTCTTTGAATTTGCTCGAGCTTCATTGCTTTTGGTGAGAAAGTGATTGAGCCGTTGCTAGATTCTTCATCTTCGACTTAGGTTGGATTGTCGTAAGCTTTTGAACTGTCGTAATCCAGGGTTATGAGCCAGAAGGGATTAATAATATGAGATGCAAATGTATGCATGTATGCATGTACATACAAACAATAAACAAACAAGGATAAATAGGATGTTCCTTCCAATCTTATAACTTCCACACATGAATGGCGAGTCTCTTTTCCTAGGTATATGGTTAACAAAATACCAACATGGGATATCTTATTTTCGAATAATTCTCTCGGACGTTTCAACCAATAGTTATATTTTTCAAAAATGGAACTCAGTCCATGATAATTTTCATTAATTAGGTTTTAATCCATTCAACCACCTAATGTAGCTTTTATGCTATATTGGATTAAAACTAAATTAAGAGGTTTATTATAAATAGATTTCTCACTTGAAAAAGTAGCTAATGATTCATGCCAAAAATAAGCCCATGATTAATTATTCTTAGTATAAACTATGCTCACAATTGACTTTTGGTATTTCGTAATTGACCTAAATAATTTGTAAGCTCTTTGTAAGAAAAGGTTGGATGAAAATAATTTTGTTTCTAAGCCCATTGTAAAATGATTTTAGAAAAAATAGATTTTGGGCTTAGTATTTTGGTTATGAGCAAAAGAATTTTTGATTTATTTTTAGAAAAGTTTTATGTCCAAAGACCATCTTGAAAAGTTTTGAAAATAACTTTGGTCTTTTGGATTTAGAGAAAAATTTATTTTGAGCTTACAAATGTACTTGGGTCATGTTAGAAAAAGAACAAACCAAATAAGCCATGATTTAGATTAAGATAAACTAACCATAGTCAAACAACAAGCATTTAGGGTAAAATCCTAAGGAAAGTAACTAGACCAATTACATGAGCTTTAGTCTTTGGGTTGAAAGGCTTAGGTTCTCATAGCAAGTATATACCAAATGGTACGAGGCTATGTGGTTATGCCATGGTCGATCTCCATACCTTGAGTGAAAGTATGATATCCCTTACATAACACAACACAGGTAACACGAACATCCTAACTCATGCACACGATGCAATCTAATATGATGCAATGGATAATATCATTATAAAAAATAATAGAATAATATAAAGACCAATGGAATCAACTTCTCTTATCCCTAGTGGAGTCGCCACTGTAAGTGGAGATTTTTTCCCCCACTCTCGGTGGAATAGTTCTTGCTACTTCAGCACTGTTTAGGCTCGGGGCCTTAGAGAACATGGGTCTAAGCCCGGAGAAAATGGAGTCGCCACCCGGACAAGCCAGAAAAAAGAAAGGGGTGGATAACTCGATTCCTAAGAAATCCCCAACCCCCTAATGGGTTTGGAAAGTTGGGTATGTATGGGGAATGTGAGAAATGGCCCAGCACTCCCACAACGCCCGGTTCATTAGAACCGACCTCCTTTGCAGGTTTTAATATTATAAAATTCTTAAGTATAACAATATTATCCATATTACATGCAACAATTAAAATAAAGCATCATTATATTATAATTAAAGCAATGTCCAAACAAAGCAAATAAATGGACACCCATCCGAGGATGAAAACATGTCCTTACATCGTCCATGTCTAAACTAAATAGGACACCCACCAAAAGGTGAAAACATGTCCTTTACATTGGTCCAAAATATAAAAGCAATTTAAATTACATAGAAATTAATTAATGAGGTACCCACAAAGTGAAAACATACCTCTTACAATTTTAATACTAAAATAACCAAATAATAATCATAATAATAAAGAGAATATCCATCCATGATAAATTAAATAAATCAAGCATTGAAATTAAATAAATCAACCATCAAAACATATAATAAACTACATAATCAAATCTAAAATTAAATAAAACAATAAAGATACAAATTTAGGTTTATGTCTTAATTTATGGTTCTTTAATTAACATTTAGGTTTTTGGAATTTTGAAATTATTATATTTATTATTTAGGCTACTGTGAGGTTTTTTGAAAAAATGGAATGGATCAGGGTTTTATAAATTTAAGAAAGTAGTAAGGTTTTTTATTAATCAAATTAGGGTTTAGGGGTAATATCATGAAATTAGGGTTTTGGAATCTTAAGACATTAGGGTTTAGGACTCACGATTTTGAATGGGTCAAAAACTAAGGGTCTACAGCTAGCACTTAAAGATTTCTCTTACTTTTCAATTCTCTAAAATTAGTTTTAGAGTTTTTTAATTTTCAATTTTTATGGATACTATTAGAGATCAAACAATTGAATGGTTTGTGGTTTGCGACAACCCAACCATAAAAAGCATTTTTTTTATTTACTCTTGAAGAATTAACACAGAGATATTATTCTTATCTCTTAATTATCACCTTAATCATTTGAACGAGATCCATGTTAGATGAAATTTATTAAATTTCATGTTTTTGTTGCGTTTACATTTGTATAAAACCCAACAAGGCATTGATACAATCACTTTTGATGTTTAATTTCAGTGTTATATATAATATATATATATATTATTATAGAAAATAACTTGTCACATGTCATAATGTAATTGGCTTATTGTACGAAATAGGAAATCATGCATGGAATCACTGTTTTATTATATAATTTCTTTTTAACATATACAAAACTCATACTTTACAAAAAATACAAATAAAAATAAAAAACAAACAAATAAAATTTAAAGATATACTCATCGAGATAAATACAAATTAAGAATGAAAAAATAAAAAAAAATCACAAAATTTTTTTTTTGTGAAGCATTTTATCTAACAAGTAAAATGCATTACTGTTGAGTAAAAAAACATCCGACATTATCATTGAAAACCAATAAAAATAAAAAAAAAATCAAATACACTAAATACGACTCTTTTAGTATCGTCTGCTCAAGAATTTCACCAATTTTTGTGAAACCTTCATATAAACTAACAATATCTTCAACAATTTAGAATAGAAACTTTAAATAAGAATAGTGAAACAAAAATTGGAGTAAAAGAAGAGAAAATCAAAGAGAAAAAGAAACAACAATAAACAAGGAATGAAAAATAAACCATCGAACACTTAAATTAAAGAGAGAATAACTTAAAACATAGAAAGAGAATGCAAACGTGCATAGTGACGGGAAACGTGAATGGTGTGTAAATATAAAAAAATAAAATAAACTTTCAGCAAAAACATAACTGAAATAAAAATAAGGTAAAGAAAGAAAAAAAAAACTAAGAATGATAAAAATGAAAAGTGAATATAAAATAAGGATAAACCATGTAATTTTCTCAATTATCAATAATCTATATAAATGGATTGTGAATTCAAAAAAAATATAAACGAATCGGGTATTCGAAAATACTTGACTCATTGAGATCCCTAATATGAAGCCTAATGAACCATAACAAAATCAAAATATTAGTGAGATATAAAAATAATTTGTTTAAATAATAATAATAATAATAAAGAAGGGGAAAAGTTTGATGTCGTAGCATAAGAGCTAATGAGAACTTACTAGAGATGTCATATAAGAAATCTCAATCTGCATTCACTGAATCAAGTATTTACCACAATCTCAATGGTTTCCTTGAATTGGTAATTTCGGTAACACTACTAAGAATTGTGATATGTTAGGATGTTTAAATGTTTGTTGTACATCAAATTTAGTGTTTCTGATGTTTAAATATTTGTTGTACATCAAATCTAGTGTTAGCTAGTAATTCTTCTAATAATTTAATATGTAGTGCAATAGGAATTCTAATTAATGAACAAATATAATCTAAAATGTGTTAATAATATTTTTTGTTAATCAATTGAATCTATGTGCATTCCACTTATGAAATAACTTTGTTTTTCAGATTCTATAGCAATCATAAGTATGTTGTCTACGACAACTACTTGACCTTTAATAACATCAACCACACATAAGAACCAATAAATTCTTTCATAATTAAGGAGAATAAAAATTTAGATAATATCTTATGGACTAACTGATATATAAATGATTAGGTAACTTTCCATACATGATTTTATGTACACAAATATCCCATATAAACTTATTTACAACCTTGAGTGATTTTACATATTATCTAAGAGGGTAGTAATTCACACACATAAAAAAACTCTTAAGGAAAATGTAAAAAATTACGCAAATGATGTTGGTAGAAACTATTTTCCCAACAAAATGGAATTTGATTAATTGTTAATGCCTCAACAATGAAATTAATGGATGCAACCAAAGAAAAAGAAGATAAGATTCCTAGTCAATCTAAAACATGCATATACGTCAAGGTTCCTAATCAATCTAGGATTGTAAGTCCTACTCTTAGTCAACTGAGGATTTGATAGAAAGCTATCCTAATAGTAGTTTGGTAATTATGGCAAGAACATTATCACATATATTTATTTTTCTTAATTAATTTTGGTTGGAATATCGAATCAAGACGTTATTTTAGCATTTTGTCTGCCTCTACAAATATTTTCCTTCCTTATATGTATTTCCTTTTATATTTGGCAGTTCATTGCCTTTTTAAGAAGTTTCCTTATATGTAATTAGAGTTTTTGTAACCTTGGCTTTATATGTTGTAACATTTTAGAAGGTGACAACATTTTTCACATTTTAATAAAAATTTCAAAGAGAACTTTGTCTCTTTCTTTCTAAGCTTTCAACATTTTTGAATCAACAATTGCTTGCTTGTTTCTATTTACCTGTGGGTAATCTTATACTAAACAAGTTAATAATATTTATCCCTATTCACTCTAAAAATCTGCTGTGATAGTTGGTATCATAGTCGTGTTCATTCTTGGACAACTATGGCACCACGAAGACAACCACAACAACATATAGAGGAGGTTTATGAATGTGATCTCATAGCACCCTTGAACAACAACTTAAATAGATGATGGAAGAATGAATGGAATAAATGATGAACTAGTTAACAGAGCAAATGATACAGCTCATGGGAGATCAGAATTGAGTTTACCCTAGCCAATGGGAAAACCCTAGTTCTAATGGATATGATGAAGGCTTTGATGTTGAAGGAGAAGTTTATTATGAAGAGGTACCACTCAGAAGATACAAGCCTAAATGGAGATTCCGGAAGACAACCACAAACTTGATTCTCTTGGAGATTTGGAAATCAATGAGGATCTCGAGGACATAGATTTCATGAATCTGGAACTGCATAAGATGGGTTGGAAGCATAGTTATTGCATGCTCTTGATTTAAATGGTGGAAGAATCAAGATTGAGGTGTTTGATTGGCATAAAAATTTACACGCAGATGATTATTTAGAGAATTATTTTGATAAATTAGAACCCATTTTTTATGAATATAATGTTGAGATAGAGGAAGCTGAAGAATTACATTCAATTTTTTATGACTATTGTGAGGGGATAGAGGAACTTAATGTTTCACAAGCGTGTGTTGTATTTTAGGTTTGCAAAGAATGATGACAACAACAATCAATGAGGAAGAGGTCAAGAAATTGCCTGGTAGAGGTTCTACAAATAGTACAATCAATCAAATCAATAGGAATATATTTGCTAAAATATGTGAAACTGAAAGTGCTGGAATAAGTTTAATATATTCTTTAATTAACCAACTATCAAGAAATTAATCGATTTGGGAATTATTTCAATATTCCACTAAAATTCAGCATCTATTCAAAGAGTTCAAAAAGTTAGTTAATGACGGTTTGTCAAACAATTTACAACCTCTATGGAGTACTGAGTTTTTCAGTTATTGATTCTTCAGCACTACAAAATTCGAGATCAAATTTTTTCCAAGCAGGATAGAATGATGTAACCAAAGGAAAAGAAAAGATTCATAGTTAATCTAAAATATGCATCAAGGTTCATGATCAATCTATGATTGTAATTCCTGCTCTCAATCAATTGAGGATTTGACATAAAGCTACTCTAATGGCAGTTTGGTGATCATGGCAAGAATGTAATCACAGATATTTGTTTCCTTAATTTTGGTCGGAATATCGGATCAAGATGCTATTTTAGCATTTTTTTCTGTCTCTACAAATATTTTTCTTCTTTATAAGTGTCTTCTTTTATATTTGGCAGTCTATTGCCTTTTTAATAAATTTTCTTATATATAATTAGAGTTTCTATAAAACGAGCCCTATATATTATAACATTTTAGAACATGACGGTAGTTTTCACATTTTAATAAAAATTTTAGCACATTTTAATAAAAATTTTAAAGAAAACTTTGTCCCTATCTTTCTAAGCTTTAGGCATTCTTTGAACTAGTGATTGCTTGTTTGTTTCTATTTATTTGTGCATTCTTAGATCAAACAAGTTAATAGTATTTATCTCTATTCGTTCTTAACTTCTGCTACGTCATTAATTAACCAAGTCCGAAAAGATTATTGAATAATGATAGTGTTAGGTGGAAACCATATTCAGTGGAAACAACAGAGAGTTCCCATTGGCCATGGCTAGTGATGGATTGAGAACGATAAGAAAACGTAAAATGCGAAAAGACGAAAGACAATAAACAGAGAAAAAAAAAACTGGATAGCATAGAATTAGAAAAATAAGATAGTGCAAGATGGCATAGATTTTTAAAAATAATAGCAGAGATAATAAGATCGTAATATCGTATCATCTAATATTTAAATTTAATATAATATTGTATCTTCTATATAGTTGGTCGAACTGTCAATTCCATCACATAGTTTATAGGTTGAACAAATAATCACTCGTACATAAAGTAAATGAAAAAGACATTGTTTTACATTATAATTGTTTGTTTACATCCTCATACCTCACCAAGAATGACATCCGCAAGGAAGCACAAATATTTCACTAAAGAAGATGCAAACAAAACATAATCAGGTGGAGAAATGAATATGAAACTCCAACTCCAACCGATCCTTGAAGCATAATTGTCACTATTAGGATTAGGATTAGGACCTGTTTTATCCAAAAAGAAAACACAGTGAGTTACAACATGACAGAGATTTTCTATATCTGCACAGAAGCAAGTCAGAGGTAGTGAGAGCACTTTACCGCTGGACAATTAGATATTGTGGTATAGTTTGTGAAGAGAGTTTGTGTAGAGAACCCAGAATAGGCACACGTTGTGGTGTTGCAACCGGAAGTTGTCGTGTTACCGATGATCAAGTTCTCACAGGCCATGGAAGGACAAGTTGACCAGGTAGAGTTTGCTGCTGGTCTAAGCTCAGAGGACTCACATTGCAATCTACACAATGAAAGAAAAAATTACTTGGAAATTCAATAAACGAAAGAACAGAAGATATTTTTAAGCAATACACTTACATCCCGTTGTTTGCAGAATCACACTTGCATCTCACACAATTGTTAGTGGTGAAGGTATAGGTCGCATTAGCAACCAGTAAAGGGTAATCCTTCGAGCTACTCATTATCGATGAATTACAAGCTGTCAATTAAAACTAGAACATCATTAATTAATAAAAATGATTAAGCATTAAGCATCAATAATAGGGAGAATGCATAAAGCAAAGGATTAAGCATTTACAATAATAAATATAACGCCTAATTCATCAACAAAAAGAAATCAAATCCTTTACAATTGTATCCAAATCTTAGTTCATTTTTAGAAGTTTGCATATAATTGAGAGAAAAGACTGAAAGGAAAATTTAAATACAGTTGAATTCAATAATGAATAACAAAAAAAGAAAAAGGTAATTGTAATAGATTGTTATTCATTTTTCTTGCAGTAAACATTAGCCCATTTTTAGAGGTTTTCATAAAATTGCAATATTTAAAAAAAAAACAATTTTTTTTGTTACTAGGAATTCAATTGAACATATATAGCCCAACAGTTTGAAATTCAATTGAGAGAACTAAGAATTCAAACAACTAGGATTTTATTTATTTATTTATTTTTGTATATAGAAAATTCTGCTGTTCTATACCTCTATAATTAGCGGAAATATCATGTTTTTATATAGTAGCAGAATGTGGCAACTTGACAAAGTCACGATTAAACAACTAGCTAGGACCAACATCTCATATGCTTATTATACATATACTGAAAATTGGACCCACATACTGTAGAGTCCATTTATCAACGCTAGCTGTTTGCAGCAATTGATTCAGTGGGCAGAATTGGTAGTATTCAAGCAAGTTGGGGACCATACCAGCTTAATAGGTTTACCTCAAGCAAATTTCATTATCAATTATGAAGAAATATCCAAATCAAAAAGATTAAAAAAAAATTAACAATATGATCTTTAAGAAACAAAACCAAAGTTAATCCAGTCACCATATTGAAACAAATTGGAGTTTTTTTTTTTGAAAGAGGAAACAAATTGGAGTTGATTTAGTGAATTAGCCTATGCAATTTAACTGAAGTTTAGTAATTACGATGGAATTAACAAGTTAAAAAGAAAGTTTAAAGAGAAAATAAATAAACAATGAATTTTTTATTTCATAAAAAAAATAATGTATATATTAATGGGAAAAATAAAACTCGAATACTAATAAAGGGTTAAAAAAGAGAAAGAAAACCTCGGAGAGGAACATCAAGAACTTGGCCAGCCGAGAGACTGCTCTCATTTGTAAATGAATTAAGGCTCATCAGCGTGTTTTTAGTAGTTCCGTACCCCGCCGCTATAGCGTCCAGCGAACTCCCGGATTCCACCACGTGTCCATAATGGACCACTCTCTCTCCACTCACTTCATCGCAGCTACACGGTAATGGAATCCTCAGCTTCTGGCCCACAGTAATCAAGTTCACGTCCGTTATATTATTAACGGCTGCGATTTGCTGGTAAGTCAATGCCGAGAACAACTCCCTAGCTATATGATCAAGTCCGTCGCCTGGTTGAACGGTGTAGACTGGTATCTTGTCCGAGATACCCGTCCCGTTGGAGCAGGCGCAAGGGAAAGGGATCTTAATTGTTTGCTGGGCTCGTATGGTTTGATTAGGTAAGGTTGAGAGAGGGAGGTTGTTAAGCGCCGAGGATGAAGCGGAGATTTTTTTAGTGAAAAGAGGGTTTCGGTGTCGGAATAGGTAGTCTCATTTGGAGTAACATAGTCAATCAGAGCGTGACATGGGCCAGGGCTGGTGCATTTGAAATTGGACGGCTGTGATGAGGAATTTGTAGTGAGAGTAGCTACTAATAATAGACTGAGAAATAGAGGACTTGAAGAGAACCCCATTTTTCTTGGTCTGCTGCAAAGGAGGTTTTAGCAAAGAAATTTGCAGAGATTCATATACATAAATAGAATTGCGAAGAAGAAGAAGAAGAAGAAGAGTCAAATAGGGATAGAATGGGAATTTAGAGATTTAAATTTTTTTTAGGCAAAGATAAAGGGAAATTATATTATGAAACCGTTATATCACAGCAACCCAATGTGTTATCAACATATAGCAATATAACGGTGAACTCCAATCCAAACTTTATTCTTCCCCGGAAATTCAGTTTGCGCTCTGCTAAAGATTCAAGAGGGCTGCTTTTTTAACGAGGTAAATGTAAAATCTCAATATGTTCACAAGTAGGTTTGTGCTCATCTCTGTATTTTATCATTCAGAATTGTGATTATGACTTTGTTTTAATGTATTGTTTGTTGTGTGTACTCATAGTCGAGGTAGAATTTCTAGTTCTGTTGTGGTTTTTGGTTTTTAGATAATTTTCTTGGGTTTTTAGAAGTGGGTTTTTTGAGAATTTGGGATACGAAGTTCAAAAGGCAGGGCAAAGACAAAAATATATTTTTTTCCAGTTTTTCCCGAAAAAAGTTGCAGAAAAAATTATTTCAATCACTCAAGTTTAAAGATATAGCTTAATACATTTGATAACATTATTAGTTGATAAATTGGTAGAACTTTATGATTGTTCAGAAAAAGGTATGACAATTACAACTCTTTTTTTATAACAGGATTATTAGTTAGTAGTTGTATTTTTTGGACATTTACCATTAAGTGATTTATATGAATCATTAATTTTTCTTTTATATGAATCATTAATTTTTCTTTCATTTTTTTTTTCATTTGATGATATAGGGCTATGTAGATCTTTTGTATGGATCATTATTATCAGTAGCATTTCTAGTAATAACATTTCAAAAAAATCATTAGAATTATTGATAAAATACTTTTTTTATCAATAAAATTCATTTTATTACCAAACAATAAAGATAAATTTGTACAGTATAGCTTTACACTTCACTCACCAATCAACTCAACCCAAAAACTCTCTATGCCCCTAGTCTTCATCAGTATCACACACGCACAAAAGAAAAAGAAAAAAGAAAGAAAACAATCCTATACAGAAAATCAGTACTATAGAGTCTCCACGAAAAAAAAAAACAGTTGCTGCTCCAATCTCCACTAAACTAGTTAAACAGCAGACTCACAGCAAACTGCATAAGCCAACAACAGGGAAGACAGGTCAATCAGTATAACATCAAAACCAATATCACCAACAACACATTATAGCATCAAGCTCCATATCAGTAGCTGCTGAAAAAAAAAATTCAAGCAACATAGCAGGGACCTGTATATTCCAACAGCATAACAGAGCCTCACAAGATTTGCTCAGAACCAGAACAGGCCATTTAGAGCCAACAAACAACAATACATTCTGAACTTGGAACATCAATTCTCCATGCTATTCATCTTGAGCTATACAACCACCATCTAAGCTGCTTCAATTAAGACTTTTAGGAATACAAATCAATACAATTGGACATATCACAATTCAACATAGTCTAGTAACTTCGACTATACAGCAGCCATCCTCAAAGAATCCGTAAATGCACATCTGAAACACCAAACTAACACTACACAATTATACGAAGTATTCCACCTATTATTTACAATTACATCTTTTTGCAAGAGCTTCAACTTCATGGAAGCTGCAATCTGTCTATAAACTCTTCTTTTATCAGCCTCCTTTTGTTTGAAAGCCACCAGATTACACTCCCACCAGAACCAATAAATTGTAGCAAAAAATGCAGCCATTCGCATTCTAGCCTTTAGACTTTTTTCTTTGATTTTCTTCTCAAACCTGCTAACTTCTCTTCTCCATGATAAGCCAGTCTTGTTAAAATCACACTTTTGTAACACTTGCTCCCAGATATCCTTACAGAATTGGCAAGCAAAGAATAGGTGTTCCACATTTTCAGGGCTGGTCTTGCAAGAGTAGCATATATTGTCTTTTATCATTTTCTACTTGTTCAACTTTTCCTTTACAACCAATCTATTTTCTAAGGCTAGCCATGCAATAAAAGCTGCATCAGGGAACACTTCCTCTCACCCAAATTAACTTACTCCAAGTAACAGGTTGCCCTTTATTTGTAATGCTTCCCAAGCACTGCCCATTTTATAAGTTATAGATGTGGTTATACTCCACTTGATATATTCCTTTTGGCCTTCCATTATCTTGTGTTCTGCTACCCCTTTTCAGGCTAAGTCTGTTTCTTCATTTAGGGGTTTGGGTAGAAATCAGAAACCATTTCTCCAAAGATCCTTAACTTGTGCATTAATGGGAATGTCACTGTCCTTTACGTTCATATTAGAATGCTTTTCTACTAAACTCCTCCTTTCAAGCCAAGGATTATACCAGAAAGTAAGTTCACCTTTTCCCAACTTGCAAGTGAATGTTGGCTGAATTTTCTCATTCATATTCAATAAATGTTTCCAAGCCCAGCTTGTGCCTAGAGTTTTAACAATTCCCTAGAAGCTCAATTCCCTCGTCTTGTTCCTAATAACCCACGTTGCCCACAATGATTTTTCACACGGACCAAGTCCCAAACATATTTATCCATGGCAACTTCATTCCAAGAGGTTATTTCTTTAATACCCAGGCCAACTTCACTTTTTGGTTTGCATACATCAAGCCTGGCTACTCTACTTCTGAAGCTTTGATCCAATTTTCTTGACTACAAAAAACATCTACTTCTCTTATTTATTCATTATAGATCTAAGGATAATAAAAATACTACACTGATACACCTGAAGGTTGCGCAATACTGAATTAACTAATTGCTTAGTATATTTGTGGGGTGGATTAACCAATATGCTTGCTTAATCTCTTCCTCCAACACTGATAGACACAAAGCAAAGGCATCGCCCTCTGTTACCAAAGGCCCTAAGTTAATTACTTCATTTTCAATATGCTGCCTTTTAAGGAATTAGACCCAATCAGTTACTGGTGGAAATTAATCATTGCATGCTTTATGCATTCAGGGTCAGTGGTCACAAACTCATCTTGCAACACCAAACTCAAAAATATTCTTTTCTTTCTTTTACTTTTAGGAATTACGATATGTTTCAATTGATTTAACAATTAGATGATTAAGCTAATCATATTATAAGCATATGCTTTCTCCTTTTAACTCTAAGTATTTTTTTGGGAGCTGTTTGGGCTAATGACGTGTGGGGATTGAATTGAAATTGGGACCCAAAAGAAACTTAGGCATTTATTATATGGACCATATTCACAATTTATTTTCATAATCAAATAATTAAAATTTGGGAGGGTTTAAATTCCACAATTTTTACTTCTATCGATTTTCTTATAATTTGTATTTGTATTTTGGTGTTAATTTATTTGGAGTAGGATTACATAGTTATGGTTCATTTACATTAATATCTAATTTAATAATTAACATTTAATTGCATTAAAGATTAAAAAAAAGGGCCTAGCGAATGCAATTCTATAGGATAACAAAGCATATATACCAAAAAAAAAAAAATTTCAATTAAGTTGTTGAAAACCTTTTGAATCGTCATATTAGTTGATTCAAAAAGTTCTGGCATATGCCAAATATTTTTTTGTTACGATTTATTTTCTTTATCTTTAAGAGGTGATTTTTTTTTTTGGTTGTATAACAGAGCAAATATTAATGAGTTTATTAATTTTTATTAGTTTATAATCTTCTTTTGATTTATTCCTGGTTTTAATTAATTTGACTGAATCATGATTTTTCTGTTTAATTTGATCTTTGTCTGCCAGATTCAATTTTAGGAGAACATGTTGCTAGATTATTATTCTCTGTTATTTCTGATGATCAGATAAACAAATTTCCTGTTCCCCTGTAAGAATTTTCCGTCTAACAAAAATAGAGTGATTATTTCATTTCATCTCTAGAATGTTGTTTTATGGTGAGATACTGGTATTTCAAAACTTAATAAATTATCATTGTTTTCTGTGCAAATTCGGCATAATTTGCCAATTCTGTTATTGACAAGTCGCAGTGTCCTGCATTCTTCCAGTTGTTAATTTTGGCATATGCTGTCAGCAAAGGTGACTTGCCTTGGAAGGTTGAAAATGATGGGTTGTTCTTTAGATATAAAGCTGTTTGGGTGTTCAACAAGAAAATTAAACTTGAATTTATATGGAAATATGGAAAAAAAAAAAAAAAAAATTTGGCTTGTAGATGAGCTTTTGTGATTGGCTTACCCAGTTTGGATGTTTATTGAGCCGCCGCTTATACTGGTAGCAACAAATGCTTGTATTGGTGAATTATTCCATGTTTAAATCAGTCTTTAACACAGCAAGGGATATAAATTTATAAAGTTTATGTTGGAGATTATGTTAAATGACTGGTTATCTGACTTCTCTTTATGTATCTATGTTGTTTTCAGATTTTCGTGAGGGATTGCTATAACTAGCCAGAAGGTTAGAGGGAAATTCTTATCTACATGGGTACTAAAAGTGCTGGGAGGGAAGGGCATGGGAGAAAGAAAATGAACAATGAAGAGGAAAGTTTGAGCATTGAAGATGAGAAAAAGAAGAATGAGGGGAATGAAGCTAATGGTGATGATGTAGAAATAAGTACTATTGAAATTGAGGCTGTTAACCTTGAGGGTGGTCTAAATAATCTGGGGATAGAAAAGAAGAAGAAGAAGAAGCATAAGAAGAGGAAGTTGGAGCAGTGTGTTGCTGATGTGGAATTTCAGTCAAGGGAAAAGTTTGGCGAGGGACATAGTGTCTCTAATGAGGAAGATATTCCTAAGATGATTAATGGGGAGGAAGGAAATCAGAAAAGGAAAAAAAATAAGAAACGGAAGGTATTTGAAAATGCCATTGATGCTCATGTAATAAAAGGTGCAACAGATGGAACAGAGGTTGAAAATGGCACGGATAAGGAAAATGTTGAGTATCCAAGGAAAGAGAGGAAGAAAAAGAAGATGCGCAGTAATGTGGATTTAGAGAGTAAATCAACAAAAGTCATGGATGAGACTTCGAATAATGAAATTAGTAGAATTGAAGACACTGATAACATAGATTTAGCTGGAAATCAGGTAGGTGATGGGGAGCTAGGAGCTCAAGCTCTTAATGCAGCAAATAGAAAAGATGAAAAGAGGAAGAAGCGGAAGAGAGAGAAGGATGGCCGTGATACTGGGGTCATGAATGCTGGTGGAATTGATGAAAAATATGCTGGAAATGAAATGGAGTGTCTGGAAAGAAACATCAAGAAAAAGGTTGAGCATTCAAAGAAGGAAAAAAAGAAAAAGAAAAAGCATGATTGTTTAGAAGGAAAGGGTAGTGAACAAGAGCAAAGAATGGGTGGAGATTTTGAGGCTTTTGATTCATTAGAAAAATCTACACCAATAGGTACATCTAAGAGAGTAAGTTTTTCTGAAGATGTGATGGTTTTCCCTTCATCTGATGGTCCAAGTGATGAGGAGACTTCTAAGAAAGAGGAACTGGTGCGGGGGAAGCGATTCTCACGTGAGGAAGATGAGATGGTTAAAATGGCTGTTTTGAACTATATTAATGCTCGTGAATTAGGCGAAGAAGGCCTAAAAATGGTTTTGCAGTGTAAAAAGTATCCTGCAGTTAAAAATTGTTGGAAGGAAATAGGGGCAGCCTTACCTTGGCGACCTCATGAGAGTGTCTATTATCGAGCCCATATCTTGTTTGAAAGGGGTGAGAAACATAGATGGAGCCCAGAAGAGGTTGAACTTGTGCGTAATTTTCATGAGAAATATGGTTCTGACTGGAAAACTTTGGCTGAGGTACTTGGGAAACATAGGGTTCATGTGAAGGATACATGGCGTAGAATAAAACTTGCCGAGCAGAATAAGGGGACATGGTCTCAAGAGGAGTACCAGAATTTATTTGATTTAGTGAATACGGATTTGCGGATGAAAGCTATTGATGAAGTGAGAAAAACCAAACATGGAATGTTGCGAGATAACATCTGTTGGACAGCAATTAGTGACAACCTCGGGACTAGAGCTACAGCTATATGTTGCATGAAATGGTATAAGCAGTTAACGTCACCTATGGTAACTGAAGGTAAATGGCACGATGTGGATGATTACCGCCTTGTAATTGCACTTTATGACTTGGATGCTTGCTGCATGGAGGATGTGGAATGGGACAGTCTTCTGGAACACAGGTCAGGTGACGTATGCCGAAAAAGATGGAACCAAATGGCCAAACACCTTGGTGAAAGTGGGAACAAGTCATTTGCCGACCAGGTTGAAGCTTTAATGAACAGATACTGCCCAGATGTGCTTGAAGCAAGGGAGACATATAATTGCAAACCTGCAGTTCCATGAGGTTCTACATGCAATTGGGATCAATAGATATGCTGCACTACTCTGTTTTTGTGGTTTGAGACTGATTGTGGGCTGATTTTAAGAATATCATGCAGTGAAATGAAATCTCATTGCAGTAGAACTTATAAAAAATCTCGTGTCATTCTCCTTGTTCTGTGTTTTTAATATCGAGTCCAAAGATGAAATAGCTTGGGCAACCAATGTAATTGAGAGAAACTTATGATGTAATATCATTGGATACTTCTTTGCTATTGTTGATAAAACTGTCTTTTAATTATTATTGTTTAGTCTCCGATCTTTTGAGGTCAGATGATCGATCTTGTAGAGTATTATCTGGCCTTAAAAGAGTTTGATTTTCATAAAAGAAAAAGATAAGATATAGGTGATGACTTTGTTCTGAAGTTGTGAATGTTTGCTCATAGGATTGTTCTGAAAATATCACCATCGTAAAACTGTGACAGGACAATGGAGGAGAGAGAGAGAACAGTGGAAGGAGACAATTACCAGTAAACACCTTTCAAAAGGTCATATAATAAGAAGAGTAAAGTGGAAAACTAACAACTCATCCGATCAACTCAATCGAACCTCTAATTCAGCAAATTTCTATCAACAAACACGTCTTTATAAGCAAATAACAATTCTATTACTGTTTCCTAGGCTTATTGCCTCTTTTTGCATCTACAGCCAAATTTCTTTTGCAATTATCCAATTATCTTGGCAATAAAGTCTCTATTCTTACAAATTTTGAATATTAATTCTAGAAAATATGTGCAGTATGCTCACATTTAATTCACATGTTTAAGAGGTGATTGTATATTCAACAATTCTTAACCTATTAATATAAATGATTATAAAAATTACTTTAATTAAAGTTAAATTTATATGAAATCATATAATTGGTTATTATACTTTAAAAAATTGTTAGGAAGTTTAGGAAAAAAAAAAGTTAGCCTTTTTTTTCACTATTAGTTTTAGCCCTCCAAATAAAATTTATGGAGGATTTTACTCTTCATAGAACTATTTAATAAAATATTTAAGCAGTATTTTCAAAATCGAATGATTGCATGTTGGTTATATTAATTAAAATGAAATCGAACAAGTGTGATTGATTTAGTGATAATGATAATAGGAAAGAATCCAAATATACAACCATATATCAAGGAATATACCGCAATCAACTTGAGTATTTAATAGATTGTACAACTAGAATTTTTTTATATCAGTATTATAATATATGTATATATACTTGTAAATCAATTGAATGCATTGTCTTCCTATGGAGCAATAATTCCTTCATGGTATTAGAGTCGAAGCAAAAGGAACACTTGTAATCCTATCTAAAAACCCAAAATGTTCCTAATTTCTGCTGCTCAACCATGGATGATTCAAGCACTTCAATCACCGACACCTCTTCCTCCAATCTCAATTCTTTACAAATTACCTTATCAAGAAGTTCCTATTAAACTCTCTAAGAATGCAATTATACAACCTGGGAAGTCCCAATTTGAGAATAGGAATGTTAAATCATGACACATTAATACGACTTGTGCAACATATAATTTTAGCATGTTAAGATTGATTTTTAATGACGCTACTTAAAACAGGTCATATAGTATGTTGACGCTTACTCATTTTAACAAGTTTAATAAAAACTTTATTATTTTATTATTGTTTATCCTAAAATGGTAAAAATAAATTTTATATCTATTTTTCAAATTAATTTTCTTCCAAAATTTGGCACCTGCAAATCATTTCCTCCACTTTTCTATCTATTACTAAATTTCAATATAAAAATCTAAAACATACTTATTATCTCCTTCGCATTAGCATACTTTTTTTTTTTACCTTTTGTTTATTTTGAGGAATATTTCTTTAATATATTTAAATTTTAAAATCATTTTAATTATGATTTTCATTTATAATATTTCAATTGATCATATAAAAAATAGTATTATTTTGGAAGAAGGTGCATTTTTTTTCCTCAAGTTATAATGAATATATAAATTTGCCCCCTAAACTAATTTTAAATACAAATAAACTAGGATTACTGGAAAAAAAAAATTTATTTTGGCTCTTCTATTAACGGAACATACAATGACATTATATGAAGGGCAAATGTGTACTTACCAAAATATTATGGACAAAAATATATACAAATAAAAAATTTGAAAGTATATTTAAAAATGTATAAATTTAAAATTTTAAAAATATATAAATATGAAAATATATTTAAAATATATAAATGAAAAATTAAAAATATATTTAATATAATATAATAAATTTAAAAATATATTAATCATTTATTATTATAATAATAAACAATAACATAATTAAAATTCTAATTTACACATGCAAAATACTGAACTACTGAGATGATTATAAATGATATCTTAAGATTCTAAAAATATTGAGTGCCTTATTTATACAATTTTAAATATAATTTAAATTTTAAATTTATTTTCTAAATACTCTCTTCTCCTTCTTCTTCATCATCATCTTAAACTCTTTCATTCTCATCTTTTTTTCACTCTATTTATCATCTTTATTCACTCTCTTTTATTATCTTTCTTCACTTATCTTTTATAATTCCCAACTTTATACAATTCTAAGGCGAAAAATAGAAGAATAATAAGTATATTATTATATTCTTAAGAAATTTTTTTGCATATTATATTTGTAAATGATTGATGAATATATATATTTTCAGATTTATCATATTTTTGGTAAATTTGAAAACTCTATTATAATGTATGTGTATTATTTTATAATTGCATATCTAATTGTTAATATAGTTTGAAATGTTAGTTGTTGTTCGATGCGTGTACTTTTTTATTGATATATTTATTAATTACATATTTAATGAATGAATATTAATATTGATATGTATATATTGAAATAATTTTATTATTTAGTAGGATAAAAAATTTTAGTTGTAGTTATACGTGTTTAAATTTTTTGCTTGAGATATTCATAAATTACATGAATAAAAAAATATATTTTGAAATATATATACTGAAATACTTTCATTATTTATTAGGATAAAAAATATTTTGTTATAGTTATCATGTCTAATTTTTTTTCTTGCCATATTCATTAATTACATGAATAATGAAGAGATGTAAATTTTGAAATATATGAAATAATTTTATTAATTATTAGGATTAGAAAAAAAAATTGAGTGGTAGTTATATGTGTATAATTTTTTTTTCTTGCCAAATTCATTAATTACATGAATAATGAAGAAATATAAATTTTTATATATATAGAAATAATTTTATTATTTATTAGGATTAAAAAAATGAGTTTTAGTTATATGTATATAATTATTTTATTTCCAAATTAATTAATTACATAAATAGTGATGAAATATAAAATTTGAATATATAAAATTTTATTATTTATTAGGAGAAAAAATAATTTTAGTTGTTTTTATACATGTGTTTAGGGTTCACGGTATATGAATATCAACTAAAATTTATCAATGTTATTATTGCCATTTTAATTTTTTTACTTTATTATTGTCTCTGTCTTTGAATCCCAAAAAAAATTAAGTTAGAGATTTTTTTTTATTTATTATTTGGGATGAATATTGATGATCTAATAATAGTCAAAGTGGACATGACAATGTTGTATATTTAAATTAATTTAACCCTTAATTTTGCATTCGATTAAAAAAATATTAAATCATAAATTAATTATGAAGACCTAAAATATTGATTGATAAACCATCATGGGATAGGGAGTCACAGACCTTCCTTGAATAGAATACACCTGAATATGTAATTACCTTGGGGATCATAAAAAACTTGACTTTCAATACTTTGCTCCAATGTAGGAAAGATTGTGTAACTTCCACTTAAGGCTTGGGGGCTTTCAAAGATTAGCAAAACCAAATGACCGGGGATCGACCACCAAAAGTTAGAAGCCATGGACAACCAACAAATTCCTGGGAATGCTTTAAGGAGCACAAAAACACAAGAGACACGAAGAAATGGATTCAAACCCTTCAAAGGGGTGGATTCAATAATAAACAATTTCCTTTTTAAGAAACAAGCAGCAACTAGTCTAACCAAATTTACAAACACAAATGAATCCATAACCAATATAAACTTAAAAAAATGATTAAATTTAAAACTAGAGAGCAAAGTCCTAGCTCTCCTGAAGGAATAAGCTTTACAAAATCTGGGTTTGACATCTACAAAAAAGAAAATCTAGCACCTGAACTAAAATCGAAGAGCCAATAGTCTCAAATCGACAACCAGACTTTTGTGAAATGAATCACTAGACTTGTCTCTTGCTAATTGAGCTACAAAGGGGCTCGACCGAAGATTTGGGCAAACAAGGAAAGGAAGCACATTTGAGCTCGCTAAATGAGTTTGAAGAAGGGACTGAAAAAATTCTAAATGTGAGCCGAAGCAGGACACAAGAACTAGAAGCTAGGTTGAGGACAGAAGACTAAGGTTTCTGGTGAGATGTTTGAGTGGAGCCAACCCTATCGAGAAATTAGGATGATCTGATCTAGAGAAGAGTAAAGAAATGAGGAAGGCGGAGGGTGTAGATATTAGAAGAAGGAAAGACCAAGGAAGCCGCACAGGACAACGACGGTTCTCTTACTAGAAGAAAGGAAAAAACCCTAATGAGAGGGACCTCTAGATTGTCTTTAGTTTGCAAATTTGCATAATTAAACCCACAATGAAATATATATATATATATATTTCTTGTATTTTAAAGCATATAATATTTAAATATAAATTTTAGTATTACACTGATTAAAATTTTAATTAATTTTAAATCAATAGGTGAAAAAAATCCCACAAAAAAACCAAAAATTCATAAAAAAATTTTAGGCTTACTATAACCAATTTAATGATATCTAAATATAACCATTTGATGGATTTTACAAATAAATAAGATAATAAAATATGATAAAATATTTAAAAGTAACTAAATAAAAATATTTTATATTATTTATGTAACACTCCTATACGCTATATATGTATAATAAATTTATCCCATATTTGTAGAATATGTATACAAATTACAAGAATGTTAATGTCTTTATCATTTGAAAGATTTCTCATAATTATAAGAAAATGTTTTAATCCTTAAAATATAATTTAATAAATATACAATTATATACATAAGTAATTTAAATACCAAAAATACCGATTTTAAAGCAAAATATCTGAAAATAATTTGTCAGAGTTTTGTCTGTACTTTGAACATTTTCAAAATTCAAGCATCACAACCTACAAAAGATTTTACACTCCCAAATAAACTCAAACAACCATTTCTCTATCACTTCTAAACTATACAACCATGTATCAATATATAATATTTATCAAATTGACAATGTTTAGCCTTAAAACCATTACAATTTATAACATTTACATGTATATAAACATAATGTACATAATTATATAATGATCCACAAAATAAATATTTACATGTCAAAAACTGGCTCTGGTTCTGAAGCAGCCTATCTAAAAACTTTTAGTAAATCCCGAAAACCCTAGACCTACAATGATCTAGTAGGACTCTCGGTTTCAACCCCGTCACCTGTGAGAAAAATAAACAACTAAGATCTTTGCCTAGCGGTACATACTTTGGTACTAAAAAATGAAGTTATATATATAATGCTATAAAATTCACTATGCTCCAATGTCAAGCAACATACACACAATTTTATCAACATATCAATCATCCACACACATTGGGCCCAAAAGTCTTTATATATTGATCTAGTTCTAGAAATATTATTTTGGTTCATCTCAATTATCATGACACTAGCATGTTTTACCTGTAGGAGTAATAATATCTATGATACCAGCGTGTCTTGCCTGAAGGCATAATAATATCTATGACACCAGCGTGTCTTATCCGAAGGTATAATAACACTTGTGACACCAGTGTATCTCACATGTAGGCATAATAATAACCAACAATAATTTTTTGGAACTACACTTTATATAAGGTAAACATTCAATCACATTTCTCATATTCCATTTTCTCATGGTTTTCCACATTACATATTCTTTTTCCAGTTTTCCACTCAAAATCAACATCATTATTACATACATTACAAATATGGCTAACTTCTACATTTTAGTGCATAACTTGCACTTTCCACAATTTACACATATCATCATTAGCCATTCTTAAATGTCTTATCATGTCATATTCAAATCATATTAAGCATTGTTACTTTAAATAATTTCTAACACACCCATTCATCAAAACTCAAGTAACGTAACACATTCATCATATGTAATGTGTTATGCTTTAAACAACGCAATCAATTAAAATAAGTGCCAAAGTATGTACTAAGCTTGTTTAAGCAATTTCCAAGCTAAGATTTACACTTTTCTCACCACTTTTCACAATGTGCTTCACCACTTGGTTTGGACAATTATTATCTACTCAACACCTAATCAAAATGTGAATGTATATAATGCATTAGAATCACATTTTTAGGTATTTTGACCATTAAATATCAATTAAATACATTTCTTTCAAACTTCTAAAATTTTGCCCTAACTCTCTCTAATTTTGAAACACCATTCCAATCCATTCCAAATTGCATTCTAAGTTTATTTCTACCATTAGAATCATATTGTAACATGATTTAGACAATTAAACATAATTTACATCAATTCTTTACCAATGTTTATCCAAAACCCTAAATTCATCACTACATCCAAACCCTAACCAAACCTAGACCAATCAACAATTTAACTATAAAATCGTTGTGTCCTCATCAAATTAACTCATTCAATACCATTTGAACAACTATATCACATTCCAACGGAAATCCATCTCTCACATATCCATAATTTCTAACAAATTTCACAAATTCAAGAAGAAAACTTACTAGTTAGTAGAAAATCCACCAAAACTTCCTTTAATTCTTGAAAATCCTACCAAAGATTAGTGTTTGGATGAAGCTAAAACCTCCCTTGGTTCTTCAATGGTGGCCAAACTCTATGGAGGAAGAAGAAGATAGATTTTTTTTTTAATTTTCCTTCTTCATTTTCTAACCACTTATATATATAATTATTTATTTATTTATTTTAAAATTTCTATTTTTTCTTCTTCTACTCATAATTAATTTAATTTAATATTTAATAAATATCCAAATTTTTTATCATCTTCCACTATCTAAAAATCATTTTAATTTTGAATTATTTTATTATTTTATATGTATATTTTAACTTTTACTTTCATTTTACCATTTTACCTTGTTACTATTTAACTTTGTTTTTTAGTAAATTTTTATACTTTAAGTATATTTCTCATATACCAAACATATAAATTTCATATGTATCCTTCTTCTAATACTTTAATTACCCTTAAAAGGTATTTATTTATTTATTTATATTTTAATAAAATTACGGATATTATAATTTAAAAACTGAGCCTTGCTTAAAATTTAATATTCATAAATTATTAGTTTAATTACTATATACTTAGTGTTAGATTGTAACTCGATACTTTTGATACAATGACAAATTTGAACTATTGATTTCAAAAGGCAAGTAAAAATTTTATAAAACATAATTATTTGAAATTATTTGTAAAAATTATTTGTAAAAAACATAATTAAATGAAATTAATTAACAATTATTTGTTGTTGTTTAGAAGCATATATATGCTGTAGTTATCAACGTGAACCAACAATACATTATTATTGAATTGAAAAACAATTATTATTTGGAATGCCTGTAAGTGATAACTAATAAATGAGTAGTATAAAGGTCATAAATTTAATAATTTAATAGATTGGGCAAGTGACCCAGATGATAGACGCTCCACCATAACATAAATCATCTTTGTTGGTGCTACACCTATAATTTGGAGCTTTAAGAAACAAATAATAGTCACTCGTTGCTCTACTGGAGTCGATTATAGAGCTATTACTTCCTCTAGTGTTGAACTCACTTGGATTCGTCAACTTCTCTTTGAGCATCATATTCAACCATCGACCACTCATGTTATCTATTACGACAATGTTGGTGCTATATATATTTGTGCCAATCCCATCTTTCATAGTTGCACGTAGCAATTGATTTTTTCTTTGTCCGTGATTAAGCAGTACAATAACATGTACATATCTCTCACATTTATACCAAAGACTAGCTAGCGGAATCATTAACCAAAGCTCTTCCTTGTCAGCAATTTCATAATCTGTGGTCCAAGATAGGCATTTACGTATGGTACTCTATCAATACTAACAATAAGGGTATATCAATAAATAGAATGCAGTCAACTTTATGTATTTAATAGATTGTACAACTAAATCTTTTCTCTATCAGTATTGTAATATTTGTATATATACTTGTATTTGAATTGAACACATCAAGTCTCTTTTTGCGGCAATAATTCCTTCATAAAATTTAATTAGATTTTGTTTTATAATATAGCTTAAACATCACTAAAAAAAATTAATTTTAAAAATTTCTAATGTTAAATCAATTTTCAAGTAAACCAAATTGATTGAATTAAGCAAACTAATTCAATGATATTGGTGTAGCTTTAAAAACATTGATTTTGAACTATTCCATGATAAAGGCTTCAATTGAGCAAAGCACAAAGTACCAATCTAATATTAATTTATAAGTGATAAATTCCTACTAGAACTCACATTATATCATATCAGATGAGATTAGAAATATTCAATTTCTGGAAGTTCATCATCTTATGTCTATCTATATAGTCTATACATTATGATTAGGGCTGTAATGGAGCCGAGCCGAGTCGAGTTTTAAAAAGCTCAAGCTCGGATCATTATAAAATAGTCAAATTTGAACTCGAGCTCGAATCGAGCCCAAGTTGAGCCCAAGCTTGTATTAAGTCAGCTCATATATCATATACTTCGAGCTTAATTTAAATAAATTTAACGAGTTTAATCAACTTATTTCACCTTTCATTTTTTATTTATCTTTTCTATATTTTCATAAAAGATATATTAAATTTATATTTTTATGAAAGATGAAAAATATAATTATATATTATCAAAAATAAAATATTATATTATTATAATTTTATATTTTATTATAAATTACTAAGCTATTTTATATTTTATATTTTTTAATTTATTTATCACATATATCATATATTAATAAATTAAATAAATTAAATTAGTTAAAAAAATTAATATATTCACATATATGGATTAATATATATATAAATTAAATTATATATATTTTTAATCCAATATTTTAAATGAGCTAGCTTACAAGCTTAACTTACGAGCTTTTTAAATAAGTCAGCTCGCGAGCTAACGAGCCGAGTGTTTCTTAACTTGAGCTTGGCTCATTTAACAAATGAGTAATTCGAGCTCGAGACTGAACGGGATTTTATCGAGCCGAGACCTAAGCCGAACTCTAATAGCTTGGCTTATTTACAGCGCTAATTATGATTAAAATTTCATAGACTTTTCTATTTTTATCATATAATAATAAAAAGTAGGAATCTCCATTATAGATAGAAAAATTAGTTGGAAGATATACAATGTATATGCTTAATAAAATCCCATTGGTATATTCCACTGAATATATATATATATCAGCTTGTGTACTCCACATATATTGTCTTTTTTTTTATCGAGCAGTTTATCCATAATTGCATATATATCTCAATAACTTACTACTTAAGGTAAGTTGTTCAACTATCTAGCTATCTCTGGTGGCTCTGGACAATCTCCGAGAATGTGATCTGGCGACCCAAATCTGTAACACACTGCTGGTGCACCTGTCTTCCAGCACCGTATGCCTTACCATAATAGACACATGTATCTCTGAAATACTGTGGTCGGAGCACTAGTCACTGAAACTGCAGGTCTCTGTCTCTACTGTTGTACTGACCTGCCAGACTACCTCTAACTCCTACTGAATCTCTAAAAATATCCCCCTCGTCCTCTCTTCACTGATGAAGACCCTGCCTCACTCTGGAGTCTCCTAACTCTGGTCTCCTCAACCCTAGCAGCTACTGCAAAACCCTATGCTCTATCAACACTCCTGGCAGCTACAACCAACTGAAAAAAATTTTGGTGTCGGGAGCCTGCTATAATGCACATAATAGAGGGTCTCAACCCCTCCTCAAACCTCTTACACCGGTCAATCTCATAAAAAATGATCCCACCAGCATACTGGCTCAGCCGGGTAAACTCTATCTCATACTCATACATTGTCCTGGTATCCTGTCTCAAACTCAGGAACTCTATCTTCTTCACATCCTTATACTCCCTCGGAGTATTCTTCTACTTGAATTCCCGCAGAAAATCATCATAGGTCAAAACTGGTGGATTATCCAGAGCATATGGAGCCGTCTTCCACCAATCATATGCATCCCTCTGCAGAAGAGATCTGACATAATTAAACTTCTCATTTGGAGTAGCCTGCAGCTGGATGAACACTCTTTGGACTCTGTCTAGCCACTACTCTACTACAGCAGGGTCTGTAGTAATAATAAAGTCCTCAACTCCAAACTTTCTTAACTTATCATACTTTCTCATCGGTAACTACGGTTGCGGCTATGATTGCGGCGGTAGCTGCTATACTGGAGTCTGCTTTAACAACTCCAACATTCGTACCCAACCTGGTGAAATCTCATCAGCTGCTAGTCTCTCTGGCACAGGAGCTGGTGCCTCTCCAGCTATCTCAGCTCTAGCTCCATCTCTACCCTCACCAAGAGCCACACTTTCTGCACTATCCTCTGCAGATTGATGCGTCTAAGATGTCATAACTATCTATATCTGCAAACACAATAGAAAATTGCCACATCAGAGATTAGAAACTGCCAATGCCAATGCATATATCATAATTTAAAAGTATATTTAAAAATCCCCATTTCCTTTCTCTCACAACCCACATAGGTTAAGAATCTCAAATCTAGGCTCTGATACCAAAATAAATGTAACATCCTTATACCCTA
Organism: Garcia nutans; assembly: GCA_947685225.1. NCBI lineage: Eukaryota > Viridiplantae > Streptophyta > Magnoliopsida > Malpighiales > Euphorbiaceae > Garcia > Garcia nutans. Next base: position 11,517,086 of record CANTUV010000018.1, on the reverse strand, counting down.
TATGCGTACAATACATACACCCAACATATGTAATATACGAATATAAGATACAAGAATGTCATAATTCATTTTAATAAAAACCTTACTTTTCGAATCTGTATAAACTTAAATCATTTAACTGATATAATTTAAATAATAAATAAAATATTATTTGTTAAAATACATACATACCTTCATTACAAAATTTTTATCCAAAATATTATTAATAGTTTGTTATATATATACACATCAAAATATAATATAACATACATGAAGTCAAAATGTATAAAAATATAAAATATGTATATGCTGGCAGTTTATCTCTAATCTTGATGTTCAACAATCAACTCTACACTCAAGATCTCAAGCCTAAACCCGGCTCGATTTAATTGAACTCTCTAGCTCAACTGGATCTTCCCTGTCACCTGCACGATGAATCATAATCGCGCTAAGTCAAAAGCCTAGCAATACAGACTTTGATAACAATAAAGTTCAAATACAATGCCAATGCACAATGCATATGAATATTATATCTCATATCACTTTATCTTAATATATTTCTCAATTGTTCCACAATTCATAATTCACATAAAAATAAACACAAGCATGGGCCCAAAGGATCTAATATGCTAATCAAATTCTAGAGTTACTATTTTGGTCCAAGTTGATACCATGTGTCAAGCCCCAAAGGCAAATCAAGTAATTGCTTAAAAGCTAACACCGAAGACAGATCATATCACAATGAGGATAACCTCCTATGTAACATCCCAACCAGGCTTCAAGGGCCAAGCCCAACCCAGCTTCAAGGGACTGCTACATCATAGGCATGCTGCCAAACACAGAACTCTATAAATTGAATAACATACTAGGCACACAATTATTTCATATTTTCATTATTAACCACTTTCTTATTTTCTCATTATCAAGCTAGGCACATTGCCTCATTTATCTCATTTATATCAGCATCATCATATAATCATAATGTATCTCATTTTATACAATATAACCATCACCAATGACTTTACATAATATCTTTAACGTTACACAATAAACCACATTACCTAAATATTTTGAGTCATTTTCATATTTTGCACATAGTTCACATTTCATTCAATTTAGCAATTAATAATGACTTTTCACATTACATATAATGTATTTATGACATTACATAAGTCATAGCATATTACTCATATATAAACAATGTAGTAAGTAACTGAACACATTTTTCAACCAAAATATGTTAAGTCCAAATGTCATGCAAATATAATCAATTATTCAAAGTTTGTATTTACCTCTAAAAATAATAAAACAAGCTCAAACACCACTTTCAACTTTCTCTTCCAAGATATCCCTCAACACTTGGATTGTGCAACTCAAGTCTCCTGAAAGCCTAAACCAAATGTGATTATAAATAATCACTTAGTAACACACTTAAAGACATATACATAACCTCTCAACACAAGGATAAAAAACTCAAAGAAAAATAAGGAAAAGAACTATCTAGGGTAAAATCTATAAATGACACGCTCAACAACACCGGTATGTCAATGGCCGTGCCCTAAACTCACAACACAGAAGCTTTGACACGCTCATTGATATGGGCGTGTCAATGACCGTGTTCTTAGCTCTGCATTACAGCAGATACGACACGTCTAGAGACATGGACATGTCCCTGCCCGTGCCAAAACTCCTACAACACAGTAGCTGTGACACGCTCAGTGACATCGGCGTGTCACTGTTGAGCGTGTCACTGCACGTGTCAATACTATAACATTACATAAGCTGTAACAAGCTCAGTGACATGGGCATGTCACTTCACGTATTACCAATACTGAAAACAAAGCCATCAACACGCCTAAAGACATGGTCGTTTCACCGGGTGTGTCAGGCCAAATTTTTGATATCAACCCTATAATCGTCACATCTAAAGTTATCTTTTTTTCCCTTTCCAACTCTATTCAACTCAACCAAAACCATCATTTTACTATAAGATACTTGTATACACACCAAAACAACTTAATTAAAAATAAAATACACAATTTAAAACCATGACTTCACGACTCAAAAGTTACATAACCCAAAATTCTTACTCTCTTCACCAAACTTAACCATTTCTTCAATCCAACCCTACCAATACCAACCATTAAAACATATGACACCAAATATCCAATTCACACATATACAAACTTTCATAGAAAATCAAGGAAACAAGTTGAAAACTTACAAAATATGGAGAAAATCCCAAAAACTCCAACTTGAACACTTAAAATCTTTCAATTACTTGAGCTTGGAAGAAATAAATTCTTCATTCTCTCTAATGGAGAAAACCGGCCTTCAATGGAGAAAGAAGAAGAAGAAGATAATCCATACTCATCTCTATCCAACTACTACACTTTTAACCACATAATTTTTCACTTTAATTATCCACCAAGTAAAATATATTATTACTTAATTAATATTAAAAATCATCTTCCACTAACTATATAACTTATTTTTCAATAATTTAAAATAATCATTGACTAATTTAAAATATTGACTTGTATATGCTATGTATATCTACATATATATATATATATCATATACACATTTTACTTTTTTACTTAATTTTTTTAAATTATTTATTTAATTTTAAAAATTAAAATTTTTAAAATTTTGGGATATTACATAATGGATTCGTCAACTCGACCCAATTGTCATGTATAGTTTTATGGTTGAAATTAATGATAAATTTTATATATTATATTTATTATATAATAATCAAATAAATCAACCAATATAAGATATAACACAAACTAATTTTTCTAATATTGATAATATATCAAAAACTAAGCTTGCAAAAATAAAATAAAATTATACATAATATCATTTAAATACAAATTGTAATGAAGTCCAATTTTATTTACAAGAAGACATAAGTTTTGTTACCTTAAGATTTAGAAAATTCAGATATTTTATTATGGTGGAAACAAAATAAAAATTCTTGACCCATGCTTTTCGTTATAGCACGTGATCTACTTACTCCTTCAACATCTAAATTATATCGAAAAGCTATTTTAGTGTTGGTCGAAGAGTGCATGATAAGAGGGTCTGTTTATCATCTAAATCATTTGAAGTGTGCACAGTTTTAAAAGATTAGTTTGGTGGGCAAAGTTTTAAAAGATTAGTTTGATGCGGTGTATAAACAACAAAATCTCATTTATTCGAACACATCCTATTTCGATAATGGTGAAAATATAATCTAAGTTGTTTAAAATTTTTGATCTGACTTATTTTTTAATTTTGTAATATTTTGATAAATAAATAAATATTATTTCTATTTCCATGTATATAAATTACAGTTCATTTTTTTTTTATTTATTAATTTTTATATATAATTATATTTTTTTATTAAATTTTATATATTTATTTTTTAAAAAATAATTATAAATTTTGTGTGGAAAAATTGGACTAATTCAATATTTAGCATAGTACTGCTCGGTCCAATATAATTATACAAGGGCAATAAATCACGTCGAGCTGTTATTTCTCAAATTTTGGCACTGGGATTACTTGACACAAAAAGATTACAAACATTATGGATGTAGGGTACAATTGCCATATGTAGTTGTATGGGTATTTTTGAACAAATCCTTTTTTTTTTTTAAATATTGCCCATAAGTTAGCCGGATCCATTTTTCTCATCGGTCGTGTAAGGAGTAGGCTAGTGGTAAAGCCGGTGAACTCCAATCCCAACTTTATTCTTCCTCGGAAATTCAGTTTGCGCTCTGCTAAAGATTCAAGAGGGCTGCTTCTTTAACGAGGTAAATGTAAAATCTCAATATGTTCTCAAGTAGGTTTGTGCTCATATCTGTATTTTATCATTCAGAATTGTGATTATGACTTTGTTTTAATGTATTGTTTGTTGTGTGTACTCATAGTCGAGGTAAAATTTCTGGTTCTGTTGTGGTTTTTGGTTTTTAGATAATTTTCTTGGGTTTTTAGAAGTGGGTTTTTTGAGAATTTGGGATACGAAGTTCAAAGGGCAGGGCAAAGACAAAAATATATATTTTTTTTCAGTTTTTCCTGAAAAAAGTTGCAGAAAAAATTATTTCAATCACTCAAGTTTAAAGATATAGCTTAATACATTTGATAAAATTATTAGTTGATAAATTGGTAGAACTTTATGATTGTTCAGAAAAAGGCATGACAATTATAACTCTTTTTTTATAACAGGATTATTAGTTAGTAGTTGTATTTTTTGGACATTTACCATTAAGTGATTTATATGAATCATTAATTTTTCTTTTATATGAATCATTAATTTTTCTTTCTTTTTTTTTTCATTTGATGATATAGGGCTATGTAGATCTTTTGTATGAATCATTATTATCAGTAGCATTTCTAGTAATAACATTTCAAAAAAATCATTAGAATTATTGATAAAATACTTTTTTTATCAATAAAATTCATTTTATTACCAAACAATAAAGATAAATTTGTACAGTATAGCTTTACACTTCACTCACCTATCAACTCAACCCAAAAACTCTCTATGCCCCTAGTCTTCATCAGTATCACACACGCACAAAAGAAAAAAAAAAGAAAGAAAACAATCCTATACAGAAAATCAGTACTATAGAGTCTCCACGAAAAAAAAAAACAGTTGCTGCTTCAATCTCCACTAAACTATTTAAACTGCAGACTCACAGCAAATTGCATAAGCCAACAACAGGGAAGACAGGTCAATCAGTATAACATCAAAACCAATATCACCAACAACACATTATAGCATCAAGCTCCATATCAGTAGCTGCTGAAAAAAAAAAATTCAAGCAACATAGCAGGGACCTGTATATTCCAACAGCATAACAGAGCCTCACAAGATTTGCTCAGAACCAGAACAGGCCATTTAGAGCCAACAAACAACAATACATTCTGAACTTGGAACATCAATTCTCCATGCTATTCATCTTGAGCTATACAACCACCATCTAAGCTGCTTCAATTAAGACATTTAGGAATACAAATCAATACAATTGGACATATCACAATTCAACATAGTCTAGTAACTTCGACTATACAGCAGCCATCCTCAAAGAATCCGTAAATGCACATCTGAAACACCAAACAAACACTACACAATTATACGAAGTATTCCACCTATTATTTACAATTACATCTTTTTGCAAGAGCTTCAACTTCATGGAAGCTGCAATCTGTCTATAAACTCTTCTTTTATCAGCCTCCTTTTGTTTGAAAGCCACCAGATTACACTCCCACCAGAACCAATAAATTGTAGCAAAAAATGCAGCTATTCGCATTCTAGCCTTTAGACTTTTTTCTTTGATTTTCTTCTCAAACCTGCTAACTTCTCTTCTCCATGATAAGCCAGTCTTGTTAAAATCACACTTTTGTAACACTTGCTCCCAGATATCCTTACAGAATTGGCAAGCAAAGAATAGGTGTTCCACATTTTCAGGGCTGGTCTTGCAAGAGTAGCATATATTGTCATTTATCATTTTCTACTTGTTCAACTTTTCCTTTACAACCAATCTATTTTCTAAGGCTAGCCATGCAATAAAAGCTGAATCAGGGAACACTTCCTCTCACCCAAATTAACTTACTCCAAGTAACAGGTTGCCCTTTATTTGTAATGCTTCCCAAGCACTGCCCATTTTATAAGTTATAGATTTGGTTATACTCCACTTGATATATTCCTTTTGGCCTTCCATTATCTTGTGTTCTGCTACCCCTTTTCAGGCAGGCTAAGTCTGTTTCTTCATTTAGGGGTTTGGGTAGAAATCAGAAACCATTTCTCCAAAGATCCTTAACTTGTGCATTAATGGGAATGTCACTGTCCTTTACGTTCATATTAGAATGCTTTTCTACTAAAGTCCTCCTTTCAAGCCAAGGATTATACCAGAAAGTAAGTTGTGAATGTTTGCTCATAGGATTGTTCTGAAAATATCACCATCGTAAAACTGTGATAGGACAATGGAGGAGAGAGAGAGAACAGTGGAAGGAGACAATTACCAGTAAACACCTTTCAAAAGGTCATATAATAAGAAGAGTAAAGTGGAAAACTAACAACTCATCCGATCAAATCAATAAAACAATAAACTCAATCGAACCTCTAATTCAGCAAATTTCTATCAACAAACACGTCTTTATAAGCAAATAACAATTCTATTACTGTTTCCTAGGCTTATTGCCTCTTTTTGCATTTACAGCCAAATTTCTTTTGCAATTATCCAATTATCTTGGCAATAAAGTCTCTATTCTTACAAATTTTGAATATTAATTCTAGAAAATATGTGCAGTATGCTCACATTTAATTCACATGTTTAAGAGGTGATTGTATATTCAACAATTCTTAACCTATTAATATAAATGATTATAAAAATTACTTTAATTAAAGTTAAATTTATATGAAATCATATAATTGGTTATTATACTTTAAAAAATTGTTAGGAAGTTTAGGAAAAAAAAAGTTAGCCTTTTTTTTTCACTATTAGTTTTAGCCCTCCAAATAAAATTTATGGAGGATTTTACTCTTCATAGAACTATTTAATAAAATATTTAAAGTAGTATTTTCAAATTCGAATGGTTGCATGTTGGTTATATTAATTAAAATGAGATCGAACAAGTGTGATTGATTTAGTGATAATGATAATAGGAAAGAATCCAAATATACAACCATATATCAAGGAATATACCGCAATCAACTTGAGTATTTAATAGATTGTACAACTAGAATTTTTTATATCAGTATTATAATATATGTATATATACTTGTAAATCAATTGAATGCATTGTCTTCTAATGGAGCAATAATTCCTTCATGGTATTAGAGTCAGAAGCAAAAGGAACACTTGTAATCCTATCTAAAAACCCAAAATGTTCCTAATTTCAGCTGCTCAACCATGGATGATTCAAGCACTTCAATCACCGACACCTCTTCCTCCAATCTCAATTCTTTACAAATTACCTTATCAAGAAGTTCCTATTAAACTCTCTAAGAATGCAATTATGCAACCTAGGAAGTCCCAATTTGAGAATAGGAATGTTAAATCATGACACATTAATACGACTTGTGCAACATATAATTTTAGCATGTTAAGATTGATTTTTAATGACGCTACTTAAAACAGGTCATATTTAATGTTGACGCTTACTCATTTTAACAAGTTTAATAAAAACTTTATTATTTTATTATTGTTTATCCTAAAATGGTAAAAATAAATTTTATATCTATTTTTCAAATTAATTTTCTTGCAAAATTTGGCACCTGCAAATCATTTCCTCCACTCTTCTATCTATTGCTAAATTTCAATATAAAAATCTAAAACATACTTATTATCTCCTTCGCATTAGAATACATTTTTTTTTTACCTTTTGTTTATTTTGAGGAATATTTCTTTAATATATTTAAATTTTAAAATCATTTTAATTATGATTTTCATTTATAATATTTCAATTGATCATATAAAAAATAGTATTATTTTGGAAGAAGGTGCATTTTTTTCCTCAAGTTATAATTTAATTTATAAATTTGCCCCCTAAACTAATTTTAAATACAAATAAACTAGGATTACTGGAAAAAAAAAAATTATTTTGGCTCTTCTATTAACGGAACATACAATGACATTATATGAAGGGCAAATGTGTACTTACCAAAATATTATGGACAAAAATATATACAAATAAAAAATTTGAAAGTATATTTAAAAATGTATAAATTTAAAATTTTAAAAATATATAAATATGAAAATATATTTAAAATATACAAATGAAAAATTAAAAATATATTTAATATAATATAATAAATTTAAAAATATATTAATCATTTATTATTATAATAATAAACAATAACATAATTAAAATTCTAATTTACACATCCAAAATACTGAACTACTGAGATGATTATAAATGATATCTTAAGATTCTAAAAATATTGAGTGCCTTATTTATACAATTTTAAATATAATTTAAATTTTAAATTTATTTTTAATATATTTTTAAATTTTAAATTTATATATTTTTAAAATTTTAAAATTGTATATTTTTAAATATATTATATTATATTAAATATACTTTTCAATTTTTAAATTTATATATTTTAAATGTATTTTTAAAATTTTGAAAATATTTATTTTGAAAATTATAAATATTGTGATTATTTAAAAATATATTTTTAAAATTTTATTTTGTATATTTTTGCCCTTAATGATTTGGATTTTGCACTAAAATATGAGAGACATTATTATATTTTATCAAAATATAGGACTTTCTCCTATATTTACTAAAATATGATAGTTAAAAGCTTAAACTGAAACTCAAAATTTCAATTTTAGTCTTTTTAATTTTCTATAATATAATGTGTTAAAATTGAAAGTTATAATTTCAGTTTGTGTCAAACTGAAACTATAACTTTCAGTTTGATATAATTTTTTTTAAAAATTTAATGAGACCGAAAGTAAAATTTTTTGTTTCACTAACTAAAGATTCTCACGCCAATTTCGACGTGGGAATCCCCCAAAGCCGAGAAATATCCCCTCAATATTGATATTTAAAGTACTGAGGGGACATCTATCAGCAATTATTTTTAATTTTTTAAAATTTTTTTACTAATATTAATTTTTTTAAAATTTAAAATTTTTTATATTTAAAACAGCCCAATTTTTTATTTTTTTTCTCAATTTTCTTATTATTCACACCATACTAAAGCCTAAATACTCTCTTCTCCTTCTTCTTCATCATCATCTTAAACTCTTTCATTCTCATCTTTTTTTCACTCTATTTATCATCTTTATTCACTCTCTTTTATTATCTTTCTTCACTTATCTTTTATAATTCCCAACTTTATATAATTCTAAGGTGAAAAATAGAAAAATAATAAGTATATTATTATATTCTTAAGAAATCTTTTTGCATATTATATTTGTAAATGATTGATGAATATATATATTTTTAGATTTATCATATTTTTGGTAAATTTTGAAAACTCTATTATAATGTATGTGTATTATTTTATAATTGCATATCTAATTGTTAATATAGTTTGAAATGTTAGTTGTTGTTAGATGCGTGTACTTTTTTATTGATATATTTATTAATTACATTTTAATGAACAAATATTAATATTGATATGTATATATTGAAATAATTTTATTATTTAGCAGGATAAAAAATTTTAGTTGTAGTTATACGTGTTTAAATTTTTTTCTTGAGATATTCATAAATTACATGAATAAAAAAATATATTTTGAAATATATATATAGAAATACTTTCATTATTTATTAGGATAAAAAATATTTTGTTATAGTTATCATGTCTAATTTTTTTTTTCTTGCCATATTCATTAATTACATGAATAATGAAGAGATGTAAATTTTGAAATATATGAAATAATTTTATTATTTATTAGGATTAGAAAAAAAATGAGTTGTATTTATATGTGTATAATTTTTTTTCTTGCCAAATTCATTAATTACATGAATAATGAAGAAATATAAATTTATATATATATAGAGAGAAATAATTTTATTATTTATTAGGATTAAAAAAATGAGTTGTAGTTATATGTATATAATTATTTTATTTCCAAAATAATTAATTACATAAATAATGATGAAATATAAAATTTGAATATATAAAATTTTATTATTTATTAGGATAACAAATAATTTTAGTTGTTTTTATACATGTGTTTAGGGTTCACGGTATATGAATATCAACTAAAATTTATCAATGTTATTATTGCAATTTTAATTTTTTTACTGTATTATTGTCTCTGTCTTTGAATCCCTAAAAAAATTAAGTTACAGATTTTTTTTAATTTATTATTTGGGATGAATATTGATGATCCAATAACAGTCAAAGTGGACATGGCATTGTTGTATATTTAAAATTAATTTAACCCTTAATTTTGCATTTGATTAAACAAATATTAAATCATAAAATAATTATGAAGACCTAAAATATTGATTGATAAACCATCATGGGATAGGGAGTCACAGACCTTCCCTGAATAGAATACACCTGAATATGTAATTACCTTGGGGATCATAAAAAACTTGACTTTCAATACTTTGCTCCAATGTAGGAAAGATCGTGTAACTTCCACTTAAGGCTTGGGGGCTTTCAAAGATTAGCAAAACCAAATGACCGGGGATCAACCACCAAAAGTTAGAAGCCATGGACAACCAACAAATTCCTGGGAATGCTTTAAGGAGCACAAAAACACAAGAGACACGAAGAAATGGATTCAAACCCTTCAAAGGGGTGGATTCAATAATAAACAATTTCCTTTTTAAGAAACAAGCAGCAACTAGTCTAACCAAATTTACAAACACAAATGAATCCATAACCAATATAAACTTAAAAAAAATGATTAAATTTAAAACTAGAGAGCAAAGTCCTAGCTCTCCTGAAGGAATAAGCTTCACAAAATCTGGATTTGACATCTACAAAAAAGAAAATCTAGCACCCGAACTAAAATCGAAGAGCCAATAGTCGCAAATCGACAACCAGACTTTCATGAAGTGAATCGCTAGACTTGTCTCCTGCCAATTGAGCTACAAAGGGGCTCGACCGAAGATTTGGGATAACAAGGAAAGAAAGCACATTTGAGCTCACTATATGAGTTTGAAGAAGGGACTGAAAAAATTCTAAATGTGAGCCGAAGCAGGACACAAGAATTAGAAGCTAGGTTGAGGACATAAGACTAAGGTTTCTGGTGAGATGTTTGAGTGGAACCAACCCTGTCGAGAAATTAGGATGATCTGATTTAGAGAAGAGTAAAGAAATGAGGAAGGCGGAGGGTGTAGATATTAGAAGGAGGAAAGACCAAGGAAGCCGCACAGGACAACGACGGTGCTCTTACTAGAAGAAAGGAAAAACGCTAATGAGAGGGACCTCTAGATTGTCTTTAGTTTGCAAATTTGTATAATTAAACCCACAATGAAATATATATATATATTTCTTGTATTTTGAAGCATATAATATTTAAATATAAATTTTAGTATTACTCTGATTAAAATTTTAATTAATTTTAAATCAATAGGTGGAAAAAATCTCACAAAAAAACCAAAAATTGATAAAAAAAAAAAATTTAGGCTTACTATAACCAATTTAATGATATCTAAATATAACCATTTGATGGATTTTATAAATAAATAAGATAATAAAATATGATAAAATATTTAAAAGTAACTAAATAAAAATATTTTATATTATTTATGTAACACTCCTATACGCTATATATGTATAATACATTTATCCCATATTTGTAGAATATGTACAAAATTACAAGAATGTTAATGTCTTTATCATTTGAAAGATTTCTCATAATTATAAGAAAATGTTTTAATCCTTAAAATATACTTTAATAAATATATAATTATATACATAAGTAATTTAAATACCAAAAATACTGATTTTAAAGAAAAATATCTGAAAATAATTTGTCAGAGTTTTGTCTGTACTTCGAACATTTTCAAAATTCAAGCATCACAGCTTACAAAAGATTTTACACTCCCAAATAAACTCAAACAACCATTTCTCTATCACTTCTAAACTATACAACCATGTATCAATATATAATATTTATCAAATTGACAATGTTTAGCCTTAAAACCATTACAATTTATAACATTTACATGTATATAAACATAATGTACATAATTATATAATGATCCACAAAAGAAATGTTTACATGTCAAAAACTGGCTCTGGTTCTGAAGCAGCCTATCTAAAAACTTTAGTAAAACCCGAAAACCCTAGACCTACTATGATCTAGTAGGACTCTAGGTTTCAACCCCGTCACCTATGAGAAAAATAAATCACTAAGATCTTTGCCTAGCGGTACATACTTTGATACTAAAAAATGACGTTATATATATAATGCTATAAAATGCACTATGCTCCAATGTCAAACAAGATACACACAATTTTATCAACATATCAATCATCCACACACATTGGGCCCAAAAGTCTTTATATATTGATCTAGTTCTAGAAATATTATTTTGGTTCATCTCAATTATCATGACACTAGCATGTTTTACCTGTAGGAGTAATAATATCTATGATACCAGCATGTCTTGCCTGAAGGCATAATAATATCTGTGACACCAGTGTGTCTTATCTGAAGGTATAATAACACTCGTGACACCAGTGTATCTCACCTGTAGGCATAATAATAACCAACAATAATTTTTCGGAACTACACTTTATATAAGGTAAACATTCAATCACATTTCTCATATTCCATTTTCTCATGTTTTTCCACATTACATATTATTTTTCTAGTTTTCCACTCAAAATCAACATCATTATTACATACATTACAAATATGGCTAACTTCTACATTTTAGTACATAGCTTGCACTTTCCACAATTTACACATATCATCATTAGCCATTCTTAAATGGCTTATTATTTCATATTCAAATCATATTAAGAATTGTTACTTTTAATAATTTCTAACACACCCATTCATCAAAACTCAAGTAACATAGCACATTCATCATATGCAATGTGTTATGCTTTAAACAACGCAATCAGTTAAAATAAGTGCCAAAGTATGTACTAAGCTTGTTTAAACAATTTCCAAGCTAAGATTTACACTTTTCTCACCACTTTTCACAATGCGCTTCACCACTTGGTTTGGACAATTATTATCTAATCAACACCTAATCAAAATGTGAATGTATATAATGCATTAGAATCACATTTTTAGGTATTTTAACCATTAAATATCAATTAAATACATTTCTTTCAAACTTCTAAAATTTTGCCCTAACTCTCTCTAATTTTGAAACACCATTCCAATCCATTCCAAATTGCATTCTAAGTTTATTTCTACCATTAGAATCATATTGTAACATGATTTAGACAATTAAACATAATTTACATTAATTCTTTACCAATGTTTATCCAAAACCCTAAATTCATCACTACTTCATCCAAACCCTTACCAAACCTAGACCAATCAACAATTTAACTATAAAATCGTTGTGTCCTCATCAAATTAACTCATTCATTACCATTTGAACAACTATATCACATTCCAACATAAATCCATCTCTCACATATCCATAATTTCAAAGAAATTTCATAAATTCAAGAAGAAAACTTACTAGTTAGTAGAAAATCCTACCAAAGATTAGTGTTTGGATGAAGCTAAAACCTCCCTTGGTTCTTCAATGGTGGCCAAACTCTACAGAGGAAGAAGAAGATAGATTTTTTTTTTAATTTTCCTTCTTCATTTTCTAGCTACTTACATATATAATTATTTATTTATTTATTTTAAAATTTATAATTTTCTTCTTCTACTCATAATTAATTTAATTTAATATTTAATAAATATCCAAATTTTTTATCATCTTCCACTATCTAAAAATTATTTTAATTTTGAATTATTTTATTATTTTATATGTATATTTTAACTTTTACTTTCATTTTACCATTTTACCTTGTTACTATTTAACTTTGTTTTTTAGTAAATTTTTATACTTTAAGTATATTTCTCATATACCAAACATATACATTTCATATGTATCCTTCTTCTAATACTTTAATTACCCTTAAAAGGTATTTATTTATTTAATTATATTTTAATAAAATTACGGATATTATAATTTAAAAGCTGAGCCTTGCTTAAAATTTAATATTCATTAATTATTAGTTTAATTACTATATACTTACTGTTAGATTGTAACTCGATACTTTTGATACAATGACAAATTAGAACTATTGATTTCAAAAGGCAAGTAAAAATTTTATAAAACATAATTACTTGAAATTATTTGTAAAAATTATTTGTAAAAAACATAATTAAATGAAATTAATTAACAATTATTTGTTGTTGAGAAGCATATATATGTTGTAGTTATCAACGTGAACCAACAATACATTATTATTGAATTGAAAAACAATTATTATTTGGAATGCCTGTAAGTGATAACTAATAAATGAATAGTATAAAGGTCATAAATTTAATAATTTAATAGACTGGGCGAGTGACCCAGATGATAGACGCTCTACCACAACATAAATCATCTTTGTTGGTGCTACACCTATAATTTGGAGCTTTAAGAAACAAATAACAGTCACTCGTTGCTCTACTGGAGTCGATTATAGAGCTATTACTTCCTCTAGTGTTGAACTCACTTGGATTCGTCAACTTCTCTTTGAGCATCATATTCAACCATTGACCACTCATGTTATCTATTACGACAATGTTGGTGCTATATATATTTGTGCCAATCCCATATTTCATAGTTGCATGTAGCAATTGATTTTTTCTTTGTCCGTGATTAAGCATTACAATAACATGTACATATCTCTCACTTTCATACCAAAGACTAGCTAGTGGAATCATTAACCAAAGGTCTTCCTTGTCAGCAATTTCATAATCTATGGTCCAAGATAGGCATTTACGAATGGTACTCTATCAATACTAACAATAAGTGTATATCAATAAATAGAATGCAGTCAACTTTATGTATTTAATGGATTGTACAACTAAATCTTTTCTCTATCAGTATTGTAATATTTGTATATATACTTGTATTTGAATTGAACACATCAAGTCTCTTTTTGCGGCAATAATTCCTTCATAAAATTCAATTAGATTTTGTTTTATAATATAGCTTAAACATCACTAAAAAAAATTAATTTTAAAAATTTCTAATGTTAAATCAATTTTCAAGTAAACCAAATTGATTGAATTAAGCAAACTAATTCAATGATATTAGTGTAGCTTTAAAAACATTGATTTTGAACTATTCCATGATAAAGGCTTCAATCGAGCAAAGCACAAAGTACTAATCTAATATTAATTTATAAGTGATAAATTCCTGCTAGAACTCACATTATATCATATCAGATGAGATTAGAAATATTCAATTTCTGGAAGTTCATCATCTTATGTCTATCTATATAGTCTATACATTATGATTATGGTTGTAATTGAGCCGAGCCGAGTTTTAAAAAGCTCAAGCTCGGATCATTATAAAATAGTCAAATTTGAACTCGAGCTTAAATCGAGCCCGAGTTGAACCCGAGCTTGTATCAAGTCAGCTCATATATCATATACTTCGAGCTTAATTTAAATAAATTTAACGAGTTTAATCAACTTATTTCACCTTTCATTTTTTATTTATCTTCTCTATATTTTCATAAAAGATATATTAAAATTTATATTTTTATGAAAGATGAAAAATATAATTATATATTATCAAAAATAAAATATTATATTATTATAATTTTATATTTTATTATAAATTACTAAGCTATTTTATATTATATATTATTTAATTTATTTATCACATATATCATATATTAATAAATTAAATAAATTAAATTAGTTAAAAAATTAATATATTCACATATATAAATTAAATTATATATATTTTTAATCCAATATATTAAATGAGCTAGCTTACAAGCCTAACTTACGAGCTTTTTAAATAAGTCAGCTCGCGAGCTAACGAGCCGAGTATTTCTTAACTTGAGCTTGACTCATTTAACAAATGAGTAATTCGAGCTCGAGACTGAATGGGATTTTATCGAGCCGAGTTCTAAGCCGAACTCGAATAGCTTGGCTTATTTACAGCGCTAATTATGATTAAAATTTCATAGACTTTTCTATTTTTATCATATAATAATAAAAAGTAGGAATCTCCATTATAGATAGAAAAATCAGTTGGAAGATATACAATGTATATACTTAATAAAATCCCATTGGTATATTCAACTGAATATATATATCAGCTTGTGTACTCCACATATATTGTCTTTTTTTTATCAAGCAGATTATCCATAATTGCATATATATCTCAATAACATACTACTTAAGGTAAGTTGTTCAACTATCTAGCTATCTCTGGTGGCTCTTGACAATCTCCGAGAAAGTGATCTGGCGACCCACATCTGTAACACACTGCTGGTGCACCTGTCCTCCAGCACCGTATGCCTTACCACAATAGACACAAGTATGTGGAACTGGCCTCTGAACTACTGTAGTCGGAGCACTAGTCACTGAAAAATCAGGTCTCTGTCTCTATTGTTGTACTGACCTGCCAGACTACCTCTAACTCCTACTGAATCTCTAAAAATATCCCCCTCGTCCTCTCTTCACTGATGAAGACCCTGCCTCACTCTGGAGTCTCCTAGCTCTGGTCTCCTCAACCCTAGCAGCTGCTGCAAAACCCTGTGCTCTCTCAACACTCCTGGCAGCTGCAACCAACTGAAAAAAATTTTGGTACCGGGAGCTTGCTATAATGCACATAATAGAGGGTCTCAACCCCTCCTCAAACCTCTTACACCGGTCAATCTCATAAAAAATGATCCCACCAGCATACTGGCTCAGCCGGGTAAACTCTATCTCATACTTCGACATTGTCCTGGTATCCTATCTCAAACTCAGGAACTCTATCTTCTTCACATCCTTATACTCCCTCGGAGTATACTTCTACTTGAATTCCCGCAGAAAATCATCATAGGTCAAAACTGGTGGATCATCCAGAGCATATAGAACCGTCTTCCACCAATCATATGCATCCATCTGCAGAAGAGATCTGACATAATTAAACTTCTCATTTGGAGTAGCTTGCAGCTGGATGAACACTCTTTGGACTCTGTCTAGCCACTACTCTACTACAGCAGGGTCTGTAGTAATAATAAAGTCCTCAACTCCAAACTTTCTTAGCTTATCATACTTTCTCGTCGGTAACTGCGGCTGCGGCGATAGCTGCTATACTGGAGTCTACTTTAACAACTCCAACATTTGTACCCAACCTGGCGAAATCTCATCAGCTGCTAGTCTCTCTGGCACAAGAGCAGGTGCCTCTCCAGCTATCTCAGCTCTAGCTCCATCTCTACCCTCACCAAGAGCCACACTCTCTGCACTATCCTCTGTAGACTGATGCGTCTGAGATGCCATAACTATCTATATCTGCAAACACAACAGAAAATTACCACATCAGAGATTAGAAACTGCCAATGCCCATGCATATATCATAATTAAAAACTATATTTAAAAATCCCCATTTCCTTTCTCTCACAACCCACATAGGTTAAGAATCTCAAACCTAGGCTTTGATACCAAAATAAATGTAACATCCTTATACCCTATATGCGTACAATACATACACCCAACATATGTGATATATGAATATAAGATACAAGAATGTCATAATTCATTTTATTAAAAACCTTACTTTTCGAATCTGTATAAACTTAAATCATTTAACTAATATAATTTAAATAATAAATAAAATATTATTTGTTAAAATACATACATACCTTCATTACAAAATTTTTATCCAAAATATTATTAATAGTTTACTATATATATATATACATCAAAATATAATATAACATACATGAAGTCAAAATGTATAAAAATATAAAATATGTATATGCTGGCAGTTTATCTCTAATCTTGATGTTCAACAATCAACTCTACACTCAAGATCTCAAGCCTACACCCGGCTCGGTTTAATCGAACTCTCTAGCTCAACTGGATCTACCTTGTCACCTGCACGATGAATCACAATCGCACTAAGTCAAAAGCCTAGCAATACAAACTTTGATAACAATAAAGTTCAAATACAATGCCAATGCACAATGCATATGAATATTATATCTCATATCACTTTATCTTAATATATTTCTCAATTGTTCCACAATTCATAATTCACATAAAAATAACCACAAGCATGGGCCCAAAGGATCTAATATGCTATTCAAATTCCAGAGTTACTATTTTGGTCCAAGTTGATACCATGTGTCAAGCCCCAAAGGCAAATTAAGTAATTGCTTAAAAGCTAATCCCGAAGACAGATCATATCACAATGAGGATAACCTCCTATGTAACATCCCAACCAGGCTTCAAAGGCCAAGCCCAACCCAACTTTAAGGGACTGCTACATCATAGGCATGCTGCCAAACACATAACTCTAAAAATTGAATAACATACTAGGCACACAATTATTTCATATTTTCATTATTAACCACTTTCTCATTTTCTCATTATCAAGCTAGGCACATTGCCTCATTTATCTCATTTATATCAACATCATCATATAATCATAATGTATCTCATTTTATACAATATAACCATCACCAATGACTTTACATAATATCTTTAATGTTACACAATAAACCACATTACCTAAATATTTTGAGTCATTTTCATATTTTGCACATAGTTCACATTTCATTCAATTTAGCAATTAACAATGGCTTTTCACATTACATATAATGTATTTATGACATTACACAAGTCATAGCATATTACTCATGTATAAACAATGTAGTAAGTAACTGAACACATTTTTCAACCAAAATATGTTAAGTCCAAATGTCATGCAAATATAATCAATTATTCAAAGTTTGTATTTACCTCTAAAAATAATAAAACAAGCTCAAACACCAGTTTCAACTTTCTCTTCCAAGATATCCCTCAACACTTGGATTGGGCAACTCAAGTCTCCTAAAAGCCTAAACCAAATGTGATTATAAATAATCACTTAGTAACACACTTAAAGATATATACATAACCTCTCAACACAAGGATAAAAAACACAAAGAAAAATAAGGAAAAGAACTATCTAGGGTAAAATCTACAAATGACACGCTCAACAACACCGGCATGTTAATGACCGTGCCCTAAACCCACAACACAGAAGCTTTGACACGCTCATTGATATGGGCGTGTCAATGACCGTGTTCTTAGCTCTGTATTACAGTAGATACGACACGTCTAGAGACATGGGCATGTCCCTGTCCATGCCAAAACTCCTACAACACAGTAGCTGTGACACGCTCAGTGACATCGGCGTGTCACTGCACGTGTCAATACTATAACATTACAGAAGCTGTAACAAGCTCAGTGACATGGGCGTGTCACTTCACGTATTACCAATACTGAAAAAAAGCCATCAATATGCCTAAAGACATGGCCGTTTCACCGGGTGTGTCAGGCCAAATTTTTTATATCAACACATAATCGTCACATCTAAAATTATCTTTCTTTTCCCTTTCCAACTCTATTCATCTCAACCAAAACCATCATTTTACTATAAGAGACTTGTATACACACCAAAACAACTTAATTAAAAATAAAATACACAATTTAAAACCATGACTTCACGACTCAAAAGTTACATAACCCAAAATTCTTACTCTCTTCACCAAACTTAACCATTTCTTCAATCCAACCCTACCAATACCAACCATTAAAACATATTACACCAAATATCCAATTCACACATATACAAACTTTCATAGAAAATCAAGGAAACAAGTTGAAAACTTACAAAATATGGAGAAAATCCCAAAAACTCCAACTTGAACACTTAAAATCTTTCAATTACTTGAGCTTGGAAGAAATAATTTCTTCATTCTCTCTAATGGAGAAAACCGGCCTTCAATGGAGAAAGAAGAAGAAGAAGATAATCCATACTCATCTCTATCCAACTACTACACTTTTAACCACATAATTTTTCACTTTAATTATCCACTAAGTAAAATATATTATTACTTAATTAATATTAAAAATCATCTTCCACTAACTATATACTTATTTTTCAATAATTTAAAATAATCATTGACTAATTTAAAATATTGACTTGTATATGCTATGTATATCTACATATATATATATATATATCATATACACATTTTACTTTTTTACTTAATTTTTTTAAATTATTTATTTAATTTTAAAAATTAAAATTTTTAAAATTTTGGGATATTACATAATGGATTCATCAACTCGACCCAATTGTCATGTATAGTTTTATGGTTGAAATTAATGATAAATTTTATAAATTATATTTATTATATAATAATCAAATAAATCAACCAATATAAGATATAACACAAACTAATTTTTCTAATATTGATAACATATCAAAAACTAAGCTTGCAAAAATAAATTAAAATTATACATAATATCATTTAAATACAAATTGTAATGAAGTCCAATTTTATTTACAAAAAGACATAAGTTTTGTTACCTTAAGATTTAGAAAATTCAGATATTTTATTATGGTGGAAACAAAATAAAAAATCTTGACCCGTGCTTTTCGTTATAGCACGTGATCTACTTACTCCTTCAACATCCAAATTATATCGAAAAGCTATTTTAGTGTTGGTCGAAGAGTGCATGATAAGAGGATCTCTTTTTCATCTAAATCATTTGAAATGTGCATAGTTTTAAAAGATTAGTTTGATGTGCATAGTTTTAAAAGATTAGTTTGATGCGGTGTATAAACAACAAAATCTCATTTATTCGATCACATCCTTTTTCGATAATGGTGAAAATATAATCTAAGTTGTTTAAAATTTTTTATTTGACTTATTTTTTAATTTTGTAATATTTTGATAAATAAATAAATATTATTTCTCTTTCCATGTATATAGATCTTTTAAAGCCAAATTATATAAATTACAGTTTATTTTTTTGATTTATTAATTTTTATATATAATTATATTTTTTTTATCAATTAATAATTTTTATTTTTTTATTAAATTTTATATATAATTTATTTTTTAAAAAATAATTATAAATTTTGTGTGGAAAAATTGGACTAATTCAATATTTAGCATAGTACTGCTCGGTCCAATATAATTATATAAGGGCAATAAATCACGTCGAGCTGTTATTTCTCAAATTTTGACACTGGGATTACTTGACACAAAAAGATTACAAACATTATGGATGTAGGGCACAATTGCCATATGTAGTTGTATGGGTATTTTTTAACAAATCCTTTTTTTTTTAAATATTGCCCATAAGTTAGCCGGATCCATTTTTCTCATCGGTCGTGTAAGGAGTAGGCCAGTGGTAAAGCCGATGAACTCCAATCCCAACTTTATTCTTCCCCGGAAATTCAGTTTGCACTCTGCTAAAGATTCAAGAGGGCTGCTTCCTTAACGAGGTAAATGTAAAATCTCAATATGTTCTCAAGTAGGTTTGTGATCGTCTCTGTATTTTATCATTCAGAATTGTGATTATGACTTTGTTTTAATGTATTGTTTGTTGTGTGTACTCATAGTCGAGGTAGAATTTCTGGTTCTGTTGTGGTTTTTGGTTTTTAGATAATTTTCTTGGGTTTTTAGAAGTGGGTTTTTTGAGAATTTGGGATACGAAGTTCAAAAGGCAGGGCAAAGACAAAAATATATTTTTTTCCAGTTTTTTCTGAAAAAAGTTGCAGAAAAAATTATTTCAATCACTCAAGTTTAAAGATATAGCTTAATACATTTGATAACATTATTAGTTGATAAATTGGTAGAACTTTATGATTGTTCAGAAAAAGGCATGACAATTACAACTCTTTTTTTATAACAGAATTATTAGTTAGTTGTTGTATTTTTTGGACATTTACCATTAAGTGAATTATATGAATAATTAATTTTTTTTATATGAATTAGTAATTTTTCTTTCATTTTTTTTCATATGATGATATAGGGCTATGTAGATCTTTTGTATGGATAATTGTTATCAGTAGCATTTCTAGTAATCGCATTTCAAAAAAATCATTAGAATTATTGATAAAATACTTTTTTATCAATAAAATTCATTTTATTACCAAACAATAATGATAATTTTGTACAGTATAGCTTTACACTTCACTCACCAATCAACTCAACCCAAAAACTCTCTATGCCCCTAGTCTTCATCAGTATCACACACGCACAAAAGAATAAAAAAAGAAAGAAAACAATCCTATACTGAAAATCAGTACTATATAGTCTCCACGAAAAAAAAAAAAAACAGTTGCTGCTCCAATCTCCACTAAACTATTTAAACTGCAGACTCACACCAAACTGCATAAGCCAACAACAGGGAAGACAGGTCAATCAGTATAACATCAAAACCAATATCACCAACAACACATTATAGCATCAAGCTCCATATCAGTAGCTGCTGAAAAAAAAATTTCAAGCAACATAGCAGGGACCTGTATATTCCAACAGCATAACAGAGCCTCACAAGATTTGCTCAGAACCAGAACAGGCCATTTAGAGCCAACAAACAACAATACATTCTGAACTTGGAACATCAATTCTCCATGCTATTCATCTTGAGCTATACAACCACCATCTAAGCTGCTTCAATTAAGACTTTTAGGAATACAAATCAATACAATTGGACATATCACAATTCAACATAGTCTAGTAACTTCGACTATACAGCAGCCATCCTCAAAGAATCCGTAAATGCACATCTGAAACACCAAACTAACACTACACAATTATACGAAGTATTCCACCTATTATTTACAATTACATCTTTTTGCAAGAGCTTCAACTTCATGGAAGCTGCAATCTGTCTATAAACTCTTCTTTTATCAGCCTCCTTTTGTTTGAAAGCCACCAGATTACACTCCCACCAGAACCAATAAATTGTAGCAAAAAATGCAGCCATTCGCATTCTAGCCTTTAGACTTTTTTCTTTGATTTTCTTCTCAAACCTGCTAACTTCTCTTCTCCATGATAAGCCAGTCTTGTTAAAATCACACTTTTGTAACACTTGCTCCCAGATATCCTTACAGAATTGGCAAGCAAAGAATAGGTGTTCCACATTTTCAGGGCTGGTCTTGCAAGAGTAGCATATATTGTCTTTTATCATTTTCTACTTGTTCAACTTTTCCTTTACAACCAATCTATTTTCTAAGGCTAGCCATGCAATAAAAGCTGAATCAGGGAACACTTCCTCTCACCCAAATTAACTTACTCCAAGTAACAGGTTGCCCTTTATTTGTAATGCTTCCCAAGCACTGCCCATTTTATAAGTTATAGATTTGGTTATACTCCACTTGATATATTCCTTTTGGCCTTCCATTATCTTGTGTTCTGCTACCCCTTTTCAGGCTAAGTCTGTTTCTTCATTTAGGGGTTTGGGTAGAAATCAGAAACCATTTCTCCAAAGATCCTTAACTTGTGCATTAATGGGAATGTCACTGTCCTTTACGTTCATATTAGAATGCTTTTCTACTAAACTCCTCCTTTCAAGCCAAGGATTATACCAGAAAGTAAGTTCACCTTTTCCCAACTTGCAAGTGAATGTTGGCTGAATTTTCTCCTTCATATTCAATAAATGTTTCCAAGCCCAGCTTGTGCCTAGAGTTTTAACAATTCCCTAGAAGCTCAATTCCCTCGTCTTGTTCCTAATAACCCACGTTGCCCACAATGATTTTTCACACGGACCAAGTCCCAAACATATTTATCCATGGCAACTTCATTCCAAGAGGTTATTTCTTTAATACCCAGGCCAACTTCACTTTTTGGTTTGCATACATCAAGCCTGGCTACTCTACTTCTGAAGCTTTGATCCAATTTTCTTGACTACAAAAAACATTTACTTCTCTTATTTATTCATCATAGATCTAAGGATAATAAAAATACTACACTGATACACCTGAAGGTTGCGCAATACTGAATTAACTAATTGCTTAGTATATTTGTGGGGTGGATTAACCAATATGCTTGCTTAATCTCTTCCTCCAACACTGATAGACACAAAGCAAAGGCATCGCCCTCTGTTACCAAAGGCCCTAAGTTAATTACTTCATTTTCAATATGCTGCCTTTTAAGGAATTAGACCCAATCAGTTGCTGGTGGAAATTAATCATTGCATGCTTTATGCATTCAGGGTCAGTGGTCACAAACTCATCTTGCAACACCAAACTCAAAAATATTCTTTTCTTTCTTTTACTTTTAGGAATTACGATATGTTTCAATTGATTTAACAATTAGATGATTAAGCTAATCATATTATAAGCATATGATTTCTCCTTTTAACTCTAAGTATTTTTTTGGGAGCTGTTTGGGCTAATGACGTGTGGGGATTGAATTGAAATTGGGACCCAAAAGAAACTTAGGCATTTATTATATGGACCATATTCACAATTTATTTTCATAATCAAATAATTAAAATTTGGGAGGGTTTAAATTCCACAATTTTTACTTCTATCGATTTTCTTATAATTTGTATTTGTATTTTGGTGTTAATTTATTTGGAGTAGGATTACATAGTTATGGTTCATTTACATTAATATCTAATTTAATAATTAACATTTAATTGCATTAAAGATTAAAAAAAAGGGCCTAGCGAATGCAATTCTATAGGATAACAAAGCATATATACCAAAAAAAAAAATTCAATTAAGTTGTTGAAAACCTTTTGAATCGTCATATTAGTTGATTCAAAAAGTTCTGGCAGATGCCAAATATTTTTTGTTACGATTTATTTTCTTTATCTTTAAGAGGTGATTTTTTTTTTTCGTTGTATAACAGAGCAAATATTAATGAGTTTATTAATTTTTATTAGTTTATAATCTTCTTTTGATTTATTCCTGGTTTTAATTAATTTGACTGAATCATGATTTTTCTGTTCAATTTGATCTTTGTCTGCCAGATTCAATTTTAGGAGAACATGTTGCTAGATTATTATTCTCTCTTATTTCTGATGATCAGATAAACAAATTTCCTGTTCCCCTGTAAGAATTTTCCGTCTAACAAAAATAGAGTGATTATTTCATTTCATCTCTAGAATGTTGTTTTATTTTTCCGTCTAACAAAAATAGTGTCCTGCATTCTTCCAGTTGTTAATTTTGGCATATGCTGTCAGCAAAGGTGACTTGCCTTGGAAGGTTGAAAATGATGGGTTGTTCTTTAGATATAATGCTGTTTGGGTGTTCAACAAGAAAATTAAACTTGAATTTATATGGAAATATGGAAAAAAAAAAAAAGGCTTGTAGATGAGCTTTTGTGATTGGCTTACCCAGTTTGGATGTTTATTGAGCCGCCGCTTATACTGGTAGCAACAAATGCTTGTATTGGTGAATTATTCCATGTTTAAATCAGTCTTTAACACAGCAAGGGATATAAATTTATAAAGTTTATGTTGGAGATTATGTTAAATGACTGGTTATCTGACTTCTCTTTATGTATCTATGTTGTTTTCAGATTTTCGTGAGGGATTGCTATAACTAGCCAGAAGGTTAGAGGGAAATTCTTATCTACATGGGTACTAAAAGTGTTGGGAGGGAAGGGTATGGGAGAAAGAAAATGAACAATGAAGAGGAAAGTTCGAGCATTGAAGATGAGAAAAAGAAGAATGAGGGGAATGAAGCTAATGGTGATGATGTAGAAATAAGTACTATTGAAATTGAGGCTGTTAACCTTGAGGGTGGTCTAAATAATCTGGGGATAGAAAAGAAGAAGAAGAAGAAGAAGCATAAGAAGAGGAAGTTGGAGCAGTGTGTTGCTGATGTGGAATTTCAGTCAAGGGAAAAGTTTGGCGAGGGACATAGTGTCTCTAATGAGGAAGATATTCCTAAGATGATTAATGGGGAGGAAGGAAATCAGAAAAGGAAAAAAAATAAGAAACGGAAGGTATTTGAAAATGCCATTGATGCTCATGTAATAAAAGGTGCAACAGATGGAACAGAGGTTGAAAATGGCACGGATAAGGAAAATGTTGAGTATCCAAGGAAAGAGAGGAAGAAAAAGAAGATGCGCAGTAATGTGGATTTAGAGAGTAAATCAACAAAAGTCATGGATGAGACTTCGAATAATGAAATTAGTAGAATTGAAGACACTGATAACATAGATTTAGCTGGAAATCAGGTAGGTCATGGAGAGCTAGGAGCTCAAGCTCTTAATGCAGCAAATAGAAAAGATGAAAAGAGGAAGAAGCGGAAGAGAGAGAAGGATGGCCGTGATACTGGGGTCATGAATGCTGGTGGAATTGATGAAAAATATGCTGGAAATGAAATGGAGTGTCTAGAAGGAAATATCAAGAAAAAGGTTGAGCATTCAAAGAAGGAAAAAAAGAAAAAGAAAAAGCATGATTGTTTAGAAGGAAAGGGTAGTGAACAAGAGCAAAGAATGGGTGGAGATTTTGAGGCTTTTGATTCATTAGAAAAATCTACACCAAGAGGTACATCTAAGAGAGTAAGTTTTTCTGAAGATGTGATGGTTTTCCCTTCATCTGATGGTCCAAGTGATGAGGAGACTTCTAAGAAAGAGGAACTGGTGCGGGGGAAGCGATTCTCACGTGAGGAAGATGAGATGGTTAAAATGGCTGTTTTGAATTATATTAATGCTCGTGAATTAGGCGAAGAAGGCCTAAAAATGGTTTTGCAGTGTAAAAAGTATCCTGCAGTTAAAAATTGTTGGAAGGAAATAGGGGCAGCCTTACCTTGGCGACCTCATGAGAGTGTCTATTATCGAGCCCATATCTTGTTTGAAAGGGGTGAGAAACATAGATGGAGCCCAGAAGAGGTTGAACTTGTGCGTAATTTTCATGAGAAATATGGTTCTGACTGGAAAACTTTGGCTGAGGTACTTGGGAAACATAGGTTTCATGCGAAGGATACATGGCGTAGAATAAAACTTGCCGAGCAGAATAAGGGGACATGGTCTCAAAAGGAGTACCAGAATTTATTTAATTCAGTGAATACGGATTTGCGGATGAAAGCTATTGATGAAGTGAGAAAAACCAAACATGGAATGTTGCGAGATAACATCTGTTGGACAGCAATTAGTGACAACCTCGGGACTAGAGCTACAGCTATATGTTGCATGAAATGGTATAAGCAGTTAACGTCACCTATGGTAACTGAAGGTAAATGGCACGATGTGGATGATTACCGCCTTGTAATTGCACTTTATGACTTGGATGCTTGCTGCATGGAGGATGTGGAATGGGACAGTCTTCTGGAACACAGGTCAGGTGACGTATGCCGAAAAAGATGGAACCAAATGGCCAAACACCTTGGTGAAATTGGGAACAAGTCATTTGCCGACCAGGTTGAAGCTTTAATGAACAGATACTGCCCAGATGTGCTTGAAGCAAGGGAGACATATAATTGCAAACCTGCAGTTCCATGAGGTTCTACATGCAATTGGGATCAATAGATATGCTGCACTACTCTGTTTTTGTGGTTTGAGACTGATTGTGGGCTGATTTTAAGAATATCATGCAGTGAAATGAAATCTCATTGCAGTAGAACTTATAAAAAATCTCGTGTCATTCTCCTTGTTCTGTGTTTTTAATATCGAGTCCAAAGATGAAATAGCTTGGGCAACCAATGTAATTGAGAGAAACTTATGATGTAATATCATTGGATACTTCTTTGCTATTGTTGATAAAACTGTCTTTTAATTATTATTGTTTAGTCTCCGATCTTTTGAGGTCAGATGATCGATCTTGTAGAGTATTATCTGGCCTTAAAAGAGTTTGATTTTCATAAAAGAAAAAGATAAGATATAGGTGATGACTTTGTTCTGAAGTTGTGAATGTTTGCTCATAGGATTGTTCTGAAAATATCACCATCGTAAAACTGTGACAGGACAATGGAGGAGAGAGAGAGAACAGTGGAAGGAGACAATTACCAGTAAACACCTTTCAAAAGGTCATATAATAAGAAGAGTAAAGTGGAAAACTAACAACTCATCCGATCAACTCAATCGAACCTCTAATTCAGCAAATTTCTATCAACAAACACGTCTTTATAAGCAAATAACAATTCTATTACTGTTTCCTAGGCTTATTGCCTCTTTTTGCATCTACAGCCAAATTTCTTTTGCAATTATCCAATTATCTTGGCAATAAAGTCTCTATTCTTACAAATTTTGAATATTAATTCTAGAAAATATGTGCAGTATTCTCACATTTAATTCACATGTTTAAGAGGTGATTGTATATTCAACAATTCTTAACCTATTAATATAAATGATTATAAAAATTACTTTAATTAAAGTTAAATTTATATGAAATCATATAATTGGTTATTATACTTTAAAAAATTGTTAGGAAGTTTAGGAAAAAAAAAGTTAGCCTTTTTTTTCACTATTAGTTTTAGCCCTCCAAATAAAATTTATGGAGGATTTCACTCTTCATAGAACTATTTAATAAAATATTTAAGCAGTATTTTCAAAATCGAATGGTTGCATGTTGGTTATATTAATTAAAATGAAATCGAACAAGTGTGATTGATTTAGTATTATTTTAAAATATATTTAAATTTTAAAATCATTTTAATTATGATTTTCATTTATAATATTTCAATTGATCATATAAAAAATAGTATTATTTTGGAAGAAGGTGCATTTTTTTTCCTCAAGTTATAATGAATATATAAATTAGCCCCCTAAACTAATTTTAAATACAAATAAACTAGGATTACTGGAAAAAAAAAATTTATTTTGGCTCTTCTATTAACGGAACATACAATGACATTATATGAAGGGCAAATGTGTACTTACCAAAATATTATGGACAAAAATATATACAAATAAAAAATTTGAAAGTATATTTAAAAATGTATAAATTTAAAATTTTAAAAATATATAAATATGAAAATATATTTAAAATATATAAATTAAAAATTAAAAATATATTTAATATAATATAATAAATTTAAAAATATATTAATCATTTATTATTATAATAATAAACAATAACATAATTAAAATTCTAATTTACACATCCAAAATACTGAACTACTGAGATGATTAGAAATGATATCTTAAGATTCTAAAAATATTGAGTGCCTTATTTATACAATTTTAAATATAATTTAAATTTTAAATTTATTTTTAATAAATTTTTAAATTTTAAATTTATATATTTTTAAAATTTTAAAATTGTATATTTTTAAATATATTATATTATATTAAATATACTTTTCAATTTTTAAATTTATATATTTTAAATGTATTTTTAAAATTTTGAAAATATTTATTTTAAAAATTATAAATATTTTTATTATTTAAAAATATATTTTTTAAATTTTATTTTGTATATTTTTGCCCTTAATATTTTAGATTTTGCACTAAAATATGAGAGACAGTATTATATTTTATCAAAATATAGGACTTTCTCCTATATTTACTAAAATATGATACTTAAAGGCTCAAACTGAAACTCAAAATTTCGATTTTAATCTTTTTAATTTTTTATAATATAATGTGTCAAAATCGAAAGTTATAATTTCAGTTTGTGTCAAACTGAATTTATAACTTTCAGTTTGATATAATATTTTTTTAAAATTTAATGAGACGGAAAGTAAAATTTTTTATTTCACTAACTACAAATTCTCACGCCAATTTCGACGTGGGAATCCCCCAAAGCTGAGAAATGTCCCCTCAATATTGATATTTAAAGTACTGAGGGGACATCTATTAGCAATTATTTTTAATTTTTTTTAAATATTTTTACTAATATTATTTTTTAAAAAATTTTAAATTTTTTTTATTTAAAACAACCCAATTTTTTGTTTTTTTTTTCTCAATTTTCTTATTATTCACACCATACTAAATCCTAAATACTCTCTTCTCCTTCTTCTTCTTCATCATCTTAAACTCTTTCATTCTCATCTTTTTTTCACTCTATTTATCATCTTTATTCACTCTCTTTTATTATCTTTCTTCACTTATCTTTTATAATTCCCAACTTTATATAATTCTAAGGTGAAAAATAGAAAAATAATAAGTATATTATTATATTCTTAAGAAATTTTTTTGCATATTATATTCGTAAATGATTGATGAATATATATATTTTCAGATTTATCATATTTTTGGTAAATTTTGAAAACTCTATTATAATGTATGTGTATTATTTTATAATTGCATATCTAATTGTTAATATAGTTTGAAATGTTAGTTGTTGTTAGATGCCTGTACTTTTTTATTGATATATTTATTAATTACATATTTAATGAACAAATATTAATATTGATATGTATATATTGAAATAATTTTATTATTTAGTATGATAAAAAATTTTAGTTGTAGTTATACGTGTTTAAATTTTTTTCTTGAGATATTCATAAATTACATGAATAAAAAAAATATATTTTGAAATATATATATTGAAATACTTTCATTATTTATTAGGATAAAAAATATTTTGTTATAGTTATCATGTCTAATTTTTTTCTTGCCATATTCATTAATTTCATGAATAATGAAGAGATGTAAATTTTGAAATATATGAAATAATTTTATTATTTATTAGGATTAGAAAAAAATTGAGTTGTAGTTATATGTGTATAATTTTTTTTTTCTTGCCAAATTCATTAATTACATGAATAATGAAGAAATATAAATTTATATATATATATATATAGAAATAATTTTATTATTTATTAGGATTAAAAAAATGAGTTGTAGTTATACGTATATAATTATTTTATTTCCAAATTAATTAATTACATAAATAATGATGAAATATAAAATTTGAATATATAAAATTTTATTATTTATTAGGATAAAAAATAATTTTAGTTGTTTTTATACATGTGTTTAGGGTTCACGGTATATGAATATCAACTAAATTTTATCAATGTTATTATTGCCATTTTAATTTTTTTTTACTTTATTATTGTCTCTGTCTTTGAATCCCAAAAAAAATTAAGTTAGAGATTTTTTTTAATTTATTATTTAGGATGAATATTGATGATCCAATAACAGTCAAAGTGGACATGGCAATGTTGTATATTTAAAATTAATTTAACCCTTAATTTTGCATTCGATTAAAAAAATATTAAATCATAAATTAATTATGAAGACCTAAAATATTGATTGATAAACCATCATGGGATAGAGAGTCACAGACCTTCCCTGAATAGAATACACCTGAATATGTAATTACCTTGGGGATCATAAAAAACTTGACTTTCAATACTTTGCTCCAATGTAGTAAAGATCATGTAACTTCCACTTAAGGCTTGGGGGCTTTCAAAGAATAGCAAAACCAAATGACCGGGGATCGACCACCAAAAGTTAGAAGCCATGGACAACCAAAAAATTCCTGGGAATGCTTTAAGGAGCACAAAAACACAAGAGACACGAAGAAATGGATTCAAACCCTTCAAAAGGGTGGATTCAATAATAAACAATTTCCTTTTTAAGAAACAAGCAGCAACTAGTCTAACCAAATTTACAAACACAAATGAATCCATAACCAATATAAACTTAAAAAAATGATTAAATTTAAAACTAGAGAGCAAAGTCCTAGCTCTCCTGAAGGAATAAGCTTCACAAAATCTGGATTTGACATCTACCAAAAAGAAAATCTAGCACCCGAACTAAAATCGAAGAGCCAATAGTCGCAAATCGACAACTAGACTTTCATGAAGTGAATCACTAGACTTGTCTCTTGCCAATTGGGCTACAAAGGGGCTCGACTGAAGATTTGGGCAAACAAGGAAAGGAAGCACATTTGAGCTCACTAGATGAGTTTGAAGAAGGGACTGAAAAAATTCTAAATGTGAGCCGAAGTAGGACACAAGAACTAGAAGCTAGGTTGAGGACAGAAGATTAAGGTTTCTGGTGAGATGTTTGAGTGGAGCCAACCCTGTCGAGAAAATAGGATGATCTGATCTAGAGAAGAGTAAAGAAATGAGGAAGATGGAGGGTGTAGATATTAGAAGGAGGAAAGACCAAGGAAGCCGCACAGGACAACGACGGTGCTCTTACTAGAAGAAAGGAAAAAACCCTAATGAGAGGGACCTCTAGATTGTCTTTAGTTTGCAAATTTGTATAATTAAACCCACAATGAAATATATATATATATATTTCTTGTATTTTGAAGCATATAATATTTAAATATAAATTTTAGTATTACTCTGATTAAAATTTTAATTAATTTTAAATCAATAGGTGGAAAAAATCCCACAAAAACACCAAAAATTCATAAAAAAAAATTTAGGCTTACTTTAACCAATTTAATGATATCTAAATATAACCATTTGATGGATTTTATAAATAAATAAATAAGATAATAAAATATGATAAAACATTTAAAAGTAACTAAATAAAAATATTTTATATTATTTATGTAATACTCCTATACACTATATATATATATAATACATTTATCTCATATTTGTAGAATATGTACAAAATTACAAGAATGTTAATGTCTTTATCATTTGAAAGATTTCTCATAATTATAAGAAAATGTTTTAATCCTTAAAATATACTTTAATAAATATATAATTATATACATAAGTAATTTAAATACCAAAAATACTGATTTTAAAGAAAAATATCTGAAAATAATTTGTCAGAGTTTTGTCTGTACTTCGAACATTTTCAAAATTCAAGCATCACAACCTACAAAAGATTTTACACTCCCAAATAAACTCAAACAACCATTTCTCTACCACTTCTAAACTATACAACCATGTATCAATATATAATATTTATCAAATTGACAATGTTTAGCCTTAAAACCATTACAATTTATAACATTTACATGTATATAAACATAATGTACATAATTATATAATGATCCACAAAAGAAATGTTTACATGTCAAAAATTGGCTCTGGTTCTGAAGCAGCCTATCTAAAAACTTTTGGTAAAACCTGAAAACCCTAGACCTACTATGATTTAGTAGGACTCTCGGTTTCAACCCCATCACTTGTGAGAAAAATAAATCACTAAGATCTTTGACTAGCGGTACATACTTTGGTATTAAAAAATGACGTTATATATAATGCTATAAAATGCACTATGCCCCCAATGTCAAGTAACATACACACAATTTTATCAACATATCAATCATCCACACACATTGGGCCCAAAAGTCTTTATATATTGATCTAGTTCTAGATATATTATTTTGGTTCATCTCAATTATCATGACACTAGCATGTTTTACCTGTAGGAGTAATAATATCTGTGATACCAGCGTGTCTTGCCCGAAGGCATAATAATATCTGTGACACCAGTGTGTCTTATCCGAAGGTATAATAATACTCGTGACACCAGTGTATCTCACTTGTATGCATAATAATAACCAAAAATAATTTTTCGGAACTACATTTTTTATAAGATAAACATTCAATCACATTTCTCATATTCCATTTTCTCATATTTTTCCACATTATATATTCTTTTTACAGTTTTCCACTCAAAATCAATATCATTATTACATATATTACAAATATGGCTAACTTCTATATTTTAGTGCATAACTTGCACTTTCCACAATTTACACATATCATCATTTTTAGCCATTCTTAAATGTCTTATCATGTCATATTCAAATCATATTAAGCATTGTTACTTTAAATAATTTCTAACACACCCATTCATCAAAACTCAAGTAACATAGCACATTCATCATATGCAATGTGTTATGCTTTAAACAACACAATCAATTAAAATAAGTGCCAAAGTATGTACTAACCTTGTTTAAGCAATTTCCAAGCTAAGATTTACACTTTTCTCACCACTTTTCACAATGTCCTTCACCACTTGGTTTGGACAATTATTATCTACTCAACACCTAATCAAAATGTGAATGTATATAATGCATTAGAATCACATTTTTAGGTATTTTAACCATTAAATATCAATTAAATACATTTCTTTCAAACTTCTAAAATTTTGCCCTAACTCTCTATAATTTTGAAACACCATTTCAAATTGCATTCTAAGTTTATTTCCACCATTAGAATCATATTGTAACATGATTTAGACAATTAAACATAATTTACATCAATTCTTTACCAATGTTTATCCAAAACCCTAAATTTATCACTACTTCGTCCAAACCCTAACCAAACCTAGACCAATCAACAATTTAATCGTCAACTTCTCTTTGAGCATCATATTCAACCATCGACCACTCATGTTATCTATTACGACAATGTTGGTGCTATATATATTTGTGCCAATCCCATCTTTCATAGTTGCACGTAGCAATTGATTTTTTCTTTGTCCGTGATTAAGCAGTACAATAACATGTACATATCTCTCACATTCATACCAAAGACTAGCTAGCGGAATCATTAACCAAAGCTCTTCCTTGTCAGCAATTTCATAATCTATGGTCCAAGATAGGCATTTACGAATGGTACTCTATCAATACTAACAATAAGGGTATATCAATAAATAGAATGCAGTCAACTTTATGTGTTTAATAGATTGTACAACTAAATCTTTTCTCTATCAGTATTGTAATATTTGTATATATACTTGTATTTGAATTGAACACATCAAGTCTCTTTTTGCGGCAATAATTCCTTCATAAAATTCAATTAGATTTTGTTTTATAATATAGCTTAAACATCACTAAAAAAAATTAATTTTAAAAATTTCTAATGTTAAATCAATTTTCAAGTAAACCAAATTGATTGAATTAAGCAAACTAATTCAATGATATTGGTGTAGCTTTAAAAACATTGATTTTGAACTATTCCATGATAAAGGCTTCAATCGAGCAAAGCACAAAGTACCAATCTAATATTAATTTATAAGTGATAAATTCCTACTAGAACTCACATTATATCATATCAGATGAGATTAGAAATATTCAATTTTTGGAAGTTCATCATCTTATGTCTATCTATATAGTCTATACATTATGATTAAGGCTGTAATGGAGCCGAGCCGAGTCGAGTTTTAAAAAGCTCAAGCTCGGATCATTATAAAATAGTCAAATTTGAACTCGAGCTCGAATCGAGCCCAAGTTGAGCCCAAGCTTGTATCAAGTCAGCTCATATATCATATACTTCGAGATAAATTTAACGAGTTTAATCAACTTATTTCACCTTTCATTTTTTATTTATCTTTTCTATATTTTCATAATAGATATATTAAATTTATATTTTTATGAAAGATGAAAAATATAATTATATATTATTAAAAATAAAATATTATATTATTATAATTTTATATTTTATTATAAATTACTAAGTTATTTTATACTATATATTATTTAATTTATTTATCACATATATCATATATTAATAAATTAAATTAGTTAAAAAAGTTAATATATTCACATATGTAGATTAATATATATAAATTAAATTATATATATTTTTAATCCAATATATTAAATGAGCTACCTTACAAGTTTAACTTACGAGTTTTTTAAATAAGTCAGCTCGCGAGCTAACGAGCCGAGTGTTTCTTAATTTGAGCTTGGCTCATTTAACAAATGAGTAATTCGAGCTCGAGACTAAACGAAATTTTATCGAGCCGAGACCTAAGCCGAACTCGAATAGCTTGGCTTATTTATAGTGCTAATTATGATTAAAATTTTATAGATTTTTCTATTTTTATCATATAATAATAAAAAATAGGAATCTCCATTATAGATAGAAAAATCAGTTGGAAGATATACAATGTATATACTTAATAAAATCCCATTGGTATATTCAACTGAATCTATATATATCAGCTTGTGTACTCCACATATATTGTCTTTTTTTTATTGAGCAGTTTATCCATAATTGCATATATATTTCAATAACATACTGCTTAAGGTAAGTTGTCAACTATCTAGCCATCTCTGTCTTACTTTCCTTTTTTTTTTTTCATATTATATATTGAGACAACGAGAAGTTGTCAATATGCACTTTAAATAAATTTTTTATCATTATTTTTTGTATTGAATAGTATTTTTAAAATTTTTAACATATTTTTAATATTTTTAAATATTAATGTAATGAGAATATATGGGCCGGTAAAAATAATATGTAAGCAACTAAAATAATAAATTAGATATATTATAATGATATGGCAACACTATCTTGGTGCAATACAACATCTCGATGACACGTTGCAATCAATCGTTGTTCCTTTTCTAAATTTAATACATGAATTTGTCACGCAAACACCAATTAATAAGTGGAGAAAATTAAATAAGAAAAATATAATACAGATATTTATGTGATTTGCTCAATATTATTTATATTTACAAATAAAAAAATTATTTTTGAGTAAATAAAAAATATAGTTAATAACTATAATACAAAATATTTATGCATAATTCAAATAAAATCTTTCCAGAAACTAAATAACATAAAATGGGCTAGATCAAAATGATTAAGACAGACTAATTAATATAACAGTATTTTATTATTATGCTTAAAAATAATAAAATAAATAAATATAAGGTGTTTAAAACTAATTATTAAGCTAAAGCATATATAAAAAGAAAAATCAAGTTGAAAAGAAAATGAAAAAGCAAGTAATAAATATAAACCCTAACAAGTTCATAATATCAGCTTAAGTAGATCTGAAACGTCCTCATGTCAGAGAAAAGAGAAACTATTGGCTGAGAATGCAAGTGGATAGGTCAGCTTCAAACAGATCCATCACTGCACTATAACCAGAGACTTGACTATTCAGGTTTTAATTTAAAGCTGAGTGTGGCAAGCACGTAATTAAGAGAAATTCTTTAGAGCTAATAACCTTATTACATAATTAATTAACTTATTAATATGGGTTTTTTTTTTATTTATGAAAATAATTAAACAATTAATTAATTATATTTAATGTTTAAGCATTTTAATAATCCCGTTCCGTGCTTTACAACACATCAAACTGACATAAGCTATGTGGTGGAAAAAATAATAATAAGCACATCAAGTATTGATTATATAACTTTTGGGTTAACTATCAATGACTAAGCAAAGTCATTATAATATATGTTAAATTAGATCAATGATTTATATTTCCATTTGCATACTTTTTCCTCTTATATATATTATTAATAATTATGTTCTATGAAAAGACTCATAATAATTTGAGTTATATATATAGTTGGATGCATTTCATTATGCAATATATATAATGGATCTAAAATTCAAGAGTTAGGTCTCTTGATAATTATTAAGTAATTCTTTTTCATCTTAATCTTATTAATTAATTATTATTTAATTTAAAAAAATAATTATTGTTTCATTCTTAAGAATAACATTTCAATGGGTAATAGTTTTGGAATTTACAAATCAAATGTGAAATCTTTATTTTTTAACTTGTTAAATTATACCATTTTTTAACTTGTTAAAACGGAAATTTACTTATTCACAACCCTAAATATGTATTTTTTTTTTCTAATTTAGGGTAAAGGTTTTATGATAGTTAATTTATTATGCTATTAGTTTTTCTTTTAACATGTTTTCTAATTAGAATAGAAAATTAATTAGGATTAACAGATTATTTATTTTTATCTTTTCGATAATTAATCAATCAAATTTATAAAGGATGATTCTTATTGCTTACAAGTTTGCTTTAAAATTAATAGTATTTGTTGAGTAGATATTTGATCCCTAATAATAAAAATTTTTATTTTTATTTTTTAATCCACAACTTCAACTTTCTTGTTATAAAATCTATTAAGAGAGGGTTAAATACAATACTTTTTAATAAATATGTAAACATTGAGAATCTACAACTGAAAAAAAAAATGTAAAGGATCTTTCATTTTTATCAATATTGATTTTTCCATTAAATAATTAAGGATTTGATATAAAAAATATTAATTAGAGATGGGTTATTCCACATTCCCTAACTCATAGACTAGAACTAGTTAACCTAAGTATATATAACAGAACTTTGTTCAATGTAACATGAAGGTTTAAACAAACTTATTATGGATCTTATATTTTTTTAGTTATATTTTTTTTATCAATTTTACCAGAAGTTAGAAATTTATTATCCTAATTAAGGTATAAAAGATAAGCCAATTTATTATCCTAATTATTCTAGTCATACATTTTTTTATCTATAATAAATTGAGAGTGAATCGATGTAATCAGTTTATTGACAAAGAACAACCTCATCATTTTTTTTGTCCTTCTTTCTTTTATTCTTTCATTGTTTTTTCTTTTTTTTATTCTTTTTCAATTTTATATATTTTTTATTAATGGCTTGTCTTCAAAATATTTTTTAGATAATATTTGTATTTTTTATCTTTTAAAATAAAATTGAATGCAATTTAAGTTTTAGTTGTAGAGTTTTTTTTTTCTTATTTAAATATTATGTATCATCTTTATATTAAGATTTATTATTTTTAAATAGAAGTTATTTTCTCAGGTCTTTATCATATAAAAGATGATAAATATTTATTTACAGATGACAGATGAAATAAATATCTCGTTGAAAGATGGTTCATTATTTTCATTAAAGAAGTTCAGATAAATTCAGTAGCTTCATTTTTTTTGAAGATAGATTTTGCTTAAAATTATATAATTTTATATGCCCCTTACAAATATATTTTTTTAATTTATTAATGTGAATCTAGTTTATATTAAAAAATTATTTTCCCATGTCATAATTGTTAGAAAAAAAATTTACTAATTAAAAAGTCAAAAGGCCAAACTTAATATTGTCAATTTAATATGTTAATTTCAATTGAACTTAAAAAAATTAATTTGATACAGGTGATTAATTGCGTTAGTAGAATTAATAATTTAATAAATTCATAAAATTTGAAAAACTCAATTTATTTTTAGTAAAATTTAAATACTAAATTGATAGCATGACATATCAATTTGACTTTTACCATATTAATAAAAAAAATACAATTATAATTATTAATTTAAATTTAAATTTAGTTATTATAATTAATTTTTAAATTCGGATATTAATAAAAAATACAATTATAATTATTAATTTAAATTTAAATTTAGTTATTATAATTAATTTTTAAATTAGGATATAATTGAAATATATATATATATATATATATATGTGTGTGTGTGTGTAAAATTGATACTACATTTATGTACAAGTCTAATAGAAATTTATTTGTTAGTATGAAGCTTTCTATAGTAAAAAATTGTTGGGTTTTTAATATAACTAAAAAAATATTAATTATTATAATGATAATTATTAATTAATGAGGATGTTGATTAATGGAAGTTAATATAATTTAATAGGTGTCACCATATGAAGTGGGGCTATGTCTCAATTGCAACAAATAATTGTATATTGAAGGATGTGATGACATAATAAATGTTGACTTGCTGTAAAAAGCATTGGCTTTTTGAATTGATTATTTGGCCAAATCCTAGTTTTTTCAAAACTTTAGCCTCCCTAATTGTATAATTAATTTTTTTTAACTTTAATTAATGTTGTTCTTATATATATAATTGTTATTGCTTCCTCAAAATTAACATGTGTAGGCCCTCCTGTGCTTGCCCTAAGCAATGGGCTGGGAATTAATTAAAGAGGGCACACTCTTTTATTAAAACAAAACAAATTAAAAATAATTTCAAAGATCAATCTCTCTGTTATTTGTTGAATTAATTAATAATTAACTTTAATTAAAATTATTGGGGATTAATATTATTTTCTTTGAGGAAATATTATTATTATTATAAGATTAAAATGAAGAAAGGTTGGAGTGAAACGCGGCGAATCGAGAAGGAATCAAATAGAGGGTGTTTGGCCCCCTGGAATCTTGAGAGGCGCTCACTCAGTATCACATACATACAACTTGTTTGTCTCTTAAGGGTGTTTTATTTTGTGTTCTTACTAGCTGACTAATAGCTCATAATTCATTAATTATTAATTACTGCTTCGGTACATATTAGAGGGTAAATATAAATATTAATGTTTAGTAAAAATTCACTAATAACTGTTATTAAAATGTAAAATATCAATTTTTAATAAATTATAAAATTATGAAATAATAATTAAAAATTTTATTTAGTTTTTTATTTAGTTTTTTATTTATATTTATAATTTTTTTTAAAATGCTAATAGAATAATTATTTTTAGGATTACAAAATAATATAATAATAATATGATATGAAGAATTACATAATATAATTTTGAGAAAGGATAACATGATTATTAATAATTTTTCATAGAGATAAATATATAATAATAATAAGAAGAATCCCCAATAATTTTAATTTACAACCATAACGTATAGAATATTACATTTTTAGAGTTTTTGGAATCAGAAATTTGCTTGATAGCAATTCAACTGCTATTTTTTTTTTTCTAATTTACCAAATAAGTTGAAGTAGCTACTAAGAACTAAACTTTATTACTTAATTGTAGGGTCAAAATGTCTGATTTTTTTTTCAAAAAAAATGGTAAATTTTTTCTAAAAAAATATTTTAAGACCCAATCTGAAATTTTATAAATATTTTATAATCATATTTAATATTTTAAACAACATATTGACATAATAATTTGGCAAAAAAAAAGAAGATTTCATAAGTTTAAATCTATATTTTTAACTTAAATTGGGCCTCCATAACGGTGAAGGTTCAAAATGTCTTATTTTTTTTATAAAAAAAATAATATTTTGCTCATTTTTTTGTCTAATTTAAAATTTTACAAATATTTTAATGCCATACTAGTACATTCCATAGATATTTATGCAGTATTAAAAAAAAACAATCAAAATATAGAAGCTTTGGAGATGCATGATATTATAAATACCAAATAAAATGTATGTCGAGCCATAATGTAGCAGTAAAAATATTTTTTTTAATAGATCTAGGTTTGATTCTCTCTTCCTATATTATAAATTAATATCAAATAAAATATTGAAAGAAAAAAAAATGCATAGAGCAAAAATAAAGGGGTAATTAAGTGATGAGAAATATGAAAAGCATATTGAAAGATAGATGTTTTATGGAAGAAGAATAATATTTATATCGTGTGTTTCAAAGTTACGTATATAGAAAATAATAAAGAAACAAAAATTAATAAAAAAAAGATGAAAAAAGAACTTGTAATCATATTATAAAATTAGTAAATTATACCATATATATATTTCTAAATTTATAATAAAAATATAATAATTCAAAAAAAAAAAAACATAGATGATAGTCTTGTGAGTTATTTCAAAGGACTCAACCCGTCCATGTTTTCTTCCATGTTGTATTTCATTCAGTTAATTGCATAAACAAGTTAACTTGAGTAGCTACAATGTCTTGGTTGACAAAAAATCAAAATAAAATAAAGTTAATATATATTCATATCCTCCTCTTGCAAAACTTTTAGAACTCATGGTATGAGGGGTTATTAAAGCAATACGTGCATTTTTGTCCCATTCAAACAAGATCTGTACAAATTACACAAACAAAAACAATTAACAAGTTGTAAAAAAATTAGCAACTAAAATGAACATTCATAAAAACTAATTTTTTTATAGAATAAATACAACCTCACATTTCTTGCTAAATTAAAAGTTGACAAGTTGTTTCCACTGATCCAATAAACCATGTCTGCAATCTACTGTTCAGTATATCCAACAATCATGTATTTTGCTTTTAAATCACACTTAAAGTCCTTACACTTATGATCAAGCAATTGCAGTAACCATGTGTCAACTCAAGGTTCATTTGGATGCTCAAAATGTTTTTAAATTAATGAAACGTAAGAGGAAAATCATATGAAAATATAAGTGAAAAGTTGTAATGACCAATCACTAATTTAATTATGATATACACAAGTTAAAAGAAATAGTATAACGTACCTGTATCAATTTTATAAGACTTGTCTTAACTGTATGTAGAATTCTCCTCCAATCTAATTGATCAATAGAACATAAACGGTCATTTTGGGCAATAGTGCCAATATATCCACTTAAAATTCTCCCTCCTTTGCCTACTAGTTGCTCAAAATCATTACATTGAATAATGATCTTCTGTCCAGTGGACCAATTCCAAAGCTCTTTAACACGTGTTGGACCTTATCATTGCCACACCACTCCAAACTCATCTTTACATAATAAGAGAAAAAAACTTATTAATAGCAATTTTCTTAATAAATATACATCCATAATGTTAATCAAATTATTGGACAGTTAACTCTATTTTAATCATTGACAATCAAATTGATGAGTACTAATAATTTAAACTAGTATTTCTTTGTAAGTTTATCTTTAAGCATTTGAGCGACCACATAATTATGTTGTGCGACTGCACACCAGTAGGAGAAAATGACCACTTTAAGCACAAAAAAGATCACGGTCTTTAGCACGGTAAAAACTGTTATAATCAATTATGTGAGTGTTTTTAGGGTAATTTTATTGGCTTTTTAATTAGTTTTTCAAAAAATATGTATTTAAGTTTGCTTGAAGTTTTATGACTTAGATTGAAGCATGAATATATGTAAATTGAAGCTAGGATTCATTTGTTGAAGCCAAGTTGAAAGAGAAGAGAATTGAACATAGCCAAGTTATCTTCCATGACTTGGTTGTATCCCTCACTAAGGAGTTAAAAATTTAAGGCAAAACGTGACATGCTCATTGACTTGGCCATGTCACCAACTATTTCCCTCACCAAAGAAAGTGAAAATTTTGATAGTACGTGGCACACCCATCCGACCTAGCCATGTCATTGGCCATGTCACATGACGTGGCTAATACTGTAACATCCCTATACCCCGTATACGTACACAGCATGCTAATACGATCGTAATATATGTATACTGAATATAGAAATGCTATGGTATACATAACAAATTAATCATCCCTTTACAAAAACATGAACAAATTTAAATCATTTAAAAGAAGTTATAAAAGACTAAAGATAAAATGTTTATTTAGAAGCAGCGGAAAATATAACAATTATTTATAAATACTTATACATTAAAAAAACTCAAGATTTACAAAACATAAAGTATATATACATATTTGGCAGTATATCTTCGATCTTTAAGCTTCACTATCATCACCTCAAGATCTAGTCTCTACTTGGCCTAGATGAACTCTCCGGTTCTTCCCTGTTACCTGCGCGATAAATCACAATCGCGCTAAGCCAACAGCTTAGTGGTAAAAATGTGTTGCAATGCAATGCCAATATAATATGTTCAAACACCATACTCTATACATAAGAATATCACCTTTCAAAATCTTACATTGAATCTCATTATTCATTAGTTTCACCATTCATAAATCACATTTAAACAAAGACAAGCATGGGCCCAAAGACACTAATATGCCATTCAACTTTCAGAGTTAATGTTTTGGTTTAATTATCACATTTATCATTATCCCAACTAGGCTTCAAGGATTTAGGTTCAACCAAGCTTCAAGGGGAACAAAGCATGCTAAGTATCAACCCAACTTGGCTTTAAGAACCAACCCAACCTAGCTTCAAGGGTTGTAACATCTCAATTAGTCTTCAAGGACTAGACCCAACCAAGCTTCAAGGGGAGTAAAACATGTTAAACTTCAACCCAACTTGGCTTCAAGGATCAAGCCCAACCTAACTTCAAGAGATTGTTACTATAGGCATGCCACCAACAACAAACTCTGAAAATGGAATAACACATTAGCCACACAATTCATTTATTATTTCATTCTCAATTCTCATCATCATCTAGGCAAACATGCCCCACTTATCTCAATTGAATCATCATAGCCAATCACAATGGCCTCATATCTTATCATGTCTCAATTCTCATTATAATACTTCATTATTCAAGTATACATAATCAATTACATTGAACATCATCATATAGACATACATGCCTCAATTATCTCAATTCACATTATGCAAAACATAACATTATTATTATGCATCAACAATGCAATAGATTACTTATCACATTTATAATCATATGTGTTAAGTCTCAAAATCATATAAAAGTATGCATTAATTTAGGGTTTGTACTTACCTTAGGAACAACTCACACCAATTTACAACTTTACTCTTCCAAAACTTC
Organism: Garcia nutans; assembly: GCA_947685225.1. Taxonomy (NCBI): domain Eukaryota; kingdom Viridiplantae; phylum Streptophyta; class Magnoliopsida; order Malpighiales; family Euphorbiaceae; genus Garcia; species Garcia nutans. The sequence continues at coordinate 11,473,648 of CANTUV010000018.1, read as the reverse complement.
TTCACCTCTTAGGTTAAGGCAAATCAACCTCTTCACACCCTAAACCAAAAGAAATAGTACACATGAGATGCAAAACTCTACACATGACACGCTCAACAACACGAGCAGGTCCTTGACCGTACCCTAAACTCACAACACAGAAGCTTTGACACGCTCAGAACCACGGGCGTGTCACTGGACGTGTAATACATTCTGTCTCACAGAAACATTGACACGTCCAACAACATGGGTGTGTACATGGCCGTGTCAATTCCTCACCAACACAGTAGCTATGACACGCTCAGTGACATGGGCGTGTCACTGCTCGTGCCACCCATCCAAAAACACATAACTATTGACACGCCTAAAACCTGGTCGTGCTCATGGGCTTGTCAGGCCAAAAATATAGATTCCGGCCACAATAACACTTAATCCAACAAATCACTTCCTTTCACCAAAATCCACTTCAAACAAACTTAACTCAACATACCCAAGAACCATAACAAACTTATAAAAACACCAAAACAACTAAAAACATACATCCAACACAAATCAAAATCATCACCACAAACCCAAAACACACCTACAACACTACCTCTTCCAACAACTTACTCTTTTCTTCAATCCAAACTCAAAAATCCAAAAATCAAATGAATCAAACACTCTTAAACACAACACAATCAAAACACACTCCTATCATCAACAATAATCCTTCAAACTCAAACATAACTCCAAAATAAACAAGAGAAATCAAGAGAGAACTTACCAAAGTTGATGATAGTTCACAAATTTCAACTTATTCCCTTGAATCTTCCTTCAATTTGAGCTTGGATCACAAAACTCACTCTCTCTCTTTCTTGCTTTAGATGGCCGGCCAACAAAAGGAAAAGGAAAGAAATGAAAAAGAAAATGAAGAAACCAAAGTCAAATACTCCTCTCTTTAAACCTCCTCCAAGCAATTATAATATTAAATAATCCAAATTAATCTCTTCCATTCATTTAAATTTCCCATTTTCACTAATTAACTTAATTAATTAAAATAACTAAATATCTTCTTCCTTTGACCATCACAATTGACTTGTATATATGTTGTATATATTTCCATGTACACAACATATACACTTTCCTTTAAATTTCTCTTCTCTATAAAATTTAACATATACATTCAATACAATTACAACAATAATATCAAGACTTCTAGGGTATACTTTGGGATATTACAAATACAAACATGAAGCTTGCTCGTGCCTTTGATAAGAAAAGATAAGTAGAAACAAGGTAGAAGAAGAAATGGCCAGAAGACACAGCCGTATCCCTAGCCGTGTCACACCATTCCACCTCAAGAGAAGAAGAGCAAGAATATGTAGAAGAAGAGACGACCATAAGACATAGACATGTCACTGGTCATGTCACCCCACACAATAAGCATGAATGACAAGCAGTGTTGGACATAGGCAACTGCCTTGGCCGTATCTAAGGGAAGATTGAAGAGACACGACCAAGACCAGACTAACTTAGCCATCTTTAAAAAATGATTGGGACAAAGATAGATGGAATGTGGGCTGATTTTTGAAAAGAAACCTTTAAAAATTGAAAAAAAAAAGGGGGAAACAAATGAAAGTGGAACATGTGGTGTAAGGTTGGAAAGCATGGTAAAATTATAAACAATTAGAAATGGGACTCTAAGCATGGGCAAAGGATGATTTTGGAATGAGGAGTTTTAGGGAGGAGAAACATGAGGTCCTTGGAGAGTAAGGTTGCTAGATAGTCTTTCTTAAAAATTGGAGAGAAATAGGTTAGTTTGGAGAGGTTTCTTATAGTTTTTCTGCACAAGGTTATTTTGCAAAGGTTTTTCAAGGAGATTGAGATTTCTTCAGCAAACCCTAATAAAGGAAGAAGGGAGACTAAAAGCGCATCAACTCTGGTCAACTTCAAATTGGGTTTCATCTATTCCTTCAATTAGTTCAATTTTCAGAATTTAATTGTTAAATACATAAATATTTCAATGAAGTTTTGTAATTTGGACTCTATTGAAGCAACTTTCTTTATTGTTATGGTGAGGAACTAAATTATTTATGTCTAGGATTTGCAATAAATTTGATTGAATGACTTGATTCAATATTTTCATTAATATACCTTGTTATTGGTTGATTGCATTGAATTGAATGTTAGGTTTATATATTGGCCACCTATTGACCTCTAGATATTGAGTAAAAACCAAGAGGAACAACTTGATATTGAAACTATGCATTCATCAACCCCAAGAATGAATTAGAAATATAAGTTCTAGGGTTCATTTAATTTGCAAGAAGCTAAATAATTGGTTTTTTTTTTTTTGCTAATTCATGAATGTGAGAACTAATGAATAAACAATTGGTAATTAAGCTTAAGAACAAATTAAGTTACAAGGTTATGTTAATGGATACTTGAGAATTAAACTTCCATTAAATCAATTTGTATATCCTAGGTATTCCTTTGAAAGCTTAAGTTTAATCCTTGTACCGACCATTGTTTGATCTTATTTATCATTTATAATTATTTCAACTATAGTCAACATCACCAATTCATTGTTAAATTCATTTTTTTTAATTTTAATTGTAAATCAAATTACTACCAATAAACACCTTCCTTGTGAGACGACTTTGCGATGTTCCACCATTACTGCAACTACCCTTTATACTTGCGAATGTCACTTTTAGTAGTATTAAGTAGAGTGCAACAAGTTTTTGGTACCATTGTCGGAGAAGGCTGTTTAGGTGATAATTTGATTCATTTATTTAAATTGTCTAAGTGTTCTTTTTTGAATTGCCCAGGTGATTTATGCAAGGACGAAGGTTCCAAAGCAATGAACCTGTTCTATTTATAGACAACATTCATAGACTTCCTATAACCGAGGAAGTGGATCCTTTGGAACAAGAAGGAAAAGACATTGAAGAGCAATTTGAAGAGGACATAAAAGTAGAGATGGGAGATGTAAAAGAACCACCCATGAAAGAGTTTGCCCGACCAATTATTGGGATGACTACATATTATATACGATTGAGCAATGTAGCAAGAAACTACAAACTGAAAAACACTCATTATAGTATGCTGCCCTCTTTTCATGGAATGCCAAATGAATATCCTCTCAACTTCATTCAGAATTTTTATTCAACTTTGCACACATTCATTTTTCAAACATTGATGGATGATGAGCTTAAGATGAGGTGTTTCCCATACACTTTGAAGGATAGGGCCAAGGCATGGTTGATGACTCTTTGGTGATTCTTAAGAAGTAGTTAGGTAATTAATAATATAATTGGTGATTCTTTGGATGTAGGTACAATTCATGAAAATGGGAAGGATATACAAACAATCAAAGCTCAACCAAGTCAATTGAAGGAAGGGGAAATGGTGAAGGCACCAACTTCACCAAGGTTGCACAAATCTTCGAATCCTTACAGACCACCATTGCCTTTCCCAAGTAGGTTGAAAAATGAGAGGCAAGTTAAGTAATTTTCTAAAATTTATAATATGCTCTCCAAGGTAAGTATAAATCTTCTTTCTACTTATGCCAAATTTTTCAAAGAACTAAACTCCAAAAAGAAAAGGTATGAGTTAATGAAAAGGTGATAGTTTCGAAAGTAGCAAGTGTTGTTTTACAACATAAGCTACCTCCTAAGCTAAAGGACCCTGAAAGTTTTATAATCAATATCTCTATGGGGAATGGAAAAGAAACAACTGGCATGTGTGACTTAGGGGCTAGTATAAATTTAATGTCATATTCAATTTATTTGCAATTAGAACTTGGAGAACTTAAACCAACAAAGATAGTCTTACAATTGGCATATAGAACTCTTAGGTTCCTTATGGGAATTATAGAGGATGTAATAGTTTAAGTTGAGAGTTTAATTGTTCATATTGATTTTGTAGTCTTGTACTCAGGAGAAGCGATCCCTAGGAATGCTGAACACATGATTTTGTTTGGAAGACCTTTTATAGCCACAACCAACACTCTAATAGACATTAAAAATGGAAAATTAACCTTGACTATTTTAGGACAAACTATGGTATTTTTAATTTTTAATGCTTTCTCTATTCCCACAACTGTTGTGTATGAAAACTGCTCTTTTATTGATTATACTGATCTTTCCGTTGAATAAGTTTTCTTATAGGGAAGTAGTTTGAGATGGCCTTAACTTTGGGTGAGGAAGTTGAAATTTCTGATGCAGAAATTGAGGAATACAAGTCCATGTTAGATGATGAGAGTAATGAGATGGGACTTGAGATTGAGGAAGAGGAGATTCAACCAAAATTGGTTGAACTTAAGGAATTTCCAAAGCATTTGAAGTATTTTTTTCTTGGGGAAAATAACACACAACCAATGATTATTCCTTCAACTCTCAATAGTGATGAAGAGGAAAAAGTTTTGAGGGTGTAGAAGAAATTTAAAAAGACCATTGGTTGGGAATTGAGTGATATTAAGGGTATTAGCCCTTTTATATGTATGCATAAAATAATTTTAGAGGAAAGAGCTAAACCAATAAGGGAAGCTCAGAGGAGACTCAATCTGAACATGAGTGAGGTAGTAAAAAAGGAGGTTGTTAAACTCCTTGATGAGGGGGTAATCTACCCATTGCCGATAATGAATGGGTTAGCCCTGTGCATATGGTACCAAAGAAAGTAGGCTTAATCGTGGTCCAAAATGAGAAGGGAAAGTTGGTAACTACATGAACACAAACTGGGTGACGATTACCCCAGTTAATGAAAAGGTGATAGTTTCGAAAGTAGCAAGTGTTGTTTTACAACATAAGCTACCTCCTAAGCTAAAGGACCCTGAAAGTTTTATAATCAATATCTCTATGGGGAATGGAAAAGAAACAACTGGCATGTGTGACTTAGGGGCTAGTATAAATTTAATGTCATATTCAATTTATTTGCAATTAGAACTTGGAGAACTTAAACCAACAAAGATAGTCTTACAATTGGCATATAGAACTCTTAGGTTCCTTATGGGAATTATAGAGGATGTAATAGTTTAAGTTGAGAGTTTAATTGTTCATATTGATTTTGTAGTCTTGTACTCAGGAGAAGCGATCCCTAGGAATGCTGAACACATGATTTTATTTGGAAGACCTTTTATAGCCACAACCAACACTCTAATAGACATTAAAAATGGAAAATTAACCTTGACTATTTTAGGACAAACTGTGGTATTTTTAATTTTTAATGCTTTCTCTATTCCCACAACTGTTGTGTATGAAAACTGCTCTTTTATTGATTATACTGATCTTTCCGTTGAATAAGTTTTCTTATAGGGAAGTAGTTTGAGATGGCCTTAACTTTGGGTGAGGAAGTTGAAATTTCTGATGCAGAAATTGAGGAATACAAGTCCATGTTAGATGATGAGAGTAATGAGATGGGACTTGAGATTGAGGAAGAGGAGATTCAACCAAAATTGGTTGAACTTAAGGAATTTCCAAAGCATTTGAAGTATTTTTTTCTTGGGGAAAATAACACACAACCAATGATTATTCCTTCAACTCTCAATAGTGATGAAGAGGAAAAAGTTTTGAGGGTGTAGAAGAAATTTAAAAAGACCATTGGTTGGGAATTGAGTGATATTAAGGGTATTAGCCCTTTTATATGTATGCATAAAATAATTTTAGAGGAAAGAGCTAAACCAATAAGGGAAGCTCAGAGGAGACTCAATCTGAACATGAGTGAGGTAGTAAAAAAGGAGGTTGTTAAACTCCTTGATGAGGGGGTAATCTACCCATTGCCGATAATGAATGGGTTAGCCCTGTGCATATGGTACCAAAGAAAGTAGGCTTAATCGTGGTCCAAAATGAGAAGGGAAAGTTGGTAACTACATGAACACAAACTGGGTGACGATTACCCCAGTTAATGAAAAGGTGATAGTTTCGAAAGTAGCAAGTGTTGTTTTACAACATAAGCTACCTCCTAAGCTAAAGGACCCTGAAAGTTTTATAATCAATATCTCTATGGGGAATGGAAAAGAAACAACTGGCATGTGTGACTTAGGGGCTAGTATAAATTTAATGTCATATTCAATTTATTTGCAATTAGAACTTGGAGAACTTAAACCAACAAAGATAGTCTTACAATTGGCATATAGAACTCTTAGGTTCCTTATGGGAATTATAGAGGATGTAATAGTTTAAGTTGAGAGTTTAATTGTTCATATTGATTTTGTAGTCTTGTACTCAGGAGAAGCGATCCCTAGGAATGCTGAACACATGATTTTATTTGGAAGACCTTTTATAGCCACAACCAACACTCTAATAGACATTAAAAATGGAAAATTAACCTTGACTATTTTAGGACAAACTGTGGTATTTTTAATTTTTAATGCTTTCTCTATTCCCACAACTGTTGTGTATGAAAACTGCTCTTTTATTGATTATACTGATCTTTCCGTTGAATAAGTTTTCTTATAGGGAAGTAGTTTGAGATGGCCTTAACTTTGGGTGAGGAAGTTGAAATTTCTGATGCAGAAATTGAGGAATACAAGTCCATGTTAGATGATGAGAGTAATGAGATGGGACTTGAGATTGAGGAAGAGGAGATTCAACCAAAATTGGTTGAACTTAAGGAATTTCCAAAGCATTTGAAGTATTTTTTTCTTGGGGAAAATAACACACAACCAATGATTATTCCTTCAACTCTCAATAGTGATGAAGAGGAAAAAGTTTTGAGGGTGTAGAAGAAATTTAAAAAGACCATTGGTTGGGAATTGAGTGATATTAAGGGTATTAGCCCTTTTATATGTATGCATAAAATAATTTTAGAGGAAAGAGCTAAACCAATAAGGGAAGCTCAGAGGAGACTCAATCTGAACATGAGTGAGGTAGTAAAAAAGGAGGTTGTTAAACTCCTTGATGAGGGGGTAATCTACCCATTGCCGATAATGAATGGGTTAGCCCTGTGCATATGGTACCAAAGAAAGTAGGCTTAATCGTGGTCCAAAATGAGAAGGGAAAGTTGGTAACTACATGAACACAAACTGGGTGACGAATGTGCATAGACTATAGGAAGCTAAATAGTGTCACTTAGAAGGATTACTTTCCTTTACCATTTATTGATCAAATTATTGATCGATTATCTAGACATTCTTTTTATTATTTTCTTGATGGTGTTTCAGGTTACACCAAGTTCCTATAGCACCGAAGGATTAGCCTAAGATAATCTTCACTTGTCCTTTTGGAGTATTTTCCTTTCGAATGATGCCTTTTAGGCTTTGTAATGCACTAGGAACATTTCAAATATGCATGTTATCCATTTTTTCTGACATGTTGGATAAGTTTATATAAGTTTATTGATGATTTTTCTATTTTTTGCACTTCATTTGATGATTGCTTGAATAAATTGACTCTTGTGCTTAAAAGATATATTGAATGTAATTTAAATTTAAGTTGGGAGAAGTATCATTTTATGGTGGACAGTGGTATAGTTTTGGGGCAAATTGTATCTCAAAAAAGAATTAAGGTGGATAAGGCCAAAGTTGATTTGATTGTTAATTTACCACCTCCCACATCTGTTAAAGGGATTAGAAGTTTTTTAGGACATGCTGGATTTTATAGAAGGTTTATAAAGAATTTTTCAAAAATTTCACGTCCTTTATGTAATTTGCTTGGAAAAGATGTTCTATTTGTTTTTTATGATAAATGCTTGAAGGTATTTAACATTTTAAAAGAAAAATTAAATTTTATCCCTATAATTATTGCTTCCAATTGGGATTTACCTTTTGAGATTATGTGTGATGCCTCAAATCATGCTATTGGAGCTGTATTAGGCTTAAGAGTAAACAAATTGTTATGTGTGATTTATTATGCAAGTTTATCTTTAAATAAGGCACAAGTAAATTACACAACTACTGAGAGAAATGTTGGTTGTGGTACTTGCACTTGGTAAGTTTAGATCTTATTTGTTAGATTCTAAAGGCATTCTATTTTCAGGCCATACGGCTTTGAAATATTTGTTGACCAAACCATAAGCTAAATCTAGGCTCATTAGGAGAGTTCTTATGCTGCAAGAGTTTGATGTAGAAATCAAGGATAGGAAGGGTAGTGAAAGCTAACCATCTATCTAGGCTAAGATTTAATGATAATGATGATGCATAAATTACTCTTGAGAATGCTTTTGAAAATTTTTCTGATGAACACTTATTAGCCGTTACACAAGCACCATGGTATACATGTATTGCTAACTATTTTTCTTGTGGTGTTGTGAGAAAAGACTTAAATTTTTAAGCAAAGAAGAGGTTTCTACATTACTGTAAGTATTATTTTTAGGATGAGCCATATTTGTTTAGAATCTGGAGGGATGAGATCATCAGACGATGTGTGCAAGAGGAGGAACAATTGCAGGTGATGCAATTTTGCCACAACATATATTATGGAGGACACTTTGGAGGTAAGAAAACCGCTGAGAAAATTCTTCAAAATGGTTTGTATTGGTTTACTCTTTTTAAAGATGCTTATAATTTTTGCATAATAAGTGATAGGTGCCAAAGAGTAAGAAACATTAGCAAAAGGAATGAAATGCCTCTCTCTACCTTTATTGTGGTTGAAATTTTTTATGTTTAGGGGATTAATTTTATAGGGCCATTTTTGAAATCTTTTGGATTTGAATACATCCTTCTTGCAGTTGATTATGTATCCAAATGGGTAGAAGCTATCCCCGCTTGGACCAATGATGCTAATGTTGTTTTAAAATTTTTGAAGGAATATATTTTAAGTAGGTTTGGAACTCCTAAAGCGATAGTCAGTGATGGAGGAAGCCACTTTTGCAATAAGAGATTTGAAAAGCTAATGATCAAGGGTTTTCAGCACAAAGTGACAACTCCATACTACTCCCCAATATTCAGTCAAGCTGAAATTTTCAGCAAGTAGATCAAAAGAATTCTAGAGAAGACAATGAGCATAATAAGAAAGGATTGGGCGGTGCATCTTTCGGAAGCACTTTGGGCATATTGGACTGCTTTTAAAACACCTTTGAGAATGAGTTCATATTGGTTGATCTTCGGTAAGGCATGCCACTTACTGGTAGAATTGGAGCACAAAGCTTATTGGGCAATTAAGGCCACAAACATGGATTTGGAGGAAGCAAAAGAGCAGAGAATCTTGTAAATTTCTAAGCTAGATGAGCTTCAAAATGAAGCTTATAAAAGCTCTAGAATTTATAAGGACTAAGGCATTGTATGACAAAATGATTCTCAGAAGAACCATCGAACCAGGAATGAAAGTCCTTTTATTCAATTCAAGGATGAGGTTGTTCCCGAGAAAGTTGAAGTCTAGTTAGAGTGGTATGTTCCAAGTTGTTCAAACCTTTCCATATGGAGTTGTTGAATTATTGAACTTAAAAATCCAAGAAACTTTCAAGGTAAATGGCCAAAGGGTGAAACCCTATTTGGATGAACTTCTGGTTGCCAGAGCCATTGAAAGCATGGTATAAGATAATCACGTCCAGCTATATGACGTTAAAAAAGCTCTTGTTGGGAGGTAACTCATCGGTTTATATTTCTCTACCTAATTTATTTTTTGTACTTTGGATTTATAAATTTCATTTTGGTGTGTGAAAGGTGTCAATAAATTGAATAGAATAGATGCTCTAATGGTATTTTTGTTGTGATTAAGTTTCAGAAGAAGAGAATGAAGGAGAAAGATTAAATAAATTTAGGCAGAATGAGACACACTCAGAGACATGGCCAAGTCATAAGTGACAATGCCAAAACTTTAAATGGTGCAGAAATTTCCAAATTGGCAGTAGCAGACACGGCCATGTAACTTGGTCGTGTCTATGCCGATGTCAAATGTAACACCCCTTCCCGACCTACGTGTGTAAGCTGAGTAGAGGCGCCACACTATCTTAATGTTGCTACCACTTTTACTTAGTCAAATTTTTGTTCCGATTTTTACAGAAATTTTGCCATAGTTTCGCCTAAAAATTCAATCCCAAGTGTCGACAAAACTGGTTTTTTTTCTGATTTTTGAAAACATTTTTACACAAACCAATGCAAACAAAATAATTCTCAGTACACTTCCAATAAATCCCCCTTATAACCTCAACTACAACCTGCAAAAAGGATTTACACTTCTAGTACAAAATAAAGTGAAGGTTTATTATGAAATACAGTAGATAAAATATTTGTTCACTATGCAACGGAAAGTAACAATATTTACAAATTCATATACATCAAAACTCAAGTTTTACAACACATAAAATTTATACATGTTTGGCAGTCAGTCTTCGATCTTAAAGCCCACTATTCACTCTTCAAAATCTAGGCTCGACTCGGCCTAGAGGAACTCTCTGGTTCTTCGCTGTCACCTGCGCAAAGAATCACATTCGCGCTAAGCCAACGGCTTAGTGGTACAAACTACAGTGCTATGATGCTTTAATGCCATGCTAATGTCACACAATCAAGATTCAAGATCAATTCAAGAGAATATTATATTTCACAATCTTACATTATTTAATAATTAATCAAAACATTCATGATTCACATTGAAAACAAAGACAAGCATGGGCCCAAAAAGGATCTAATATGCTATTCAAAGTTCAGAGTTACTGCTTTGGTCCATAATCACAATCATCAAGCCCGTAGGCGATATATATATCTCTATCCATGGATAGGGTAACAGACCCAGTCTCTTGGACCTCAACTCGGCTACCCGAGGAGATCCTCAACCCGGCAAGACTGTTACCAAAACAAATGTAACAGACCCAGTCTCTTGGACCTCAACCCGACTTAACTCGAGGAGATCCTCATCCCAGCAAGACTGTTACTATAATTCACATTTCACATTTATCAACTGGAATCGGCTTACGACCCGGTCTTTTCACCTATCCAGTACTTTATAGGCATGCCGCCAAAAATAGAACTCTGAAAATTGAATTAACACATTAGGCACACAATCATTTCATTTATCTCTTTATCAAACTCTTTTCATTTCATTTCTCATAATTAATTAGGCAACCATGCCCCAATTTTATATTTCATTTGCATTATCATAGCCAACAACCATGGCCTCATATCTCATATGATCTCAAATCACAATAAAGCAACTCTTCATAACATCATATCTTTCACATTTCATTTCATCATCACATCTTGCACATTTCACATTTCGTTATATTTCAAATCACATTAATCAATTCATTATTCAAATGGAGATAATCAATGGCATTAACACATATTTTACATGCTCATCACAACATTCACATTTTACCAAACATAACATTATTAATATACATCCACAATGCATTAGATTCCTTATCACATTTATAATCAAATATGTCTCAAGTCTCAATATCATATGAATGTATGCACTAATGTAGTTTGTACTTACCTTAAAACCAACTCACACCAATTTATACACTTACTCTTCCAAGAATTCTCAACACTTAGATTAGGGCAATTCAACCTCTTCACAACCTAATCCAAAAAGGAGTATTAGCAAAATGACCATATGAATAGTAAATTCTGATTTTGGACTCAACTTAATCCTTATTTTGAAAAATTGTATAAAATAATCTACTTGACTAAAAACTCTAAAATTTTTACAGAACTAACTTTTACATCTTAAAATCATTCCTTTAAAATTTCAGATCAAACTGAACACAAAACCTTGGTCAAATAGTTCATCCAACCAGACTGCCCCAATTGCCCTGCATCCTGGCAGCAGTGCTGAACTTTATGAATTCCATAATTCAAATTCATTCAACGTGGTTCCAAATTATTTTTATAAAATACTAGACTCACTAAGAAACAACATATCCAAAATTCAATTAAATATTATTTTTCTACAGTTTATTAAAAATCCCGAAAGATAGTTGTCTCAGTTAAGGTACCTGCTGGAACATGTCTAATAAAAATAATCTTTCCAAAATCATAACCATTCCAAAATCGAATCAACATATTTTTCAGTCATTCTAGACTCATAGAGGTACAACATATCAAAAATTCACTTTAAGAACATTTTGCTATATTTAATTAAAAATCATACAAGTTACAGCCTTTACTAATTGTAAAACAGAAAAGATTTCACTATACACAACTCTTACTCTTCCATCACCAACACGAACCTAACTTCTTATCTTTAATTCCATTTCCAACACATACAAACACACCACAAGCAATCCTAACCATATTATCAACAACACTTCATCAAACTAAAAAATAACTTCAAAAACAACAAGAGCAATCAAGAGAGAACTTACCAAAATAATGAAATTTCTTGAATTTCTTACTTGTTTTCTTGAAATCTCCTTCAATTTTTTTGAGCTTGAACACAAAACTCTCTCTTGCTCTCTTTTGTCTCATTAAAGTGGCTCTTTCCTTGCTCTTTTCCTCTAATTCTTGAGTTTATGGTTATTTTCTTGAAAAACCATACATAAATTATCTAATTCCCATAAAAATTTGAATTACTTCCAATGGATTCTAAGTTCAAAGTAAAGAAATGAAGGAAGATGAAGAAAGTAAAAGAAATGGTGATGGTGAAGATGGAGTCCACGTTTTATGGAAGGAAGAAGAAAAGAAAATGAAAAAAAAACAAAAAGAGACAAAGTCAAATTTATGGTCTTCAAACATTCTCCACCAAGTCTTTTAATAATAAAATAATCAATTATTTCCTCTTCCACTCATTTATTTCTTCTAATTAATTCATTAATTCAATAATAAACAAATATCTTCTTTAGTTGACCATCCATTTTGACTTGTATATATGTTATATATATTTCCTTATATACAACATATAAACTCTCTCTTAATTCTTTTTCTTTCCAATTACACATATACATTTAATTCAAATAAAACAACAATTATATCAAAACTTCTAAGGCACACTTTGAGATATTATAATTCTCCCCCTCTAAAAAGAAATTTCGTCCTCGAAATTACCTGATATCAAGTCTGAAACAGTTGAGGATACTGATCTTGCATCGCTTGCTCACTCTCCCAAGTTGCCTCTTCTCCACCATGATTCTTCCAAAGAACCTTTACAAGTGCACTTTCTTATTTCTCAACTCTTTCACTTCATGTGCCAAAATAGCAATTGGTTCTTCTTCAAATGTCAGATCCGGACTCACCTCAATAGATTCAACTGGTAAAACATGAGATGGGTCAGATCTATACCTTCGCAACATAGAAACATGGAAGACATTATGGATTCTATCCAACTCAGGCAGCAAAGCAAGACGATAAGCAACTGGCCCAACTCTTTCTAATATCTCATATGGTCCAATGAAACAAGGACTTAACTTCCCTTTTCGACCAAATCTCAATATCTTTTTTCCAAGTAGACACTTGGATACAAACTCCGCTATGTCTCTTTTCATACCTGACCACCAATAATGCTGTTTCAAATCATAGTACATCTTTGTATTTCCTGGATGTATAGCAAAAACCGACTGATGTGCTTCTAAAATAATTTTTTTCAATTTAGCATCTCAGGAACACACAATCTATCCTTAAACCAAAGGCTATCATCACTTCTCACAAAGAAATCTCAGCTCTCCCCATTTTGGCAATCTGAAACAATCTTCTGAATTTTCTCATTTGTCAATTGAGCCTCCTTAATCTGATCCAACAATACTGGTCTCAATTGCAACTGAGCTAACAATGCACCATCATCACATGCTTCAAAACTAGCATGTAACGCTCTCAACTCAACAAGCAACGAGAGGGAATAAACAGCCAAACCTGCTAGAGACTTCCGACTCAAGGCATCAGCAACTACATTCGCCTTACCAGGATGGTAATCAATCAAATAATCGTAGTCTTTAATCAGTTCTAACCATCGCCTTTGCCGAAGATTTAGCTCCTTCTGAACACCCAAATATTTCAAACTTTTGTGATCCGTATAAATAAAACATTTCTCTCCATACAAGTAGTGTCGCCAAATCTTCAAAGCAAAACTATAGCTGCCAATTCCAGATCATGTGTTGGATAATTGAGCTCATGCGACTTCAACTGCTGAGAAGCATAAGCTACAACTTTACCCTCTTGCATCAAGACACATCCTAAACCATTATGTGAAGCATCACTATAAATCACATAAGGTTTATCTTCCACGGGTAAAGTAAGAACAGGTGCTTTAGTCAACATTTCTTTCAACTGATCAAAACTAGCTTAACACTGATCTGTCCACACAAATCTAACTCCCTTTCGAAGCAATCTGGTGAGTGGAGTAGCTATCAAAGAGAAACCTTTCACAAACCTTCGATAATAGCCAGCCAAACCCAGAAAACTTCTAACTTCAGTCACTGACTTTGGTGGACTCCAATTCAAAATGGCCTCAACTTTACTCGGATCAACTCTTATACCATCTGCTGAAACTATATGACCGAGAAAAGTTACTTGGTCAAGCCAAAACTCACACTTTGACAGCTTAGCATACAACTGCTTCTCTCTCAAGATCTGTAACACGATTCGCAGATGCTTGTCATGTTCTTCCTCATTACGTTAATACACCAAAATATCATCGATGAAAACCACCACAAACTGATCCAGATAGGGCCTAAACACCCTATTCATCAAATCCATAAAAGTTGTAGGTGCATTCGTTAATCCAAAAGGCATTACCAAGAACTCATAATGCCCATATCTTGTGCGGAAAGCTGTCTTAGAAACATCTTCAGCTCTAACCCTCAATTGATGGTACCCTGATCTCAAATCAATTTTGGAAAACACCGCTGCTCCCTTCAACTGATCAAAGAGATCATCAATTCGAGGCAAAGGATACTTATTCTTGATAGTTACTTTGTTCAATTGCCTATAATCGATGCACAATCTCAAGGTACCATCCTTTTTCTTTACAAACAACACAGGAGCTCCCCACGGAGAAACACTAGGGTGAATAAACCCTTTATCCAACAACTCCTGCAACTGCACCTTAAACTCTCTCAATTCAGCAGGTGCCATTCGATAAGGAGTGATAGAGATGGGAGTGGTACCGGACAACAAATCGATACCAAACTCAACCTCTCTCTCAGGGGGTAACCCTGGCAACTCCTCTGGAAATACATCTGAAAACTCAGCAACTGTGGGTATACTATCAAGTTGAGAACCCACTACTCTGGTATCCACAACATGAGCAAGATAAGCATCACACCCTTTTCTAATCAACTTTCTAGCTGAAACAGCTGAAACCAATAAGGATGCAAGTTGTCTCTGCTCACTAGATACCAATATACTTCTACCATCACCAGTTCTCAAAGTAACACATTTCTTTTGACAATCCACCACAGCTCCATGCTTAGACAACCAATCCATGCCTAAAATCAAATCATATTCTTTAAAAGGCATTTCAATCAAATCTCCATGAAACTCCTCACCTTGCACCACAACTGCACTATCTCGGTGCACCTTGCTAACAATCACACTATGCCCTAAAGGATTTGTCACCAACAAATCAAATCCTAGGGACTCAGAATTCAATTCAGTCGTAGGCAAAATAGATGCACTTATGTATGAATGAGTAGATCCTGGATCAATCAAAGCAAAAACTAAAATGCCAAATAAAGAGAATGTACCCACTATAACTGTTGAAGCATCTGGCTGCCTCTGCATCACATATACTCGTTGAGAAGGCCCAGCCTTATCTGGCCTACTGCCTGCTGGTGTAGAGCCTCCTCTCTGACTGACTCCAGATCTGCCACCTCTACCAACACCTCTGCCACCTCGACCACCTCTCACACTAGGTCGAGAAACTGCAGAATCTGCCGGCTTCTGTTCCCGCATCTCAGGACACTCTCTAATAAAATGATCAGGTGATCCACATCTGAAGCACATCGCTGGTCCACTATTCTTCCAACAGACACCCCTATGTGACCCCCCACACTGAGCACATATAGGTGGAGTGAACCTCTGAACCGCTGGAGTCGGAGCACTCGCTACTGAAACTGTAGGTCTCGATCTCTGCCTCTGAAACTGAACTGACCTACTAGCCTGCCTCTGACTCCTACTGATCCAAGGAACAAAACTGCCTCTACCTCTCTTCACAGATGAATACCCCGCCTCAAACTGGGGTCTCCTAACCCTGGTCTCCTCCTCAGTAGCAGCTGCTGCAATACCCTAGGCTCTCTCTACACTCCTAGCTGCTGCAACAAGCTGGAAAAAATCTTGATATCTAGAACCAGCCACAAGACACATAATAGAGGGCCTCAATCCCTCCTCAAATCTTCTGCACCGGTCTATCTCGTCTGAAATAATACCTCCAGCATAGTGACTCAACCGGATGAACTCGACCTCATATTCTGTCACAGTCCGGCTGTCCTGCTTCAAATTCAGAAATTCCATCTTTTTCACATCTTTATACTCCCTCGGAGTATATTTCAGCTCAAACTCCCATAGAAAATCACTGTAGGACAATGTAGGTGGATCATCCATGGCATGAGGAACTGTCTTCCACCAATCATATGCAATCTTCTGCAACAGTGATCTAGCATAATCAAATCTTTCTTCTGGAGTTGCTTGCAACTGGATGAATATTCTCTGTATTCTATCCAACCATTGCTCGGCTACAGCTGGATCAATGGTGCCATAGAAATCTTCAGCCCCGTACTTCCTCAATTTATCATAATGTCTCACTAGTACCTGAGGCTGTGGTGGGGGTGGTGGCTACTGCACCGGAGCTCCTCTCAACAAATTTACCATGTGCCTAAACCAACCTGGCGGTACCTCATCAGCATCTGATCTCCCTGGCATAGGGGTAGGGGCCTCACTAACTCTATCTACTCTAGCTCCATCTCTATTCTCTTCAGGAGCTACACTTTCCGCACTACCCTCAACAGACTATCGTGAATGAGACGCCATTACAACTTATATCTGCAAACACAGCAGAATATACCCCATTAAAGATTAAATACTGCCACACCAAAACATGTATTTTACTCAAAAACCAACTTTTAAAATCAAAATATTCTTTTTCTTACAATTCACCTAGGTTGAGAATCTTAAACCTAGGCTCTGATACCAAAAATTGTAACACCCCTTCCCGACCTACGTGTGTAAGCTGAGTAGAGGCGCCACACTATCCTAATGTTGCTACCACTTTTACTTAGTCAAATTTTTGTTCCGATTTTTACAGAAATTTTGCCATAGTTTCGCCTAAAAATTCAATCCCAAGTGTCGACAAAACTGGTTTTTTTTCTGATTTTTGAAAATATTTTTACACAAACCAATGCAAACAAAATCATTCTCAGTACACTTCCAATAAATCCCCCTTATAACCTCAACTACAACCTGCAAAAAGGATTTACACTTCTAGTACAAAATAAAGTGAAGGTTTATTATGAAATACAGTAGATAAAATATTTGTTCACTATGCAACAGAAAGTAACAATATTTACAAATTCATATACATCAAAACTCAAGTTTTACAACACATAAAATTTATACATGTTTGGCAGTCAGTCTTCGATCTTAAAGCCCACTATTCACTCTTCAAAATCTAGGCTCGACTCGGCCTAGAGGAACTCTCTGGTTCTTCGCTGTCACCTGCGCAAAGAATCACATTCGCGCTAAGCCAACGGCTTAGTGGTACAAACTACAGTGCTATGATGCTTTAATGCCATGCTAATGTCACACAATCAAGATTCAAGATCAATTCAAGAGAATATTATATTTCACAATCTTACATTATTTAATAATTAATCAAAACATTCATGATTCACATTGAAAACAAAGACAAGCATGGGCCCAAAAAGGATCTAATATGCTATTCAAAGTTCAGAGTTACTGCTTTGGTCCATAATCACAATCATCAAGCCCGTAGGCGATATATATATCTCTATCCATGGATAGGGTAACAGACCCAGTCTCTTGGACCTCAACCCGGCTACCCGAGGAGATCCTCAACCCGGCAAGACTGTTACCAAAACAAATGTAACAGACCCAGTCTCTTGGAGCTCAACCCGACTTAACTCGAGGAGATCCTCATCCCGGCAAGACTGTTACTATAATTCACATTTCACATTTATCAACTGGAATCGGCTTACGACCCGGTCTTTTCACCTATCCAGTACTTTATAGGCATGCCGCCAAAAACAGAACTCTGAAAATTGAATTAACACATTAGGCACACAATCATTTCATTTATCTCTTTATCAAACTCTTTTCATTTCATTTCTCATAATTAATTAGGCAACCATGCCCCAATTTTATATTTCATTTGCATTATCATAGCCAACAACCATGGCCTCATATCTCATATGATCTCAAATCACAATAAAGCAACTCTTCATAACATCATATCTTTCACATTTCATTTCATCATCACATCTTGCACATTTCACATTTCGTTATATTTCAAATCACATTAATCAATTCATTATTCAAATGGAGATAATCAATGGCATTAACACATATTTTACATGCTCATCACAATATTCACATTGTACCAAACATAACATTATTAATATACATCCACAATGCATTAGATTCCTTATCACATTTATAATCAAATATGTCTCAAGTCTCAATATCATATGAATGTATGCACTAATGTAGTTTGTACTTACCTTAAAACCAACTCACACTAATTTATACACTTACTCTTCTAAGAATTCTCAACACTTAGATTAGGGCAATTCAACCTCTTCACAACCTAATCCAAAAAGGAGTATTAGCAAAATGACCATATGAATAGTAAATTCTGGTTTTGGACTCAATTTAATCCTTATTTTGAAAAATTGTATAAAATAATCTACTTGACTAAAAACTCTAAAATTTTTACAGAAATAACTTTTACATCTTAAAATCATTCTTTTAAAATTTCAGATCAAACTGAATACAAAATCTTGGTCAAATAGTTTACCCAACTAGACTGCCCCAATTGCCCTGCATCCTGGCAGCAGTGCAGAACTTTGTTAATTCCATAATTCAAATTCAATCAACGTGATTCCAAATTATTTTTATAAAATACTAGACTCACTAAGAAACAACATATCCAAAATTCAATTAGATATTATTTTTCTACAGTTTATTAAAAATCCCGAAAGATAGCTGTCTCAGTTAAGGTACCTGCTGGAACAGGTCTAATAAAAATAATCTTTCCAAAATCATAACCATTCCAAAATCAAATCAACATATTTTTCAGTCATTCTAGACTCATAGAGGTACAACATATCAAAAATTCACTTTAAGAACATTTTTCTATATTTAATTAAAAATCATACAAGTTACAGCCTTTACTAATTGTAAAACAGAAAAGATTTCACTATACACAACTCTTACTCTTCCATCACCAACACGAACCTAACTTCTTATCTTTAATTCCATTTCCAACACATACCAACACACCACAAGCAATCCTAACCATATTATCAACAACACTTCATCAAACTCAAAAATAACTTCAAAAACAACAAGAGCAATCAAGAGAGAACTTACCAAAATAATGAAATTTCTTGAATTTCTTACTTGTTTTCTTGAAATCTCCTTCAATTTTTTTGAGCTTGAACACAAAACTCTCTCTTGCTCTCTTTTGTCTCATTAAAGTGGCTCTTTCCTTGCTCTTTTCCTCTAATTCTTGAGTTTATGGTGATTTTCTTGAAAAACCATACATAAACTATCTAATTCCCATAAAAATTTGAATTACTTCCAATGGATTCTAAGTTTCAAGTAAAGAAATGAAGGAAGATGAAGAAAGTAAAAGAAATGGTGATGGTGAAGATGGAGTCCACGTTTTATGGAAGGAAGAAGAAAAGAAAATGAAAAAAAAACAAAAAGAGACAAAGTCAAATTTATGGTCTTCAAACATTCTCCACCAAGTCTTTTAATAATAAAATAATCAATTATTTCCTCTTCCACTCATTTATTTCTTCTAATTAATTCATTAATTCAATAATAAACAAATATCTTCTTTAGTTGACCATCCATTTTGACTTGTATATATGTTATATATATTTCCTTATATACAACATATAAACTCTCTCTTAATTCTTTTTCTTTCCAATTACACATATACATTTAATTCAAATAAAACAACAATTATATCAAAACTTCCAAGGCACACTTTGAGATATTATATCAAATCCTTCTTAAATTTTTTTCTCAAAATATAGCAGCAGACACGGCCAGACAACTTGATCGTTTTTATAATTGTGTTCAATCCTTAAATTTCTTTTTTAGATATAGAAGCAAACACGGCCAGATGACTTGGTCGTGTTCATGATTGCGTCAAGCTGTTTCTCAAAGTTTCTTTTTGGCAGGAGGGAATGCATGCAGATGACTTGGTCGTGTCTTGCACACTAAAGCGAAGATCCAAATTGCACATAACTAGACACGGCCACACAACTTGGTCGTGTTTGTGGCTATGCCCTTATAGATACCAAACCTAGTTCATTTTGAATAGTGACATGGCCAAGGCAAGATTGACTTGGTCGTGTCACCCATCATAAAGCCATTAAAAAAATCAATATTCTCCCTATTTTCTCTCATTTAAACCCTAAGCACCATTTTTCTCTCTCAACCACACCTCCCTCACATAGCCAAGCTCATACTCACACCCTAAAACCACCCTCTTTTTCATCAATTCTTCTATATTTCTTCCTAAAAACTTAAACAAATCACCCCAAAGCCTTCAATTTCATCAAATCTCAAGATGCCAATGATAAAGATGATTTCCCACTATAAGAGAAAGCAAACTCCATCATCTTCTTCATCCACTTCAAGAAGATTGGCTATTTAAGCAAGAGGATTTTTCCCCTTTCCCCTTAAGGTATGTGAGCGATGAAGCCCTTAATGCTTTGAAAATTAGGGAAACTTTTGAAATGTATGTTAGGAACTTGAATTGGGAGAAGTTCATAACCCTCAAACCCTTAAAATTTCAAGAGTTAACTATTGAGTTTATTACTTCTCTTAAGGTAGAAAAAGATGAATCTAAGCTTTATACTAAGTTAGGATTCAAATTGAATGGAAAATCACATGTTATCACTGTTGACTGCTTGAATGACATATTTGGTTTTAATCAAGAAGGGCATCAAACCATATCTAAGGACTTTAAGTAGCAATTTGCATGGGGGGTATTAGGTTCCGGAGGGACATATGTGGCCAAATCGGCCAAAGCAATGCAATTGATGAATCTTGCATTGAGATATTTACATTGGTTCATGGCATTTAGTTTCTTTACTAGAAAGAAAAGTCTTGGGGTAGTTGAACTTAATGAATTATTTTTCTTGTGGTGTGCCAACAATACTATACCGGTATGCACAAATTATTAGTTAACTGCATTTTTGGATAATGTGGCTCACAAAAGAAAATGTGTGATTTGCATTGGTGGAATAGTCACTATGCTTGTTATTGCTCTTGATGGAGATTTTGATCCAAATAGTTGAAGTCTGCAAAAAATTTATAGAAGTGATGCATTAGATATAGCCACTTTGGAGAAAATGCACATGATAGCTAAAAGGAGAGAGGCTTATGTGATGGCTTCAGGTGAACCAAGTAAATAAGGGGATAGATAAAAATGACAATGAGCTGATGAGGAATCTGGTTTCGATTCACTATATTTGGACGAAGATGCCCCAGTTCCAGAGAATCATGAGCTGATTACTATGATAGAAGCCCTAGAAAGCAAAGTAGATCGTAATCACGCTGAGGTACTCAATCGATTGGAATTCATCAATAGCAACTTCGCAAAGATTCTTAGCCTTTGTCCCTCGACTGCATCATCATCACAACAACCTTCACCACATTAGCTTCAACTAGCTTTAACCTGATGAAAGTTTTATTTATTTATTTTCTATTTTCGGATGTTTTATGTTTTGTTACCTCATGTGTATCTATATTTTATTTTTGGAACAATTAATATTTGTTGTTGGTAAGGATGATGTACCACTTTGTCTCGTGCTAAGGAACTATGGAATACAGGTTTTACCTAACTCTTTCCTTTTTATATTGTTCATACTTACATTGGAGACAATGCGAATCTTTAAGTGTGGGGGTGCAAAGTTTTACTTATAATGTACTTTTGTTTGCTTTTATTGAGTTGCTTTGTTATATATTATTTTTGAATGTTGAAAAGTTCAATTTTTCTAAGATTATTGATAGGTAACCTTTGAACTTTCAAAGCATGAAATTGAGAATTGGATAAAATTGGTGTTTATTGTTAATTTGGATGGATATTCCTTGCATAACCTTTAAACTTGTGAGAAAATTGAACCTCTTAAGTTAGATACCAACTTATTATTCTTTGTGTGTGAACATTCTTGATTGATAAATTGCTAGAACTTGCTTCAACATGCATTTTGAGGCCAGATAAAAATTTCAATTAGGCATCAATATGATTAAGGCAATTAGGTGGACCCATTTAGCTTAAAAAACCAACCTTATATACAACCTTAGTTAGCCAATTTTGAGCCGATTTCATTTTTCCTTTTCTTTCTTTTATGCAACAACATTAGCCATGAGCCATTTCATTCTTGCCCAGTCATTAGGATCAAGAGCATTTTAAGAGCTTAAGTGATTGAGTTGTTGTGTTAAATAAAGTGTGGGGCTAAATAAAAAAAGTTAAAATAAAAAATATATATATCATCATTACTCTTATGGCTAGGGTTGGAAGGAGCTTGATTGTGACTTTTGCAAATGCGAGAAGATCTAAATTCTCGTGTGATGGGTATTGTAGCAACCAAGGGGCTAAGTGAGTCAAGATTGCTTTTGGAGATTGTTGGGCCACATACATATATAGTTGTTTCATTCCTAAAATGCTCTTAAACTTAATGAATAGCTCACATATCCAAATATCATACCTTTACCTTAAACCACATTACAACCAAATACAAAGACCTTATGATTGATGACTGATTGTAATTAAGTAGTGGAGATTTGATTGATAAGCAAGCCTATGGTTATATTCTTTCATTGAATGTTAAGAGTGTAAAAACTACCTTTATTAAATACTTAAAAGATTTAGTGAGAAAGTGACAACCTTTAGTATGCATGGAAGACCATTGAATTACAAAAGTATTAATTTTATTTTATTTGATAATGATTGTAGATATAAGGAGAAGGGAGTCTTGATATATTCTTATAACTCTTGAACTTAATTAAATTTTTCTTATTTTGTTGGTTTTGTTTTTAACTTTTCTTGGGGACAAGTAAAGAATTAAGTGTGGGTTAATTGTTATAATCAGTTATATAAGTGTTTTTAGGATAATTTTATTGGGTTTTTAATTAGTTTTTTCAAAAATGTATATTTAAGTTTGCTTGAAGTTTTATGATTTAGGTTGAAGCATGAACATATGAAAATTGGAGCTAGAATTCATTTTTTAAAGCCAAGTTGGAAGAGAAGAGCATTGAACACGACCAAGTTATCTTCCATGACCTGGTCATGTCCCTCATCAAGGAGTTAAAAATTTTAGGCAGAACGTGATATGCTCGCTGACTTGGCTGTGTCACCAACCGTGTCCCGCACTAAAAAAAAGTGCAAATTTTGACAGTATGTGACACACCCACCCTACTTGGCCATATCATAACATGAAGCTTGGTTGTGCCTTTGATAATCAAGAAAAAATAAGTACGAACAAGGCAGAAGAAGACGCGTCTAGAAGACACAGCCATGTCCCTAGCCGTGTCACACCACACACCTAAAAGCTTGGTCGTGTTCCACCTCAAGAGAAGAAGAATAAAAATAGACAAAAGAAGATATGGCCAGAAAATACAGCCATGTCACTGGTCGTGTCAGCCCCATACAACAAGCATAAATTACAAGCAGTGTTGGACACAAGCAACCGCCTTGGCCATGTCTAAGGGAAGATTGAAGAGACACGACCAAGATCAGACTGACTTGGCCATGTCTATGGAAGATTCCTCTCTTCTTTAAAACATGTTTTGGGATAGAAATAGATGAAATGTAGGCTGATTTTTGAAAAGAAACCGTTAAAAATTGAAAAAAAAAAAAGGGAAACAAATGAAAGTGGAACATGTGATGCAAGGTTGGAAAGCATGTTAAAATTATAAACAATTGGAAATGGGTCTCTTAAGTATAGGCAAAGGATGATTTTGGAAGGACTTTTAGGGAGGAGAAAACTTGAGGTCCTTAGAGAGTAAGGTTGCTAGATAGTCTTTCTTAAAAGTTGGAGAGAAATAGGTTAGTTTGGAGAGGTTTCTCATAGTTTTTCTGCATAAGGTTATTTTGCAAAGGTTTTTCAAGGAGATTGAGGTTTCATCATCAAACCCTAGCAAGGGAAAGAGGAAGACTAAGATTATATCAACTCTGGTCAACTTCAAACTGGGTTTCATATATTCCTTCAATTAGTTCAATTTTTAGAATTTAATTGTTAAATACATAAATATTTCAATGAAGTTTTATAATTTGGATTCTATTAAAGTAACTTTTTTTTATTGTTATGATGAGGAACTAAATTATTTATGCCTAGGATTTGCAATAGATTTGATTGAATGACTTGATTTAATATTTCCATTAATATGCCTTGTTATTGGTTAATTTCATTGAATTAAATGCTAGGTTTATAGATTGGCCACATATTGACCTCTAGATATTGAGTAAAAACCAAGAGGAATAACTTGATATTGAAACTATGCATTCATCAACCCTAAGAATGAATTAAAAATATAAGTTCTAGGGGTTCATTTAATTTGCAAGAAGCTAAATAATTGGTTTTTTTTGTTAATTCATGAATGTGAGAACTAATGAATTAATAATTACTAATAAATCTTAAGAAATAAATTAAGTTACAAGATTTTGTTAATGGATATTTGAGAATCAAACTTTAATTAGATTAATTTGTAAATCCTAGGTATTTCTTTAAAAGCTTAAGTTTAATCCTTGTACCAACCATTGTTTGATCTTATTTATCATTTACAATTATTTCAACTACAGTCAATATCACCAATTCATTGTTAAATTCATTTTATTTAATTTTAATTGTAAATCGAATTAGTGAGATGACCTTGGGACGTTCCACCATTACTACAACTACTTGTATACATGCGAGTGTCGCATTTAGTAGTATTAAGTTGAGTGCAACAAAAACCTGACCACCACAAGTTATGAGACTGCCTAATGTGTTCATGCGACTACACACTAAAAGAAGAAAAATGAAAAACTTACAGAAGAGATAGAGGTCATATCTATTGGTGGAGTGCTAGCCACCCGAAGAGTTAAGTGACCACTCAATATGTTACGTGACTGCCCTTAATGTAGAGGAAAAACTTAAATTAACACATAATAGATAGCGGCGAGCATGCACAATGGAAACTTATACCTTGTGCAACCGTGAGAAAGTGGGAGATTTGAATTCCAGTGCAAGTTTCAAAAAACCAGTGGAAATAAAAGAAGTGGAATAAGAATTATTGTATAACATCAAAAACTCTATTACATAGCTACACTACCCTAGTGTGCAACACATGACAGAACAGGCTGGTAAAGTATGGCACCAATGCTCCTGTCAGACTACTTGCATCAACTGTTGAAAAGATCTTTTGGACAAAATTCAAATTGTGCGATCGCTCAATACCTTCCATATAACAACTAGTTGGACGGAAAATAGCTATAAATAGGTCAAGAAACTTCAGTTTCAAATAGAGAAGAGCATCATATAGCCAAGAAAAATACTTTCAATTTCTTTGCATCAAATTTCTAATTGTAATCCTTAAGTGTTGAGTGTGAGTATTAAATACCATTTTATAAGTTTAGTGTAAGCTTTTGAAACACCTAGGTTTTAAGAGTGAGCCTGGAAAAACTTTTGTTGGGTTGTAAGGAAATTACTCAAAACTTGTAAAATTTAGTATAAACTTATAAAAACACCAAGTTAGGATTAAGCTTGTAAAAATCCAAACTTGGTGGAATTCTCAACTTGAAGTTGGGGGATGGACATATGATTGATTTAATCCGAACCACTATAAATCTTGTGTATTCATTCTACTATACTTTATTCTACTCTTCTCTTGCTATCTTGTCTTTAAAAGTTTTAATTTATTATCACTTTCTTAAAATAACCAATTCACTCCCCCTCTTGATTATCATCTTAGGACAACAAATAAAAAGAATAAAGCTAAAAATTTAAGTTATAAAATTACTCCTCATTAGCAAATCTTCATTGTCTACTTCTTCCCATGGGTCATGTATATTAGACAAATTACACGTATCTATAGATTGTGAGACACCTTTGGTCTTTGAAAAGGCATCTACATAATGTAACATTGCATCCTTTATGTGGCATACATCTTGGTATGAAAATAGAATATTTGTATTAAATGTTAAAATCAATTTAATTCATCATACAAGTAGTGCCATACAACTTAACGGACATACAAAAATAGGAAAGAAAAGGAAAAATTACCATAATTTACACTTGGTATGACGCCTAACCCAATCAAACATTGTTCCCTCCACCAAAATTTGTCCTAAACCAAGAACTATGGTATGATAATTCACTAGTTGAACAAACATCAAGAGATATTCATTATGTATATGTTCCATCATCTTGGTCTTCTACTATTCTTCCTATTTCATACAAATCTCAAGGTTTTATCTTAATAATGTGGGAACATTCATTATTTCTTTGGTCCTAGACACAAAACTCGTTTGGCTTGAGATGACAATATAAAAGGATCATCCTTCAATAACTGACCAGTATATATTACCTTATTAAAATTCACAAGAGTAGACCCATTTTGAGTTATGTTTCAAACCTGTAGTAGTGATATCTACCCAATCACAATGAAATAATACAACCTTAATTGCTCCAAAATAATCCAACTCATAGATATTAGAGAGTGCACGGTAATAAGGTTGTCCATTTACTTCCATCAACACACCATAATTTTATGTTTTTCTAAATCTATCTCATTCTTTGGTATCAAAATCCATTAATGATGAAACTACTACAACATTTTACAATGTTGTTTGGACCTTAAGCAAGCGTTATTAATTCATCTGAGCAACCATCATCAATCATTTTTGGCACCTAAAATACCATATATGGTCATTATGAGAAATTAGTAAATCAACAAGTTAGAATATGCCACCAAAGATAGTTTATGCCTTATAATTTTCAAAAGTCATTCCTAAAAGTTTTCTACTAACTATTTTTGCCCAGGCTTATGGTTAACTCGATTGGGTCAGTGTGCTCATCTTTGAGTGGATAAAAATTGACTATTCAACCATAAAAATAATATGGTTCAAATACAAACTAGTAAAGATTTTATATCAATTTATTATTATTTTACTAACCTACAATAGTGAGAAATCTAATCATTATGAAGTAACACATAATGATGAGCTTGTGTCAAAGATTTTTTATTAAGAACATATCCATTTACCTTTCCAAAAGGTCACCCACCATTAAAAAAGATGTAATGCTCTCTACCATCTATATGGTCATAGTTTCTTTGTGGATGATTAAATATTGTCTCCACCCCTTCAAAATACCTTGAGCAAAAGGTCATACACTCGTTCACAATATCCCTTTCTACAATTGAATCCTCTAGATGAACCTTATTATGTACATGTGATTTCATGCGCATCCAAGACTTTGAAAAATATATATGAACAAAAAATAAGAACGTGAAAAATTATGCCAACTAAAAAATTATAAGCTAGTTGCAAGCTATGCCTTACCTTTTAATATGATACATCTAACCATAGTGCACAAGTCCACCAAGTTTAGTTTTCGAGCTAGATGAATAACCAAATGAACCATAATGGTAAAAAAGATAGGAGGATCTAAATCACAAAGTGCAATTGTTGCCTGTAACTCCAATTTATTTATATCATTTGGATCTAAAGTTTTGAAACATAATGATTTGAAAAAGAATGACAATTTAGAGATAACATTCACAACTTAACTATGCATAAATGCCCTTAAAGCTATAGGAAGAATATCATGCATCAAGATATTGTATCATGACTTTTGATATTTGAGAGCTTTCGCTCCTTTAAAGTGACGCTTTTGAGATGTTTGATGCATGCCCATTAGTTAACATAAGGTTCTTCAAAACTATTAAAAAAATTTCTCTCTCTTTAGAAAATATTGTGTAAGATGCTAAAGATAACTTGTAGTGATTGTTAACATTTAATATAGGATGAATTTCATATCTAATTCCCATATCTTATAAGTTATTTAAATAAAGAAGTTAAACAAAAATTGATAGCTCTCTTTTATCTATTGTAACTATGACAATATTACCAATTGAAAATACAAAAATGGGGTAAAATTAATCATAAGACTTAAACTTAGAGAAGTTAAGCTTGTTGGAGTTTTTAGAGTGAAGAAATTGAATTTTATTGAACTCACGCAATTGACAACTTAAGATCCCTTTATATAGGCTTACATAGAACCAAATTAACTTAAAAAATGGAAAAACTGATAGGACTACATGGAACACTAAGCCACTAACTATATAATACTTAATCTCCTAAAATTAAGCCACCATAACTCAACATGACTAAGTCTAATTGGCTAATTAAAAAAATAAAAGTGAATAAAAAATTAATAAATTATAATTTCTACATTAATATCTTTAACACTCTCCCTTAATGTAAAAATTATAGACACCAAATGTGTCCTCTGTTAGGATAATATTTATCATGTATTTGTAATTTAAATTAATTGATTAGAATATTAGTTAAGTTTAGATAATTGTTATCTTTATCACATGGAACTGATAGAGTTTTTCTCTTGTAATCTCATGTCTACAGATTGTAACATGTACACCCATGGAATACAAGTCAGAGCAGAAAATTTCCTCCCCTTTCTCTCAAATTATTCTCGCCATTCCCATATCTTTGACTACAATATCTGCCCATCATTCCTTTTTTCTTAAACCCACCCCAACAAATTAGTTGGCATGGAAAACCTAGTTCATTCCATTGCTAAATTATCAAAACCTCACAAGCTTCATTGATGGAACCCCTCCACCTTTTAAAACCGTCCCTTATACCTCTTAACCATCCATTAATTTTGCTAACCCTGCATATGAAACCTAGTACCGCAAAGATCAAATGTTGCACTCCTGGATTCATGAAATTTTAAATTAATTTATCAGAATATTAGTTAAGTTTAGATAGTTGTTATCTTTATCACATGGAGCTGATAGAGTTTATCTCTTGTAATCTCATGTTTATAAATTGTAAAGTGTACATCCCATGGAATACAAGTTTGTGAAACACATTTTTTTATCATTTTATGACTAATTTAACATCTTGTTGGAGAACATCTCTCTAATATTTCTTGTTGAATTTTCATATTTTGAAGCACTTCTCTTCAACAATGATACACTTCTCACCACTCTTCAATTGTTGATGCACTTCTCATCAAAACTTGCTATTAATTATTTTGGAGGACTTCTTTCTAATTTAAAAAAAAAAAAAAAGATTCTTCTTCTTGAGCAAAATGTGTTTGCTCATATTCTTCTTCTTGAGCAAAATGTGCTTGCTTATTCTTAAACTTGCAATTTTTTGGTATATGAACATATCTTTTACAATAAAACATTGTGGTTTACTTTTATGCCAACAATTATTTCCATCATAGTTGTCTTTCTCACATACTTTGCATTGTGGAAATTTTCCCTTTTTTTAATGTTGATAAAGACTTCTTTGATGTCTTGGCAAGAAAGGCTCCCTCCATTGTTCTTTCATCTCTAAGTACTCTTCTTCGCTCCATGACTTGCAAAGCATTGATCAATTCTGAAATCATACTTTTTGAGAGATCCTTAGAATCTTTAAGTGATGGAATCTTTGACTCGAACTTTTAAGGCAAGCTCACAAGAATTTTTTCGATAATTCTATTGTCTAAAATTCTTCTCCAAACAATTTATTTTTGTTAACAATTGTTATGAGCTTGTTAACATACTCTTTGATTCCTTCTAATTCCTTCATCTTTTGAATCTTGATTTCTCTCTTGAGCTTTAAGAATTGTATCAACTTGGTTTGATCATTGCGTAAATATTCAACTTTTAGCAAATCCCATATTTCTTTTGGAGTTTAACAAGCCATGATGCTAGTGAAAATTACTTCAGAAACCGAAGAGTAGAGAAGTTTTTTCTTTGAACTTCTTGGATTTCTCTTCATTATGACTCTTTCGTTAAGCTGCGGTTGGATGAGGTGGCAATGGTGAGACTTCACGATCATTTTCAACCATATCCCACAAATCAAAAGATTGTAAGTAAACTTGTATTTTTGCATCCTATAATTGGTAGTTTTCCCCTTTGAAAATGGGAGAAAGGAAAAGTATTTGAAGCCATAACTAATATAAGGAACTCACTTGCCTTCTCTTTATGTTTTTGTTTTCCTTCACAACCCATGACCAAAGGAAGGCTTTGATACCAAAATGTTGGAGTTTTTAGAGTGAAGAAATTAAATTTTATTCAACTCGCGCAATTTACAACTTAAGATGCCTTTATATAGGCTTACATAGAAACAAATTAATTTTAAAATACATAAACTAATGGCACTACATGGAGTACTAAGCCACTAACTATATGATACTTAATCTCCTTAAATTAAGCCACCACAACTCAATATGACCAAGTCTAAATGACTACTTAAAAAACAAATAAAAGTAAATAAAAAATTAATAAATTATAATTTCTATATTAATATCTTTAACAAAGCCAGATACTTCAAACTATTAAACATGGTACCTCAATTTCTTTAGTAGTCCCAGATGCAAGGGTTGCAAATACTCGTATTTTTTATTGACACTTCTCAGTGTGAAGATTATAAAGGATGTTTTGCAGAAAGCATGCAACATTACAAACATTGCAATGATAATTAGTGCTTGAATAATAGAAATTAACAGTTTTCTAGGAGAATTTGAACTAATTTCATAAAATCTACGGCTATAATAGATGTATAGTCAGGCATTAATGACCCAATGTCATTCTAATCTAGCCCATTGCCAAATTCAAAATAGAAAATCAAATCTGTAAAATCAGTAACTAATGATGCTAGTAAGCTAAAGTCAAGCATCCAATTCAAGACACCTGAAAAAAAAATTTATCTTAAAATATTAAAATTTAAAAAACAAACCTGAAATAGAGTTCAAGTAGAGCAATACAAAGAACACCAAACATACTGCAAATATACAAAATGCAAATAAAAGAAAGCAAAAAATCAAACAGGAAAGACAAGAACTAGATTTAAGCTATCATCAAAAGTTAAAAATAAAATTCATTCCTCTAATCAAACCATTTCTCTAAATAAGCCAAATGCTATTCATTTTCGTGTTATGAAACAATAGTAAAAAAATGTGAAAAAGAACTTACTGCAAGAAATAAAAAGCTCAAAATCTTCAATCTATGCATAAATCCTAATAATCTTCAAATAACATATGAGTTTGTAGAAAAATACCTAGATATTGATTAAGAAATAGAGATCTAGCTCAAAGGAATGATAATGGAGATCATTGATTGAAGAGGGTTAAGGTGATTGAGCATAGGCCACAAAGAAGAGAATTTACGAGAAGAGAGTTGAGAGCTTAAGATGGCTTTTTTTGTTATTTAAATTATAATTCTTTGTCCAAATAAACAAATGGGGTAATTTCAAATCTAACCTAAAATAAAATTACATTTTCAAAAATACTGCAACATCTTTTTTTTTCAAAATTACGGAAACAATGTTTTCAAAATTGCAAATTTACTAAAAAAATATGACAGCTTGGACTTCAAAAGCACGGAGCAAATAAAATTACAAATATGACATTATTTAGTGAAAAGTATATGCAACATATACCATTATATACTCACATATATTGTCAAAAATATGGAGTCTTTATTTATAAAAATACCATCATTTAGTTAAAGTATATATAGTATATATCCATATATAATTATTTTCTATGAAGATATATGAAAGTATATGAAGATATATGTAGCATATAACTATTACCTTAGAGAAAAAAAATATCAATATGCAACTCTTATATTTTAGTATTTGTAGGTATATGATAACTATAATTATATATATTGAATATTTTTGTAAAAAAAATGTCAGAATGCAACGATAATATCAATGTATATAAAAAGTATATGTAATATATACCTATATATACTTGTAGTCTTTGAACAAAAATAATAATGTGCAATTGTTATATTTTATTATATTTAAGTATATACTAACTATAACTATATATATCTATTATCTTTAAAAAAATGTCAATATACAGCTGCAATATCTTAGCATATGAAGATATATGTAGCATATACCTACATATACCTATTGTATTTGAGAAATAATATCAGTATGTACATGTTATATCTCAATATGTAATTGTAATAAAAAATTTCCTTTCAAATATTTTATTGAACATTTGGTTTGCATTTATATTGAAGAACAAAAAACTCTCCAATCATTATATTTGAAATTCAAAAATCAATAAAAATAACGTATATATTTTATACTCTTTTTTTTTTGCTTTTATTTTTTTATTAGTAGCTAATTGATCATCAAAGCAGTAGTTTTCATGACAATCATCTTCAGATCGAAGCATGTTGCTTATGGTGAATAGAATTAGTGCTTCATTGACTTATTGTGTTTGTTGAAACGAAAATTGACTAATTTTAGAGTTGAAAAGAATGGAAAAAAAAATCTATTGGAAAAAAGCATATTGATATAAAGAAAAAAAAAAGGAAGAAGATAGAAGATAGAGAAAACACTAAATATGAAAGAAGAAAAAGATAAAAAAGAACAACATATTTTTGAAAATAAAAACAACGGATAACATAAATTTAAAAAACAAAAGTTTAAAATTGAAAAAAAAAAAAGAAGAAGATAGAACAGTAAAATTGAAAGGAAAAGTTAAAAAGTAGTATATTGTGTAATTTTTTCTAAACAAATTTCACTGTTAATTTGGGCTTAATTTATTTATGTCCAAATATAATGGATGCAAACACAATATAAAATATCGACCCATTAACTTACAAAATTTTAAAGCGCCAATGCTTTTTAATTGTGATCCAATAAAAAAGGTAGCAAATACTTATTTTGTTGTTGTGAAAATGTTATTTATTGTGATATTAATTTATTTCCTTTTTTTCTCCTGCACATAAAAATATATTGCTATATTACAAATTTTAAAGAAGAATGTATAATTAAGGATATCTAAATTTAAACTTTTATTTTTTTTTTCATTTAAAGATAGATAATTATGGCTGAGAATTTATCATTAAAATCTAGAATTAAAAATAAATAAAGTGAGAAAACAACTTGAGTTTATTAATCAAGGTTAAGATTGAAATGGCTTCGCCCAAAAGAATCTTGGAGTCCACCAGCTTATTACACCCAAAAAAAATTATTAAATGAAAATATAAAAATAAAAAATAAAAAAGGTTAGATTAAGAATCCTTTTCAGGAGCTCTTACTGTCCCTGAAGAAAAAATATTTTAATATTTTTCAAATATATAGTAAATGGAATAGTTGAAACCTCCTCAGCTGGTTATGCATTTTTAATTTTGTAATTTTATTCTTTTCAAGTCTTAAGGATAATTAGGGAAGAGGAAATATTAAGATGTTCTTGTGTTTTTATTTTTGTCATGCTGTAAAGATTCTCTCTCTTTGTCTTTCTATCTCTCTCAAAATATATATATAATTGGACCGACTTGGTTAATAAATTAATTATTATGCTTTATCTTTGTTGACTTCATGTTAGTTTCGCTTTTCTAATTACGCATGAGCAATTTTATCACATATAGTAAGCGTGTGCTTCTTGTTCATTTTTTATTATTAATATGTGTGGAATAACTTGATAATTATGAGTCCATTAAGACTATAAATAGGTAATATACATATGGTATAATGAGAGCTATATAATTAAAATATCTAATATTAGATTCTTAAATAATAGATCATTAACATATATTAACTTATACATTTTTTTATTCACAATTTATGTGAAACTACCTTAATGCTTGGATAATGATTTATTATAATTAGATAAAGTATGATATAGTTCAATTTTTATTTTTATTTTTATTCGTAATATAATTTTACAAATAATTTTATGATTTAAAAAATTATATTTTATTTTTTAAAATATTTTTAATAATATTACATCATAATATTTTTTTAAATATGATAAATAATATTTACAATATTATAAAGTAATATATAATATAATATATTGCTAAAATATATTAACAGTGAACCATCCAAATAAAATTTTAGAGAAATATAGAAAATGTTAAATGTGGATAATATCTTTTGGTTTATTTTCTTTGATTTTGTTCAGATATCACGAAAATAAGGAGGATTTTCCTCTCTCTATTTTCACATCATTGTTTTATTTTTTTTCTCTCTTTGAATTAGAAATTTCAAATTAAAATATATCTTAAAATTTTTTTAGATAAATTCTTTAATTTTTCAATAATAAAATATAAAAGATATATAATTATTTAATTAGTTTGTTGTTCCAAATAAAATTACTATTTAAAATTACTGTTATATTATATAATTTTTTAAATTTTATAATAAAAAAATATTTTCATATAAAAATTTTAATTATTTTTCTAATTTTGACAAGTTTATTGTAATGGATAAACATACGTAAAAGATACATATATTAAATTCTCAAATATTAAAATTAAATTTAATATTTTAAAATTAATTTTTAATATTATAATTAAATAATAGAAAATGTCATTTAAAATACATTTTCCAATTTTTTCAGAAGGATAAATTTTTTTTTTTTTGGAAAATGTACAATTGGAAGCATATTATCTAACAAATTTTAAATAAAAGAATTGTCTTTTCTCCATTCCTTTTTTTAAAATATTTTTTTTTATCTCCTTTTCTCTTGGGATTACCTCCTAATTTTTAATATTTCCAAACATGATATATTTTCCTATTAAGGCAATTTTTTTTAAACTTATCTTAGTCTATCATTACGTGTACATTTGTTTAAACTTTTTTTAATTAATTTACAATAAATTATTTATTTCAAAGAAAATAATAATTTATAAACTATTTATTTAAATGAAAACAATAATTTATAATTATCCACACTGTGTAAAAGTTATTTAATAATTAAGAGATAATAATTTTTGAATTTTTTGTTAAAAATATGATTTTCAATATTAAAAATAAGTGTTAAACTCATCCCAAATCTAAATATTATAAAAAAATATATAATAAATTTATAATAAGAAAGGCAGTCTAACCTAAATAATCTAGATTATTTTGTATATTATATAAAATTTATAAAATTTTTATTTAATTATTAATTAAAATGTCATATAAAATATGAAATATTTAATATACGATACTGTATATTTTCTTTTCTAGTGATGAGAATTAAATTTGAATAAATTATTAATATAATATGAGAATCAAATTTAAATATATTATTAATATAATTTGTACATATTATTGTGTTATACGTTGTGTGTGCCAAAATCACTAGTTCACTTGATAAAAAGGAATGCAACTAAATGGATTATTGATTTTTTGATTTTTTTATTTATCAATTACATGTAATAGATGAGGCACTTAAAATTTAAATTTAAAATTTAAACTATAACAACACCTTTTAAACTAGGCTAAATTCACATTCTATTTGAATTTAGTAGCAAGTTTGATTTCAAAACACTGAAATAGGACTAATGCAGGGCATCATATAAAGAATAAATTATTTTATTTTTAACAAAATGGTATCACAAGTTGGTTATAGGTAACAATTATTCACCTCGAAACTATAAAACTATTATAAAATCTTACTGACAACACTTCCACTTCGTCCTTGCAAATTAAATTATATAAAAAATCATGTGATCATTGTTGAGATGGTCACATATCTTTTTTTTTTTTTTAAAATAATCTCAAAAGTAACTTTAAGCTATTGCACTCGTGTAATATAAATAATATATATTCTTAGAAGAAAATATTGGCATAAATATATATATTTTAAAATTGTTATAAATATCAGAAAAATAAAAATAAAATTTTATTAAATTATAATCATAGTAAAACTAATAATTATAATATAAATTTTAATTTAAATAATAAATTATGAATTATTAAAATTCATAAATTAAATTACAAAAATTTATTTTATAAATATAAATTAAACATATCAATATTTTTAAAATTTTAAATAATTTTTATATCCATGCAATCACAAAAAAATAAAATCTCATTAGATAAGCAAAAATACCAAAAAAAAAGAGTTTTTACAATAAAAATTAGTTTAATTTTAGGGAATTAATTCAAAAAATACTCCTTTGTAAGAGGTTAATATATTTTAGGCTCTATTAATCTTAAATAGACTCTCTTTTACCATAATATCATTAACTCTAAAAAAAACTTTTATCTTTTTTTTTCTCTCTCTCCTTTCCTTTTCTCTTTTTTCTTTTTTTCTCCCATCGCTAACGTCCTACAATTTTTTTCTCTTTGATCTTAAAACCCAAAGCAAGATTCAGCTACAACTCTAATTTTTTCTCATTCACTATATAATGAAGTTTCTCCAATATAATATTTCTCCTTCTATTATTTTTTCTTTAATCAAAAAATCTAAAACTCCATTAATCTCTAACTTTAACTCATCTTTTCTCTCATTCACCATGTATTGAAGTTTCTCTAATGTTAGTAGGAAAAAAAAAAGTAAATTTTTTTCTTTAATTTTTTTTTCATTTAAACTTAAGTTTTGTAAGAAAATGAGAGATTTTAAAAATTGAATCCATGTAAATTTTAAATATTTTATATAATTGATTTTGTTTTATTTCTTCATGAGTTTGAATCTACTCCTTTGTTTATTCTTTCATTTTAATATCTAAATTCATGAAAAGTTGAATAAAGTGTTATAAATTTTATGTGATGCAATATTCTGTATTATTGGAGGCTAGTATAAATTGTTAGTAGGTTGTTAAAGGTTGTTGGGGGTCTGACATAGGCCGTAATAGGTTGTAATGCAGTGTTATGTTGTATGGTGTTTCAGGATGTATAGGGTATATAGGGTTGTATGGAGTGTTAAGGGCCTTTAGTTGTAGGAGATGGGTTGTTAGGAGACTGTTATGAGATGTTAGGGGCTGTTAGGGGATGATGGGAGGCTATTAGAGGCCACTAAAGGCTGTTAGGGGGTTATAGAAGAGGGACTTTTAGAGACTGTTAGGGGATATTAGATACTATTAGTAGAAGGGATGTTAGAAAATATTAGCGAATATTAGAGAATGTTAAGAGCTATTAGAGGCTAGAAGGAGGCTGTTATAGGATGAAATGAGGATATTAAAGGCTGATAGGGGCTATTGAGGTTTATTAAGGGTTGTTAGGGGGTCATTAGAATGAATGTTAGGAGCTATTAGAGAATGTTAGAGGATGTTATGGGTTTTTAGAGGCTGATAGGGGTTGTTAGGGGTTATCAAAGGAGGGACTATTAGAGGCCGTTAGGAGATATCAGAGGCTGTTAGTAGAAAGAATAGTATGAGCTATTAGAGAATGTTAGAGGATGTTAAGGGCTATTAGAGTTTGGTAAGGGCTATGTTAGGGGGCTATTAGTGGTTATTAGATGTTATTAGGGGCTTTTAGAAGGCTATTAAAGGCTATTAGATGAAAGATATTTAGGAGCTATTAGAGAATATTAGAAGATATTG
The DNA here is from genome assembly GCA_947685225.1 of Garcia nutans. Classification (NCBI taxonomy): domain Eukaryota; kingdom Viridiplantae; phylum Streptophyta; class Magnoliopsida; order Malpighiales; family Euphorbiaceae; genus Garcia; species Garcia nutans. The sequence continues at coordinate 11,436,120 of CANTUV010000018.1, read as the reverse complement.
GGGGCTATTAGAGGCTGATAAGGGTTATGTTAGGGGCTATTATGGGTTATTAGCCCATAACAACCTATTAATGCCCCTATTAGACCCTAACAACCCCCTAACAATCTACTAACAATCTATACTAATCTCTAACACTATACAATATTACTTCACATAAAATCCTTAACACACCAATCAACTTTTCATGAATCAAGATATTAACATGATATAATAAACATAGGAGTAGATTCAAACTCATGGAGAAATAAAATAAAATCAATCATAGAAAATATTTAAAAAAGTTAAATATTATGTAATTGTTGGTTGATATGGATTAATATGTTATTATTTAAGATTGAATCATTTTTTCGTAAGTTGTTTAAGTGGTAATCATTTGCTTTGTCTGTATTTATAGATTGATAAAGTCTGTTTTAAGTTTTTTATGGTTTATGTGGATTATGACGTGAATATAATTTATTTTTGCATTTTGTAGGGCATTGATTGATGGATTCAAACTAATTAGTGGACGAATCCATTTAATAGAAGAAATAATAATTTTTATTTAATATAGGAAAAAATTTGATGTGAACATTGTCAAATATATTGGTGGGGGTGCTGAATATGTTTTCTTAAATAGAATAGTTGATTTCAATGAACTTAAAAATCAGTATTTGAAGCACTTTATATTGACAGCAAATCAAAAGTTGCATCCAGATATACAGTTTTCACCAATGACTGAATCTATCTAGGTCCAGAATATTATAAATATAAACATGATGTGCCTAATTCATATGCAGCGGAAAAGGGTATAATATAATAATGAGATTCCAAGAGAGTGTAATATCGGGGCAGAACATATTAGTGATGATCATGCAGACTTTCATCATACTTGGGCTGATCACAATAATGCCATTAATTCTTATTGTAATAATGTGGTAGAAAACACTACAGACAGTGAAGAAACTGTAACATACTTATTTGCATCCATAAGCAATCTAGAGTTGTTAGGCGAAGGTTATATATCTGAAATAATTAAGGAGGAAAAATATTTAAATCACAGAATGATATTAAGACAACTGTGTTGCTTATTGTAATTAGGAAGAAGTTTCAGTTTAAGGTCTTCAAGTTCAATACTTCTTTCTTTGTCATGCATTGTATTAATAAAAAATGTACTAGGAGATTGAGAGCAAAAAGTCTTAGAAACCCAAAGGTTTATTAGATAATGAAAAAATATGTGACCCAGCATACATGTCCGACTAATTTTGAACAGACTAGACACAGACAAACAACTAGTTGGGTTGTCACTAAATGTGTTAAGAAGCAATCTATAAATCTCGTGAGGATTTTCAAACCAAAGGATGTGATTGACGACATGTGATTGAACCCCTAGATTTTTTAATTATTAGAAGCTCTATTAGGCAGGTAACGCCTAGTTTGACTTGAAGATCTTTATCTCTTGCCTCATAGAATGCATCCAACAATCTTCTCCTTATAAATGTCCCATATTATTGTACTAGGGGTGTGTTGGCCGCCTCCATCTCCTCTAACTCAACTATCCCAATGTAGGGTAAGTCGATTATTAAGCAGTATTCGTTGACTCTCATTCACAGCACATCATTACCTATTTTAAACCACAACTCGTCAATCACTGGATGGTGCACTTGACATAAAAACATATATGTGATTAAGCTAGACCAATGAATAAATCTATGTTCATCTATATCGAGAAAAGTCTCCAACTTTGTATTTATAAAATGTTGCCGACTATACAAAATTAAAGCATAACAAATAAATAATCACATATTTAAAGACAACACACGCATGTGATTATAATTTCAAACCAATACAATATAATATACCTTCTCCTCATCCTTACCAATAATATTATGTATATCGCGGATAATATTCAAACCCATCGACACATAATTAACTGGATGGTGCTTCCAATCAGATTGAGGGATGATATATTCAAAATCCTGTGAAATGTAAGGCATTTATAAATTACTTATTCAATTAGAATTATTCATTTCAACCATTAACTAAATTTTAACTTACATCATTTACACACATCTTATCAGCATTTTCTTCATCAGATGTAAGTTTGTCATCATCGTCAATATCATCACTATCTTCATCGCATAGCTCCAATCTTGCAAATCTCTTTTTCTTATTATCCTCTTATTTCGGTAGCCCCTCAACATTTCTCCGCTTAAGCATTATATGCCTTGCGGTAGTGGATAAATCACCTGGACTTATAATTTAAATATCTACTTTTTCTTTTATAGCAAGAGAGGATTGTTCACTTTGCTCACTGCTAGAAGGGCAATTTGAAGCCATGCAATCTAAAAAAAATTAAAAAAATTATATAAACTTATAACAAGTAAACTAATAATGATAGAGCTTGATAGGAATTATTAGGGGCTGATAAGGGCTGTTAGGGTTTGTTATCCAACAACAGCCCTTAACATCCCCTAATAGCATATAACAACTAATGCTAGCATATGCAAACATCATGTAAATGATTGTTATTGTTAGGGGATGATAGGGGCTGATAAGAGATATTACCCTAAAACTCCCTAACAGCCCCTATTATCCCCTAATAGCCTTTAACAATCTATATAAATTCTTTAAATAATAATTACATATATAAGTATAGGTTATTATAGGCTGTTATGGCTTATTAAGGGATGTTAGGGGATGATAGGGGCTGTTAAGGATTGACAGAGTAGCAACCCGTATCATCCCCTATCAATAACCAATAATCCTTCAAATAATATTTGCATATGTTATTATAAGTTATTATAGTATATTAGGGGATATTAGAGGTAGTTATGGACTGTTAGGATAACAAATCCTAATAACTCTTAATAGACTATAACATCTTATAATAGCGTCGATATCCTATAACAAGTTATAATATCATCCATTAGAAATAACTATCAACCCTCATCCAACAGAGAACACAATATTAATAAAAAGATTACTTTATCAACATAAACTATCAATACTATTCACAACACTTACTACATTCATTAAAAAAATTCTAATTTCAACACAATATGTATGCATAAGAATTAAACAAAAAAAATCAACACATTACAGAAGACACAAAATTGCCAACAAAAAAAAATCCTATGGATCACCAAGTACCTATAACACAGACCATAATTAATAAGAAAAATAACATGTTATTTCTCTTTCAAGTAATTAATACGTACTTAGCTGATATAACCATAAATTTAATGTCATAAGTACTTAGCTAATGTCAAATTTAAATGTCGATCAAAGTATTACCCTCAAAAATTCAAAATATATATATTCATAACAATGAATTCAAGCATTAAGTTATTCTGAAATCCTTTCTAAAGCTGACATATTATAAGTTTGAAGAAAACCAATTGTACATGAGTTAAAACAATTTAGATTCAGTAATGAAGTTTTCCCAAAACAAGAATGTAGAGGCATTTGTATTTCAACAAGCTTAGTTCCATGGCGTAAACTTATATTTACAACTTACACTACATTCTCTTAAGTAAATACTATGGTAGTTTAAACATGAAAGAAAATTATGCTGTTTAAACGACATACTTAACACTTACAAAAGAAACATAAAGAAAGTACACTTTTTGCTTGAGTTTACTGTATTGCAACTGAAATGCCACTAAATGAAGCAGGAACTATAATGATGCACATACCATCATTTATTTATTTTTTTGCACAAGAAAATTCACAATTTTATTACCAATGAATGAGTATAGACTATACAAAGAAAGCCAATCACCCAATACATATCTATCCAGAACCCAGAGAAAACAACTTAAAAAATAGACATCAAATATAGCTCATAGTTACTTTAAAAATAAGAGAGCAAAAAAAAGTATGTATAATAGCCATAACAATCAGACATCAAAGCATTACTCATCAAAATGATTATGTGATGAATATCAGCAAAAAAAAAAAAGATCAACCATTAAGCCACAACACTATCTGCAAAACATTTCTCTTCACCTTTTACCTACACAACTCCGGTCCATATTCACCAATCAATGAGGGCAACTTAGCTCCACCAACAAACAACCTCATCAAACTCAAACAACATCAAAACCAAAACAACGAAAGTAGCAATGAGAAAAGCAGAGACAAAAAACAAATTCACCTCAACTAAAAATTCATATTTTACTCGGCTGCAAAAAAATGCAACTTCTATAATTGCAAAAATATTTTAAGAAATCAAATAAGATGAAGTTTAACCCTTTTATTTTTTATACCGACCTCAATAAAGTCAAATAAGCTTCGGTTATAACTCAGATGAGAAGAACACTTTCTGGCAATGAGCTTTTACCAACGAGTTGATTTTTGGCTTATCTCCTTCTGCCTCCTTCTGTTAAATCTATTCATCCTTATAAATCTCATTCTTTCTCTTTTTAAATTGATTAACCTAAAAGTTTTCTTTTTAAATATATGAGTTTTACTTTTAAATTGATAAATTTTTTTAATTTCAAATAGTTAGAATTTTAAAAAGAAGTAATTAAAAAAGAAAATATAAATTTTTAATTTAAAATATATATTTTGATAAGTTAAGATGAGCGGATATTTAATTTCAAATGATATTTTTATCATTGAGAGTCTAATTAAAATTAAAAGGATTTAAAATTTTTTATTGTTTTATTGAGGGATATTTTTTGGATCAATTTCCTTAATTTTGTAGGTCTTATATTTTTAGTTTTATTTATTTATAAAATTGATTTGGTATTATTATATTACATATATACTATAGTGGGTCCGGATTCTTGTTTGCGTTGGGGAAGATTTCTCACGCTCAGACTTCTATATTTACACAGAAAAACCGTCCATCCGCTCTTTCTTTCTTTGTTTCAGAACAGAACAGGGAAGATATTACCAAAATGGTTTTTTCTTTTTCATTTCCTTTTTATGTGGATGGGGTCCTCAAACCAACCCCAACTTTCACTGAACAAAATCTCTCTTGATTAAGCTCTGCCTCTTGTTTACTACTGTGATTTAGATTAGTTTCAAGTACAAACACTGAAAGACACATTCACCCAGATACCCAACTCAATTTTTTCAGCAATTTTTTACAAAGTAATACTTTCTTGCTTTCTCTGTGTTTCTCTTACACTTTCTTTTTGTTTCATTTGTTTTTTCTTTTTGTTTTTTTACTATTAATGCTAAAAATTCTGTCTTTGCTCGAAGCTATAAGAAATGGGTCGATATCTACTTCTTCGTGTTTTCTCTGTTTCTCTTTGTGTTGGTTCTATAATTCTTTGTTGCATAGATGCTAGAAGAAATGGGTCGTTGTCCCTTTTTCTCTTTCTGTCTGTTTACGCACTAAAAATTATGTTTTGATAGAAGCTATAAAAACTTTTTCAAGGTCCTGTTTGTGTTGTTAGTTAGCTTCTATAGTTCAACTTTTGGGTGAACTATAAAATCAGTTCTACTGATTCAACTTTTTGGTTAAATCAGTAGAACTGATTTTGAATGCTTAGATGTTTTTGAGTTAAGGTTTTCTTTTTGGTGGTTTTTTAAAATTGTTTCTTTAATCATGTAAAACTTGCTGCGGGTAATTTGTAAACTTATCCTGATGTTGGGTCTGTAAATTCTTGTATAGTTTAACAAGAAGTTAAATGTTGTGTCAGATTGCAATCAAGATCTTTTTTTCCCCTATTTGATAACTTGACTTGTATTAGTTCACTCAGTGAAACTATGGTAGGTTTCTTCCTCTGAAATGCATTTCTGATTGCAGTTTACAAAAACAATTTTTGTTGACGATGTTTCTCCAAGCCGGGATATTGGATTTTCGGACAGAAGCAATATCAATCCTTCCTGGAAGTTCCTCTTTTTGTTTTACATTTTTGCTGTTCTTTTGTGTTTGGGATCATGATAAAATTTACAATTGGGATTTAATAGGCTCAGTTAGATGCAACTTTGAAGCAAGTTCGCTATGGATGATGGCGACTTCAAACCTGATTCCAAGTCCCGGACCTTCTCAGGCAGTTCTGCGAATTTGGATTTCATGGATGAACTCTTGTATGATGGATGCTGGTTGGAGACGACTGATGGGTTCAACTTTTCACAGCCAGGACCATTGACCTCATGTGTTCCAAGTGAAACTTCACAATATACTTCTTTAATGGAGTCCAGCAGCAGTCTTGTAAGTACAGACCTTCATCAGCAAATCTGCCAAGAAGCCGCAGAAAATAACTTATCTGGAAACCTGCTTCATAATAATATGAAAGTGGAGGAACTTGCTGAGACTGAATCTCAAAACCAGACTTCTGTCAAGAGTGCTACATCTTTAGTACAAACTGAAGGTTTCCCCATTAGTCAATTGGGTAAAACATTGTGGATTGGACCAATGGCAGATACAGGGTTATCTTCTCTAGTGAAACAAAGATTAATACATTTTGTAAGACAGTTGAAAGAATGCACAAGAGAGAGAGAAGTCCTTGTTCAGATATGGGTGCCTACAAAGAAAGAAGGCAAGCATGTTCTCACGACTATTGGCCAGCCATGCTTCCTCGGTCTAAAAAGCGAAAATCTTGCAAGTTATAGAAATGTTTCAGAAGCCTATCATTTCCCAGTGGAGGGGGATTCAAAAGAGTCACTTGGGTTGCCTGGTCGGGTCTTCTTGGGGAAGTTGCCAGAGTCAACTCCAGATGTTCGGTTCTTCAGAACTGATGAGTATCCACGTAAAACTTATGCGAAGCAATATAATATCAGTGGTTCTCTTGCTGTTCCTGTCTTTGAAAGGGGCACTGGAGTTTGCTTGGGGGTTGTGGAGGTTTTAACAACCACCCGATATATCAATTACCGCCCAGAGCTAGAAACTATCTGCAAAGCTCTTGAGGTCTATTCTTTCTCTTATTCTTTGTTTATCAACAAAGTTCAAATATTTAATTTTGAGGGCTTTAAGCATCACTTTTGATGGAATAACACTGGATATGAGTCATGTAATAGTTTCTCTAACCTATATTGTTTGCCATTCGCATTATGTCTCTCATCATTTGACATGTTGTGGCAGAGGTCATGGGATAATCTCGAATTTGAACCATGTATCCTCTCCCTTATATTTAATATGTATGACACATTGCCTGGGTAATTGACAGTTATAATCTATCCTTGTTGTGTTCTTCTATTTTTGTTAAGAAAAAAAGAGTTCTTAATTTTGGTTACCATTACTAGTTTTAATGCATTGCCTTACTTCTTTGCTTTGAATATCTGTTGTTTAAATACCATTCTGATAAGAGTCAATAAAAAATGTCATGGTTATTGCTTTACATGTTATATGACTTCTGGCATGCTATAATGGATATTCAAGTCTAATAAGCGTATTTATATTCAGGCTGTTGATCTAAGGAGTTCACAAGACTTCTGCCCGCCAAGCGTAAAGGTAAGCAGATAATGTATTTCAAACACTAGATTCAATATCCAAATTTATAATTCATATTATCACAGCTCTGCTTCCCTTTTCACAGGCTTGTAAAGATTTCTGCCAAGCTGCAGTTCCAGAGATATCAGAGATTTTGGAATCTGTATGCAAAACACATAATTTACCTTTAGCTCTAACATGGGCAAGATGCTTCCAGCAAGGAAAAGGTGGATGTCAACATTTTGATGAGAAGTTTGCCCATTGTATCTCCACTGTGGACTCTGCTTGCTTTGTGGCTGATAAAGAATTTTTGGCATTCCATGTGGCATGCTCTGAGCAATACCTTTTCCTAGGTCAAGGGATTGTTGGGAAAGCGTTCATGAAAAGCAAACAGTGTTTTGCAACTGATATAACTGCCTTTAGCAAGACAGATTATCCTCTATCTCACCATGCTAAGGTGCTTGATTTGCATGCTGCTGTTGCAATTCCCCTGCAAAGCACCTATGCTGGATCAGCTGATTTTGTCTTGGAGCTGTTCTTGCCAAAAGATTGCCAAGATACTGAAGATCAAAAACGGATGCTGGATTTACTGCCCATGGCCATACAACAAGCTTGTCGGAGTTTACATGTTGTCATGGACAAGGAGCTAGAGGAAGATAGCAGCTGGCACATGGCCATTGCTTCAGTTGGAAGACATAATAAACAAGAAACTCATGAATTTGCATCTTCTTCATTGAAGGAACCCTATCCAGTGGGTTCATCATGGATTGCCCAGATGATGGAGGCTCAACGGAAAGGTAAAAGTGTCTGTGTCTCATGGGACAGCCCAAAAGAAGCTAAAGAAGAGTTCAAGGTGGCAACACATTGGGATGACTCTTCCGAAGAATTGTACCGTAAGCAGGGTTTTACAGAGTCTGGACAATTTCAGCAAAATTCTGGACCCAACGACAGTATTGAGGGTGGCAAAAGTTCTTTTGCTTGCCAACAGTCATCAGGCAGCAGGAAAGCTGGTGAGAAGAGACGGACTAAGACAGAGAAGACAATCAGCTTGCAAGTTCTTCGACAGTATTTTGCAGGGAGCCTTAAAGATGCTGCTAAGAGTATTGGCGGTAGGAGAAATTTTTTTCCCATGCTGGAAATCAAATATTCTTCTTTCATTTATTTTGTTTGGTTAAATATCACTCGTTTCACAATGAAGTAATTGAGAGAATCAAAGCCTTTCTTAACTCGTGATCTTTTTATATTTTACTGGATGTCTATACAATGTAATCCTCTATTGGCTTGGTGTGGCTCACCTTTGCATGAATTATAAGTAATCCTTCAAAAGCCTTGTTAAGAAGATATTTCTTAGTCTCAATCAATTTGTGGTGTAATTTATTCACTTTGTTACTATTATACACTGAATGAGTTGTGTGCATGCCTGCTAGAGTGATAGTATGAAAAATGAATTGTGTCTAGATGGTACTTCCAAAATTATGCCTCCCTTTCTAAAAGCTCTAGTCTTTTACCCTCTCCAACTCCTTTATCATGCTTGCTTTTAATAATTCTTGAATTTATTCCCAAACTTTACTCTATCAACTTGATTCTAATATATTTTTCACAGCTTTTTCTTGAGGTTTAACGCAGCACCCCTTTGTTCTGATATCTGCCTGTCTTGATACTAATCGTTTTCACTTCTCCCAATTTATGTATTCCAGTTCTTATCGTGTGAGATTTCTTTATCCTGGTTTCTTCCATCAGGTTGCTATGCCTCCATTTAAATAATCATAATTCTTTATGTTTGTTGTAATTATTTTTTATTTTGTGAAATTGTGCATTTATTTTTATGTTTTGTGAAATGTATGTCCTTGACATCTATTTGCTTTAACTGTGCTTGTTATATTTGTGCGGGAATGGGCTATATCCAGATTGATGTCTGTTACTCACCAGTTTCTTCTTAATTGCAGTATGCCCAACCACGCTGAAAAGGATATGCAGACAACATGGTATCACTCGGTGGCCTTCAAGAAAGCTTAAGAAAGTTGGTCACTCATTAAAGAAACTCCAATTAGTGATTGACTCTGTCCAAGGTGCTGAAGGTGCTATTCAAATTGGTTCCTTCCATACATCTTTTCCAGAACTGACCAGTACAAATTTTTCTGGAAATGGTCCTTTTGCCTCATTGACGACGAATAATAATTCAAACCCACTAAACCCTCAACCTGAGAATGGCATAGTCAGTATTGGTGCCATTGCTTCAAAATCACCTTCCTCATCATGTAGTCAAAGCTCTGGATCAAGCATCTGTTGTTCCACTGGAGAAAAGAAGCATACAATCACCAATGATGCTGTCACAACTGGGGATGCGTTAGCAGAAGATCCCAGTAGCATGCTCAAGAGAACATATAGTGATGCAGATTTGTGTGTCTTGTATAGAGAGGAACAACAGCCTCTTGCAAGATCTCAGAGCCATAAAATATTGGGAGATCATCCAAATCTTGAGTCTCTGCCTCCCTTCCCAAAAGCCAGTAGCAGGAGCTTACGAGATAGTGGCGCATTTCGAGTTAAGGCAAACCTTGGAGAAGACAAAGTTAGGTTCAGATTGCAACCAAGTTGGAGCTTTAAGGACTTGCAGCTAGAGCTTGCCAAGCGTTTTAATATAAATGAAGTATGCAAAATTGATCTAAAATATTTGGATGATGATCATGAGTGGGTTCTTTTGACTTGTGATGATGATCTTGAGGAGTGTAAAGACATTTACAGATCGTCTCAAAGCCAAACAATCAAGATATCCATCCATCAACCTTCCCAGCACAGCCGGTAAGTTCCAATGCGGATTAAGAGGAATCATATTTGATGAGTCTTGATGGGTGATACATCTGGCAGCTTGGTGAATTGGAGGGGATTTTTTGCTGGTAATCTTTTTTTCATTATCATAGCACTTACTTTGCAGCTATTGAATCTTGTCTTCTGGAGCAGTGGCTATTCAGAGGGAAATAAAAAGATACAAGAATGTGGAAATCTTTGGTTCATAAAAGCTCAATTGCTGCCTGATAAATCTTGTATTGGATTTTAAGCAGTCATGAAATGGATGGTTTGATTATTTATGCTTTGTTTTATATGGCATAAGATGCGTGCATATTATATTGTAGGAGACTATCAATGTAATATTTGTATATAAGAGATCATGGCATGGACGCGTGTGATCTTGACTTGTAACTTTGTATTTTATATTATGAGGTGATAATCAGCAAATAGTAAGTAGCAAGAATTCCATTAGTAATTTGGTTGTAAAGGTTATGCATGATTCATGAATATGTTTTTTAAACTTCATGTTCTCTTAGGCAATCCTTCCTTTTGTTATCTTTACGAGGCACATAATTTCATTGATTTAGCATTATAAATGACCATGATTTTGATTTTTCGTATAACTAATCATCTCTATGCAATATGTAATGATTTTATATTACTTAATTTGATTTAAATAATTAAACTAGCATAAGATTTCGATCATCGAGATAATTTGATCGACCCTCCACTTGAAGATAGGACATACTGGGGAAGAGTTGCTTTTGTGCAGTTTTGCTTTTTGTTGTATATCAAAAGAATATATCAACATTTACGTATCATGACATGAGACAAGTTGAACTCTCCATTGGCCTCAACTCATATTACAGGGAGAGAATGACAATTATGTCTAGCAAACTTCTTTCCGGTCCACAACTTCTATTGATCAAAAATATATATATAGGTTTAAGCAGGCTCTGATACCAACAAAAACAAAGGGACCGTTTACAGGGGATAAAATAATTTTAAAAGAATTAATAAAAACAATAAAATAATTAAGCAAAGATTAAACAGATAACAATAAATAAAAATGATGAATTAAGGATATCGATTACATTCAGTATCACAGAACCGTTTCCGGCCTCAAGTGTTAAAGACTCCTTAATTATGCAATATGACAATATTAAGCAGAATGTAAAAGAATATATTAAAAACATATAATAATAAATAAATAATAATAGTAAAATATAAACAGAATATAAATAAAATATAATCTTTTAAAAGGTACGGCGGCGTTGTTTCATACCCGGTACAGAGGAGGACTTCAGACAAGTGCAAGTCTGACGTTGCTCCAATTTATATTTGGGTTTCCAGCCTTATATACCATTTTAAAGATTAAGTTAATTTTGTATCTTAAGTCTAATATATTTTAACAATACACACTCTTATGTCTATATCTTTTAGTATACCTAATTATACTATGTCTGGTATAGATATACGGATCCCGTATAAATATACAGCGCTGAATAGAGAGAGAGAGAAAAGACAGAAAAGGATAGAATTAGAGGTCCTTTTCAGTCTGTAAGTAGTGCAATATATTTCTGATGTTTTAGTTCCAGATCAAGCTCAACTTGCTCGTTTTTTGCTTGCAAGAACTAGAACAGAGCATACTTATAGATGGATGAGAGATGAGATAAAAATTTAAACTTTATTTAAATAAATGAAAACAAAATACAATACAGAATATAAACTTTAAAACAGAATACAAATTATAAAATATAAGTTATAAAATATAAACTATAAACTACCTTAAAAGAGAATCAATAAGGAATGGGATACAGTGATGGTAGAAATATAGGTGAAGGAGGAAAGGGAAGAAAGAAGCTAAACTAGGCTGAGGGTTCTTCAATGGCTTCTGAGTTGAGAGAGAAGTATTTCGGATTTCCTTTACCTTCAGAATCAGCTTCAATAAATAGACAGAGGCTTTAAAATCTCACTGTTCTTGTCACATGCTTTGGCACTGTAGAGGAGTAGTAACCTGTCGTTACTATTTGCTTTTACTGTACCTTCACGCGTCTGGAACTGTGGATGAATAGTACCTTATCTGGTACTGTTGGCTTTACTGTGAGGAACTGTGGATGAACAGTTCTTCTGACTTTACTGTTGGATTCCCTCTGGTGAATACTGTGGATGAACAGTATCTTGTCAGTGGGCACCGCCTTTATTGACTTTAAACAACCTGAGTGGAGAAATGAGGTTTCTCCTGCCTTTAATCGGACGAACCAGATGAACTTGAATCAGATTCAACTTCTGATTCAATTATCTTTTTATTTTTCTTTTCTTTTTTCTTTTCTTTATTTTTTCTTTTTTCTTTTTCTTTTTTCTTTTCTTTATCTTTCTTTTCTTTTCTTTTGTCTTTTTTCTCTTTTTCTTTTTCTTTTTCTTTTTCTTTAATCTTTTTCTCTTTTTCTTTTTCTCTTTCTTTTTCTTTATTCTTTTTCTTTTTACCTTTACTTTTCACTCTGATGGGGGACAAAATACCATAGCAATCATCTTCATTACTGGGACAGTAATCCGAGTCAGATGTCTCGGTGGAGGATGATGTCATGGATGATGTAGAAGAATCCGAGGAAGAGGAAAGAGATTTCTTCCTTCTGGATTGAGCTTTAGATACTTTAGAATGGGCTTTAGTTGAAGATCCAGCAGAGCAGGTTCTACTGGGCTTAACGGGCTCAGATGTTGAGGGAAGAGACCCAACCATCTGTTCCATTAAGGCTCTATAATCTTCTGCAGTCTTGGCAGCTGCAAGAAGGGCAATATTTTGGGCTCTTTGGGCACCAAAAGAGACCTGTAGCCTTGGGTCAAGACCACCATGGTTTCTCTTTAGGAGCCATTCTTTAACAGTCTCCTCAGTGGTAGAAATGCGAAAGGCAGACCACCACTTAACTTTAGATTTTCTCAATACCACAGGGATATTGGTACCTGGAAGAATAGAAGATTCGAAGTACCATTGATATACCCAAGGTATATTGAAAGTTAAACTGAAAAGAAGAAGAGGAGGAAAATTCTTCTCAACAGGATTAGGGTTTAAGTGGACTTTATAATACCGGTAGGCCAATTGTACTTCAAGAGGAAGACAATTTTCATCACTACCGCAATAGTACCACCAATCAACGAACCATGATGGGAGGTTATTGACTTTAAAATTGGTCTCACAATAGATTAGCCAGGAATGGGTTTTAGCCGGGTTTTGGAAAAACAAGGCTTTGGTCCAGGCTTCTATATAATCCCAATAATTATATGAAGAACAACAGGATAAGGAAGGAAGGGCTTTAAACTGCACAGGAACGTGCAACGGTTTTCCCCATTCAGAAGGATGGAGAATTTTCTTTATTTTAAAAGAAGAATGAGATATAACAGTCTTTTCTTGTGGGCTATAATTGTGCTTTACAAACAAAGATCCTGAATCCACAAGAATATGAAGATAATATTCTTGGGGTTTTGAGGTTTCTTTTGGTTTGAAAAACCATCCTTTAGGGTAAACAGTTTCAATTACAGACCATGGGTTTTTTAGAGCAGACCCAAAATCAGCAATTAATTCTGTAGACCAGAAATTTTTGTTGTGCCAAAAAGCTTTAGACTTTAAAAAGAAATTTGAAGAAACAATTTGAGTTGAAGGGTTTGAAACATTCAACTCGTCTTTAGAAACATTTTGAGTTAGGGTTTTTGAAGACTGACCTAACTCCATTTTTAAAGGGATTGAAGGATTCATACCTGGGGCTTCAGGAGGCGGGAAGCCCATCTTTTCAAGAACTTTAAGGACCTCTGGAGATTGGGCCAGCTGAGAGACCCATAAATCCATTTTAGCTTTATCATCCTCTTTTTGGACAGCATCTGCCCATGACTTTATGGGTTTAGGGTTCAAAATACTATCTGAGTGGTCAGATAGAGCTTTAGGTGAGTCACTGTTTAGTGTTTCTTTGGCTTTATTGGTGTTTTTCTTCTTTCTCCCCATGATTCCTGAGAAGGAATTCACGAGTAAGGAAATCAGGTAAACTGTTATTTTCTCCTTTAATAAACTCAATATCAAAATCAAAAATACTTAAAATAGCTTGCCATCTAGCAAAAATTTGTTTTGAGGCAAGGTTTTTAACATCTTTTTGTAAAACATCTTTAGCACTTTTACAATCAATTCTTAATAAAAACTTTTGATTCAATAAATCAGATTGAAATTTTGAAATGCATAAAACAATGCTCAAAATCTCTTTCTTTATAGTTGAATAATTTAATTGGGTTGGACTCCAATGTCCTGAATAGAATTGGACTATGGCTTCTCTACCCTCTTTAACCTGTTTTAAAATCCCACCAAAACCTATATCTGATGCATCAGTCTCAACTATTTTAGAGGCTAAGGGATCAGCTATATGCAGGCAAGGAATAGTTTTAACTAGGGTTTTAACCTGTCTAACTATGCCAGAGTGGACCTCAGTCCACGGGCCTGGGTTTTTCTTTAACCTATCATGCAAAGGTTTAATAGTCCTATTTAGGTTGGGAAAGAATTCTATGACGTAATTCAAACAACCTAAAAATCTTTGTAACTGGGCTTTATTAACTATTTGGTCAGGAAACTTATCTCCAAAAGCTAAGTTCCTTTCTATAGGTTCTATAATTCCCTGTTCTATATAATGTCCTAAGAACCTAATCTTAGTCTGAAACAGAGACATCTTCGTTTTACTTAATACTAAACCATTATGTTTTATTACCATAAAAAATGTTTTTAAATGTTTAAAATGTTCTTCTATAGTTGTTGAAAATATTAAAACATCATCAATATAAACAATGCAAAATTTAGTGTAAGGATTAAAAATATCATTCATCACTCTCTGAAACTCAGAGGGTGCATTCTTTAAACCAAAAGGCATAACATTCCATTCATACTGTCCAAATGGAACAGTGAATGCAGTCTTATACCTATCTTTAGGGTTAATCTGAATTTGCCAAAAACCAGATTTCATATCAAATTTACTAAAAATATTTGCTTTATATAATCTTCCTAATAAATCTTTTTTATTTGGAATAGGGTACCTAATCCATTTTAAAGCTTTATTTAAAGGTTTATAATTTATTACTAATCTAGGTGCACCTCTTTCTATTTCAGAAGCCTTGTTTACATAAAATGCAGCACAAGACCAAGGGCTTCTAGATTTAGTTATTAGTCCTTTATTTTCTAAATCATTTATTTCCTTTTTACAAAATTCAATTAGATCAGGCGCCATCTGAATGGGCCTAGCTTTAGTTGTAATAGACTTTTCATCAAAGCCTATTTCATAAGGTAAATCAACCATGTGTTGCTTTCTGTTCCAAAATGCATTTGGAATATCAGCACACAAATCTTTTTCTATTTGAGATTTTAATTTATCAATTTTATCTTGCGTAAATTTATTATTTAACTGTTCATTTATTTTTTGTAAATGATAGTTGTTCTTTAAATTACAAAGTTGTTCAGACTTTGCTTTTATAAGTGCATTTATTTGTAACTCATTTATTGAATGTGCCTTTAAAAGATTTAAATTCCTCTTTTTAGGTTTTTCTAAAAATGGAAAAATAATCTTTTGTTTTTTAACTTTAAAACTTATACTATCATCATTTACTGAATAAGGTGTAATTAAATTCATGAATGGCGTTCCTAAGATCACCATATGATGAATGTTAGTTAAAATGAATATATTCTTTATTTCTAAATTATTATCTATAATTGATGCTTCTGCTTTACCAAGTATATTTAATTTAGATTTATTTGCTGCTGATAAACTTTCATTAGTTTCATGCCAAAATCTTTTTGGTACTAAACTAGGTTTTATGCAATTTAGATCAGCTCCTGTATCAAACAATGCAATAGTTTCTATATTATAATTATCTGAGAATTTTAATTTTATTTTTATTAAATATTTCCTAGATGTTATTTCATGCAACATAAAAATTAAATTATCTGGAATTTTATCTTTACTGATTAAACTAATTTCATTATTAGTTTCTTTATCATTTATTTGTTCAATATCTTGTTCAGCTTCTTCATCAGAAGAAGAAGTTGAATTCATTAAGGATTTTATTATCTGTGAATCATGTTCTTGTTTATTTTTTAACTCTTTTAATTCTAATTTAATCTCTTTAATTTCTTTTTGTAGATCATTTATAGTTGGTTTATTTTTTATTGCTTTATTTTTATTTAATATTGTAGTTAAATCATATGTTTGTTTACTAGTGCTGGGTAACATAGTATGTTTAGGTTTATCATCTTCTAAAATTTTATTTAACATTTTTTCTTGAATTTTAGGGTCACTTATAAATTTTATTGCTTCTAAAATAGATTCTTGTTCTTTAGTTAAAACATTTAATGATTTACTGCTATATTCAGAACTTGATTCTGATCCTATATCATCTATTTGATTTAGTTCTTCAGAATCTGAATATTCTTCAGAATCTGAATAATCTAAATATAATTCGTGAATTTTATTTATTATAGATTCTTCTAAATTCAATTCTTGTAATTTTTTATCAAATTTACAAAATCTTGATGTGTGACCTTTTCTTCCACATTTATAACATGTTAAATCTTTATATGATGTAAATTTTTTATCCTTTTGTTTATATGGTTTCCTATTAGGTTTTCTATATTTGTAAGGTTTATAAGGTTTTTGTTTTTTATAATAATCATCTTTATCAAGTTTTTTCTTATAACTCTTTTTGTGATATTTTTTATAAGGTTTTTTATATTTTCTTGTAGTAGAACACTGTCCATTACAATCTTTATGTTTCTGGGTTATACTATAATCAAATTGTTTACAGAAAGATCCTAATTCTTGTTTAGTTTTTCTCATTTCATATTTTAACGATTTTTGAAGTTTTATATCTTGACAAAGTTTTAATCCTTCTTTTTGAACTATACTAAACAGTTGTCCATAAGTTAAAAGATTATAAGGAATAGGGTTTCCAAATTCCTGTTTTATATGGTTTCTAACTTTCTCACCAAGGAAGAACGGTAATCCTGCTAAGAATTTTTCTTTCCAGAAAGCCTGGTTGGAATCTTCTCTAAGCATTATCCTAGTTAAGAAAGTTGTTTTATAGAATTGAAAATCACTAAGTTTCTTGCATCTAAGGTTACTTAGTAATTCTGCATTTTTATCCTTTAAATGAGTAGGATCACCTATAAAATGAAGTGATATAGTCAAGATTAGTGATGCCACTGCATCTTGAATAGTATCACCAGACTCATCTAAAATAGGTATTCCATCCTCATAAGTTTTTACAGCATTTAAAATTTCTAAATGTTGTTCATCAGTGAGATGATTATCCCACCAGCCTTTAAGTTGTCCTGTGAATCCAGCTATAAGGAGTTCAGCTATAGTTCTATCTGAAGTTCCTGTTTGGGTTCTATAGGCATTGGCAGCCATAGTCATCTGTTGAAGAAGACTCAGGATATTATATTCTGATAGGGTATCTATGTTCCATTCATAAACTGAGGAGGCATTATACTTATATTGTGTTAACACATTTGGTCTATCTGCTATACCTAAGTCTGGGGCAGACATTCTAGGTACTATAGATTGATTATGTGTTAAACGATTTATCTGTGGTTCTAAAGCTTTACTAAAGGTTTCTATATCTTCAGATTCAGGTTGAGAATCCTCAACTGATTCTGATTCCTGTTCTTGGGTGACTATACTAATGGTTTTAGAATCTCTAGACTGGGGTGTTTCTGGTACTACCTGTCTTGACCCAGAAGAAGATTCAATTTTACTTAATTGTTCTTTAATTGCTTTAACAAAATCTGAATCTTTAGATTTTACTTCTTTTTGTCCTGTTTTAGAAACTTCGAAAGGTTTAAAAACATGTGATTTAAGTTTTTTATCTTTAACTTCTTTTTCAATTTTTACTATTTTACTTTCTTTAATAGTATCTTCTATTCTGTTTAATTGTTGTCCTATAGTTACTAAATGTGCATTACTGAAATTATTTTGTTCTAAGATTTTCCTATTAGGATCATCTTCTGAGACTATTTTAAATGGTGTTATATTTATTTCTTTATCTCCATGTAAAAATACACTTGAAGTTTTAGGTGGATGTTCACTTTGTATGATTTTATCTTTTACTTTCCATTCTGTATTTTTATTTCTGACAGTCACTGGATTTATTGATTTTTCTAATTTAAGTTTTCCTCTATAAATTCTTTTAAACCAATCAAAGAATTTCATATTAACTTCATAATATTTTATAAAGTCAATATATTCTTCTTTAACTGATTCAAAATCTTTTACCTTTTTTATTACATTTTCTAATTTATCTTTATTTTTAATTGCTGTTAATTCTTTATTTAATTTATCATAATCAAAATTAAATTCTTTATTAATTACATTCAATTCTCTATCTATGCTTTCTACATTACCTGTCATGAAGGAAGCTGTAGGTGACATAGGTGGAGAGGGTGAGTGTTCTATATTCTGAGGTTGATTATAATTAGGGTTTGGTTCCAAATGGTTCATTGTTCCTGTTGGATTATAATATAAGTGTGGAACTGTTGTACTATAATCTATACCTTTTAATTTATTACTAGATTCCGGTATATCTGATGTAGAATGCCTAGGCTTTACTACTGTTTGCAAAACAGGTTTAGGCTCATTTTCTTTATACGAAGCATATATTACAGAAGGTAACTGTGAGGCCCTACCTATGTCTACTGTTGAAATAGATGAGGAAGAGTCTGAATACCTACTGCTTACACTATGTCTACTGAATTTTAATTTAACTTTACCGTCTTCATACTGTTCAATTTTACTGAGTTCTATATTAGGTTTAACTGTAGCTTTAGGTTCAGGAAGAGGAACAGCATCCTCTAAGACCCATTCATCAGGGAGACTAATATCCTTCCACTGAATAGTCCTAGGAATTACTGTATTAGCTTTACTTAAATCTGTCTGTAAAAATTTAGTTTCTCCTAGTTTAGGTTGCATTATATACTTTGTAGCAAAGGCAGACATCATAGCTTTATAATTTATTTTATACATTAATGCTACAGGAATAGATCCTTCAAGCATTTTATAATTATGTGTTTTAATTTCTAATACTACACTTTTTAATATATTTGGATCATTTAATGAAATTGTTATATCTGGGAAGCAGTCAAATGAAATTGGACCACTGCTCAGACTGGTTTCTATAGTTCCTAATAGTGAGTCGTTAAAATTTACAAACCTAGCATCTCTGACCACAGCCAGTATACTAGTATTTAATCCTTCTCTAGTTAAAGGTTTTATACCTATTTGTACTAATCCTATATGTATATACTTGTATTTTTTAGCTTTATGATGTTTTATAGATTCTGCAGAAAGTAGAGTTATTTTTTCAAAAGGTTTACTTAATTGTACGTCTCTTTCTTCAGCTTTAATTATATAATCATTTTTAAATATATTTAATTTTGGTATTTTATAAATCTGTTCTTTATCTATCTTTGGTATTACCCAATTATCAATTGCTTTATTAAAATCTTCTAAAATTACTTCATTTCTGTTAACTATCCTTTTAACTTCTGATGACTCAGAACTATCCGTTTTAGTTGTACTAGCAGATTTACACAGAAAAGGCTCCATCTTTAAATATTTGAAAAATAGATTTTTAAAGTTTATTAATGTTGGTTTTGGTAGCGACCACTGACTTACTGCCCTAAACGCCTGTCCGTCGGCAAACACGGGTCTTACTGCATATCCAATACCTAGACAACACTAAGTCCACTTCTAGATCTATAAATCAAAGATTTAACCATGGAAACAGTTCTATATCTATCTACTACCACCCCTAAAAGAAGATGGCTCTGATACCAACAAAAACAAAAACAAAAACAAAAACAAAGGGACCGTTTACAGGGGATAAAATAATTTTAAAAGAATTAATAAAAACAATAAAATAATTAAGCAAAGATTAAACAGATAACAATAAATAAAAATGATGAATTAAGGATATCGATTACATTCAGTATCACAGAACCGTTTCCGGCCTCAAGTGTTAAAGACTCCTTAATTATGCAATATGACAATATTAAGCAGAATGTAAAAGAATATATTAAAAACATATAATAATAAATAAATAATAATAGTAAAATATAAACAGAATATAAATAAAATATAATCTTTTAAAAGGTACGGCGGCGTTGTTTCATACCCGGTACAGAGGAGGACTTCAGACAAGTGCAAGTCTGACGTTGCTCCAATTTATATTTGGGTTTCCAGCCTTATATACCATTTTAAAGATTAAGTTAATTTTGTATCTTAAGTCTAATATATTTTAACAATACACACTCTTATGTCTATATCTTTTAGTATACCTAATTATACTATGTCTGGTATAGATATACGGATCCCGTATAAATATACAGCGCTGAATAGAGAGAGAGAGAAAAGACAGAAAAGGATAGAATTAGAGGTCCTTTTCAGTCTGTAAGTAGTGCAATATATTTCTGATGTTTTAGTTCCAGATCAAGCTCAACTTGCTCGTTTTTTGCTTGCAAGAACTAGAACAGAGCATACTTATAGATGGATGAGAGATGAGATAAAAATTTAAACTTTATTTAAATAAATGAAAACAAAATACAATACAGAATATAAACTTTAAAACAGAATACAAATTATAAAATATAAGTTATAAAATATAAACTATAAACTACCTTAAAAGAGAATCAATAAGGAATGGGATACAGTGATGGTAGAAATATAGGTGAAGGAGGAAAGGGAAGAAGGAAGCTAAACTAGGCTGAGGGTTCTTCAATGGCTTCTGAGTTGAGAGAGAAGTATTTCGGATTTCCTTTACCTTCAGAATCAGCTTCAATAAATAGACAGAGGCTTTAAAATCTCACTGTTCTTGTCACATGCTTTGGCACTGTAGAGGAATAGTAACCTGTCGTTACTATTTGCTTTTACTGTACCTTCACGCGTCTGGAACTGTGGATGAATAGTACCTTGTCTGGTACTGTTGGCTTTACTGTGAGGAACTGTGGATGAACAGTTCTTCTGACTTTACTGTTGGATTCCCTCTGGTGAATACTGTGGATGAACAGTATCTTGTCAGTGGGCACCGCCTTTATTGACTTTAAACAACCTGAGTGGAGAAATGAGGTTTCTCCTGCCTTTAATCGGACGAACCAGATGAACTTGAATCAGATTCAACTTCTGATTCAATTATCTTTTTATTTTTCTTTTCTTTTTTCTTTTCTTTATTTTTTCTTTTTTCTTTTTCTTTTTTCTTTTCTTTATCTTTCTTTTCTTTTCTTTTGTCTTTTTTTCTCTTTTTCTTTTTCTTTTTCTTTTTCTTTAATCTTTTTCTCTTTTTCTTTTTCTCTTTCTTTTTCTTTATTCTTTTTCTTTTTACCTTTACTTTTCACTCTGATGGGGGACAAAATACCATAGCAATCATCTTCATTACTGGGACAGTAATCCGAGTCAGATGTCTCGGTGGAGGATGATGTCATGGATGATGTAGAAGAATCCGAGGAAGAGGAAAGAGATTTCTTCCTTCTGGATTGAGCTTTAGATACTTTAGAATGGGCTTTAGTTGAAGATCCAGCAGAGCAGGTTCTACTGGGCTTAACGGGCTCAGATGTTGAGGGAAGAGACCCAACCATCTGGTTAAATCTTTGATTTATAGATCTAGAAGTGGACTTAGTGTTGTCTAGGTATTGGATATGCAGTAAGACCCGTGTTTGCCGACGGACAGGCGTTTAGGGCAGTAAGTCAGTGGTCGCTACCAAAACCAACATTAATAAACTTTAAAAATCTATTTTTCAAATATTTAAAGATGGAGCCTTTTCTGTGTAAATCTGCTAGTACAACTAAAACGGATAGTTCTGAGTCATCAGAAGTTAAAAGGATAGTTAACAGAAATGAAGTAATTTTAGAAGATTTTAATAAAGCAATTGATAATTGGGTAATACCAAAGATAGATAAAGAACAGATTTATAAAATACCAAAATTAAATATATTTAAAAATGATTATATAATTAAAGCTGAAGAAAGAGACGTACAATTAAGTAAACCTTTTGAAAAAATAACTCTACTTTCTGCAGAATCTATAAAACATCATAAAGCTAAAAAATACAAGTATATACATATAGGATTAGTACAAATAGGTATAAAACCTTTAACTAGAGAAGGATTAAATACTAGTATACTGGCTGTGGTCAGAGATGCTAGGTTTGTAAATTTTAACGACTCACTATTAGGAACTATAGAAACCAGTCTGAGCAGTGGTCCAATTTCATTTGACTGCTTCCCAGATATAACAATTTCATTAAATGATCCAAATATATTAAAAAGTGTAGTATTAGAAATTAAAACACATAATTATAAAATGCTTGAAGGATCTATTCCTGTAGCATTAATGTATAAAATAAATTATAAAGCTATGATGTCTGCCTTTGCTACAAAGTATATAATGCAACCTAAACTAGGAGAAACTAAATTTTTACAGACAGATTTAAGTAAAGCTAATACAGTAATTCCTAGGACTATTCAGTGGAAGGATATTAGTCTCCCTGATGAATGGGTCTTAGAGGATGCTGTTCCTCTTCCTGAACCTAAAGCTACAGTTAAACCTAATATAGAACTCAGTAAAATTGAACAGTATGAAGACGGTAAAGTTAAATTAAAATTCAGTAGACATAGTGTAAGCAGTAGGTATTCAGACTCTTCCTCATCTATTTCAACAGTAGACATAGGTAGGGCCTCACAGTTACCTTCTGTAATATATGCTTCGTATAAAGAAAATGAGCCTAAACCTGTTTTGCAAACAGTAGTAAAGCCTAGGCATTCTACATCAGATATACCGGAATCTAGTAATAAATTAAAAGGTATAGATTATAGTACAACAGTTCCACACTTATATTATAATCCAACAGGAACAATGAACCCTTTGGAACCAAACCCTAATTATAATCAACCTCAGAATATAGAACACTCACCCTCTCCACCTATGTCACCTACAGCTTCCTTCATGACAGGTAATGTAGAAAGCATAGATAGAGAATTGAATGTAATTAATAAAGAATTTAATTTTGATTATGATAAATTAAATAAAGAATTAACAGCAATTAAAAATAAAGATAAATTAGAAAATGTAATAAAAAAGGTAAAAGATTTTGAATCAGTTAAAGAAGAATATATTGACTTTATAAAATATTATGAAGTTAATATGAAATTCTTTGATTGGTTTAAAAGAATTTATAGAGGAAAACTTAAATTAGAAAAATCAATAAATCCAGTGACTGTCAGAAATAAAAATACAGAATGGAAAGTAAAAGATAAAATCATACAAAGTGAACATCCACCTAAAACTTCAAGTGTATTTTTACATGGAGATAAAGAAATAAATATAACACCATTTAAAATAGTCTCAGAAGATGATCCTAATAGGAAAATCTTAGAACAAAATAATTTCAGTAATGCACATTTAGTAACTATAGGACAACAATTAAACAGAATAGAAGATACTATTAAAGAAAGTAAAATAGTAAAAATTGAAAAAGAAGTTAAAGATAAAAAACTTAAATCACATGTTTTTAAACCTTTCGAAGTTTCTAAAACAGGACAAAAAGAAGTAAAATCTAAAGATTCAGATTTTGTTAAAGCAATTAAAGAACAATTAAGTAAAATTGAATCTTCTTCTGGGTCAAGACAGGTAGTACCAGAAACACCCCAGTCTAGAGATTCTAAAACCATTAGTATAGTCACCCAAGAATAGGAATCAGAATCAGTTGAGGATTCTCAACCTGAATCTGAAGATATAGAAACCTTTAGTAAAGCTTTAAATTGGAGCAGATAGATATAGAACTGTTTCCATATATAATTAAAGCTTTGTTGGTATCAGAGCCATCTTCTTTTAGGGGTGGTAGTAGATAGATATAGAACTGTTTCCATGGTTAAATCTTTGATTTATAGATCTAGAAGTGGACTTAGTGTTGTCTAGGTATTGGATATGCAGTAAGACCCGTGTTTGCCGACGGACAGGCGTTTAGGGCAGTAAGTCAGTGGTCGCTACCAAAACCAACATTAATAAACTTTAAAAATCTATTTTTCAAATATTTAAAGATGGAGCCTTTTCTGTGTAAATCTGCTAGTACAACTAAAACGGATAGTTCTGAGTCATCAGAAGTTAAAAGGATAGTTAACAGAAATGAAGTAATTTTAGAAGATTTTAATAAAGCAATTGATAATTGGGTAATACCAAAGATAGATAAAGAACAGATTTATAAAATACCAAAATTAAATATATTTAAAAATGATTATATAATTAAAGCTGAAGAAAGAGACGTACAATTAAGTAAACCTTTTGAAAAAATAACTCTACTTTCTGCAGAATCTATAAAACATCATAAAGCTAAAAAATACAAGTATATACATATAGGATTAGTACAAATAGGTATAAAACCTTTAACTAGAGAAGGATTAAATACTAGTATACTGGCTGTGGTCAGAGATGCTAGGTTTGTAAATTTTAACGACTCACTATTAGGAACTATAGAAACCAGTCTGAGCAGTGGTCCAATTTCATTTGACTGCTTCCCAGATATAACAATTTCATTAAATGATCCAAATATATTAAAAAGTGTAGTATTAGAAATTAAAACACATAATTATAAAATGCTTGAAGGATCTATTCCTGTAGCATTAATGTATAAAATAAATTATAAAGCTATGATGTCTGCCTTTGCTACAAAGTATATAATGCAACCTAAACTAGGAGAAACTAAATTTTTACAGACAGATTTAAGTAAAGCTAATACAGTAATTCCTAGGACTATTCAGTGGAAGGATATTAGTCTCCCTGATGAATGGGTCTTAGAGGATGCTGTTCCTCTTCCTGAACCTAAAGCTACAGTTAAACCTAATATAGAACTCAGTAAAATTGAACAGTATGAAGACGGTAAAGTTAAATTAAAATTCAGTAGACATAGTGTAAGCAGTAGGTATTCAGACTCTTCCTCATCTATTTCAACAGTAGACATAGGTAGGGCCTCACAGTTACCTTCTGTAATATATGCTTCGTATAAAGAAAATGAGCCTAAACCTGTTTTGCAAACAGTAGTAAAGCCTAGGCATTCTACATCAGATATACCGGAATCTAGTAATAAATTAAAAGGTATAGATTATAGTACAACAGTTCCACACTTATATTATAATCCAACAGGAACAATGAACCCTTTGGAACCAAACCCTAATTATAATCAACCTCAGAATATAGAACACTCACCCTCTCCACCTATGTCACCTACAGCTTCCTTCATGACAGGTAATGTAGAAAGCATAGATAGAGAATTGAATGTAATTAATAAAGAATTTAATTTTGATTATGATAAATTAAATAAAGAATTAACAGCAATTAAAAATAAAGATAAATTAGAAAATGTAATAAAAAAGGTAAAAGATTTTGAATCAGTTAAAGAAGAATATATTGACTTTATAAAATATTATGAAGTTAATATGAAATTCTTTGATTGGTTTAAAAGAATTTATAGAGGAAAACTTAAATTAGAAAAATCAATAAATCCAGTGACTGTCAGAAATAAAAATACAGAATGGAAAGTAAAAGATAAAATCATACAAAATGAACATCCACCTAAAACTTCAAGTGTATTTTTACATGGAGATAAAGAAATAAATATAACACCATTTAAAATAGTCTCAGAAGATGATCCTAATAGGAAAATCTTAGAACAAAATAATTTCAGTAATGCACATTTAGTAACTATAGGACAACAATTAAACAGAATAGAAGATACTATTAAAGAAAGTAAAATAGTAAAAATTGAAAAAGAAGTTAAAGATAAAAAACTTAAATCACATGTTTTTAAACCTTTCGAAGTTTCTAAAACAGGACAAAAAGAAGTAAAATCTAAAGATTCAGATTTTGTTAAAGCAATTAAAGAACAATTAAGTAAAATTGAATCTTCTTCTGGGTCAAGACAGGTAGTACCAGAAACACCCCAGTCTAGAGATTCTAAAACCATTAGTATAGTCACCCAAGAACAGGAATCAGAATCAGTTGAGGATTCTCAACCTGAATCTGAAGATATAGAAACCTTTAGTAAAGCTTTAGAACCACAGATAAATCGTTTAACACATAATCAATCTATAGTACCTAGAATGTCTGCCCCAGACTTAGGTATAACAGATAGACCAAATGTGTTAACACAATATAAGTATAATGCCTCCTCAGTTTATGAATGGAACATAGATACCCTATCAGAATATAATATCCTGAGTCTTCTTCAACAGATGACTATGGCTGCCAATGCCTATAGAACCCAAACAGGAACTTCAGATAGAACTATAGCTGAACTCCTTATAGCTGGATTCACAGGACAACTTAAAGGCTGGTGGGATAATCATCTCACTGATGAACAACATTTAGAAATTTTAAATGCTGTAAAAACTTATGAGGATGGAATACCTATTTTAGATGAGTCTGGTGATACTATTCAAGATGCAGTGGCATCACTAATCTTGACTATATCACTTCATTTTATAGGTGATCCTACTCATTTAAAGGATAAAAATGCAGAATTACTAAGTAACCTTAGATGCAAGAAACTTAGTGATTTTCAATTCTATAAAACAACTTTCTTAACTAGGATAATGCTTAGAGAAGATTCCAACCAGGCTTTCTGGAAAGAAAAATTCTTAGCAGGATTACCGTTCTTCCTTGGTGAGAAAGTTAGAAACCATATAAAACAGGAATTTGGAAACCCTATTCCTTATAATCTTTTAACTTATGGACAACTGTTTAGTATAGTTCAAAAAGAAGGATTAAAACTTTGTCAAGATATAAAACTTCAAAAATCGTTAAAATATGAAATGAGAAAAACTAAACAAGAATTAGGATCTTTCTGTAAACAATTTGATTATAGTATAACCCAGAAACATAAAGATTGTAATGGACAGTGTTCTACTACAAGAAAATATAAAAAACCTTATAAAAAATATCACAAAAAGAGTTATAAGAAAAAACTTGATAAAGATGATTATTATAAAAAACAAAAACCTTATAAACCTTACAAATATAGAAAACCTAATAGGAAACCATATAAACAAAAGGATAAAAAATTTACATCATATAAAGATTTAACATGTTATAAATGTGGAAGAAAAGGTCACACATCAAGATTTTGTAAATTTGATAAAAAATTACAAGAATTGAATTTAGAAGAATCTATAATAAATAAAATTCACGAATTATATTTAGATTATTCAGATTCTGAAGAATATTCAGATTCTGAAGAACTAAATCAAATAGATGATATAGGATCAGAATCAAGTTCTGAATATAGCAGTAAATCATTAAATGTTTTAACTAAAGAACAAGAATCTATTTTAGAAGCAATAAAATTTATAAGTGACCCTAAAATTCAAGAAAAAATGTTAAATAAAATTTTAGAAGATGATAAACCTAAACATACTATGTTACCCAGCACTAGTAAACAAACATATGATTTAACTACAATATTAAATAAAAATAAAGCAATAAAAAATAAACCAACTATAAATGATCTACAAAAAGAAATTAAAGAGATTAAATTAGAATTAAAAGAATTAAAAAATAAACAAGAACATGATTCACAGATAATAAAATCCTTAATGAATTCAACTTCTTCTTCTGATGAAGAAGCTGAACAAGATATTGAACAAATAAATGATAAAGAAACTAATAATGAAATTAGTTTAATCAGTAAAGATAAAATTCCAGATAATTTAATTTTTATGTTGCATGAAATAACATCTAGGAAATATTTAATAAAAATAAAATTAAAATTCTCAGATAATTATAATATAGAAACTATTGCATTGTTTGATACAGGAGCTGATCTAAATTGCATAAAACCTAGTTTAGTACCAAAAAGATTTTGGCATGAAACTAATGAAAGTTTATCAGCAGCAAATAAATCTAAATTAAATATACTTGGTAAAGCAGAAGCATCAATTATAGATAATAATTTAGAAATAAAGAATATATTCATTTTAACTAACATTCATCATATGGTGATCTTAGGAACGCCATTCATGAATTTAATTACACCTTATTCAGTAAATGATGATAGTATAAGTTTTAAAGTTAAAAAACAAAAGATTATTTTTCCATTTTTAGAAAAACCTAAAAAGAGGAATTTAAATCTTTTAAAGGCACATTCAATAAATGAGTTACAAATAAATGCACTTATAAAAGCAAAGTCTGAACAACTTTGTAATTTAAAGAACAACTATCATTTACAAAAAATAAATGAACAGTTAAATAATAAATTTACGCAAGATAAAATTGATAAATTAAAATCTCAAATAGAAAAAGATTTGTGTGCTGATATTCCAAATGCATTTTGGAACAGAAAGCAACACATGGTTGATTTACCTTATGAAATAGGCTTTGATGAAAAGTCTATTACAACTAAAGCTAGGCCCATTCAGATGGCGCCTGATCTAATTGAATTTTGTAAAAAGGAAATAAATGATTTAGAAAATAAAGGACTAATAACTAAATCTAGAAGCCCTTGGTCTTGTGCTGCATTTTATGTAAACAAGGCTTCTGAAATAGAAAGAGGTGCACCTAGATTAGTAATAAATTATAAACCTTTAAATAAAGCTTTAAAATGGATTAGGTACCCTATTCCAAATAAAAAAGATTTATTAGGAAGATTATATAAAGCAAATATTTTTAGTAAATTTGATATGAAATCTGGTTTTTGGCAAATTCAGATTAACCCTAAAGATAGGTATAAGACTGCATTCACTGTTCCATTTGGACAATATGAATGGAATGTTATGCCTTTTGGTTTAAAGAATGCACCCTCTGAGTTTCAGAGAGTGATGAATGATATTTTTAATCCTTACACTAAATTTTGCATTGTTTATATTGATGATGTTTTAATATTTTCAACAATTATAGAAGAACATTTTAAACATTTAAAAACATTTTTTATGGTAATAAAACATAATGGTTTAGTATTAAGTAAAACGAAGATGTCTCTGTTTCAGACTAAGATTAGGTTCTTAGGACATTATATAGAACAGGGAATTATAGAACCTATAGAAAGGAACTTAGCTTTTGGAGATAAGTTTCCTGACCAAATAGTTAATAAAGCCCAGTTACAAAGATTTTTAGGTTGTTTGAATTACGTCATAGAATTCTTTCCCAACCTAAATAGGACTATTAAACCTTTGCATGATAGGTTAAAGAAAAACCCAGGCCCGTGGACTGAGGTCCACTCTGGCATAGTTAGACAGGTTAAAACCCTAGTTAAAACTATTCCTTGCCTGCATATAGCTGATCCCTTAGCCTCTAAAATAGTTGAGACTGATGCATCAGATATAGGTTTTGGTGGGATTTTAAAACAGGTTAAAGAGGGTAGAGAAGCCATAGTCCAATTCTATTCAGGACATTGGAGTCCAACCCAATTAAATTATTCAACTATAAAGAAAGAGATTTTGAGCATTGTTTTATGCATTTCAAAATTTCAATCTGATTTATTGAATCAAAAGTTTTTATTAAGAATTGATTGTAAAAGTGCTAAAGATGTTTTACAAAAAGATGTTAAAAACCTTGCCTCAAAACAAATTTTTGCTAGATGGCAAGCTATTTTAAGTATTTTTGATTTTGATATTGAGTTTATTAAAGGAGAAAATAACAGTTTACCTGATTTCCTTACTCGTGAATTCCTTCTCAGGAATCATGGGGAGAAAGAAGAAAAACACCAATAAAGCCAAAGAAACACTAAACAGTGACTCACCTAAAGCTCTATCTGACCACTCAGATAGTATTTTGAACCCTAAACCCATAAAGTCATGGGCAGATGCTGTCCAAAAAGAGGATGATAAAGCTAAAATGGATTTATGGGTCTCTCAGCTGGCCCAATCTCCAGAGGTCCTTAAAGTTCTTGAAAAGATGGGCTTCCCGCCTCCTGAAGCCCCAGGTATGAATCCTTCAATCCCTTTAAAAATGGAGTTAGGTCAGTCTTCAAAAACCCTAACTCAAAATGTTTCTAAAGACGAGTTGAATGTTTCAAACCCTTCAACTCAAATTGTTTCTTCAAATTTCTTTTTAAAGTCTAAAGCTTTTTGGCACAACAAAAATTTCTGGTCTACAGAATTAATTGCTGATTTTGGGTCTGCTCTAAAAAACCCATGGTCTGTAATTGAAACTGTTTACCCTAAAGGATGGTTTTTCAAACCAAAAGAAACCTCAAAACCCCAAGAATATTATCTTCATATTCTTGTGGATTCAGGATCTTTGTTTGTAAAGCACAATTATAGCCCACAAGAAAAGACTGTTATATCTCATTCTTCTTTTAAAATAAAGAAAATTCTCCATCCTTCTGAATGGGGAAAACCGTTGCACGTTCCTGTGCAGTTTAAAGCCCTTCCTTCCTTATCCTGTTGTTCTTCATATAATTATTGGGATTATATAGAAGCCTGGACCAAAGCCTTGTTTTTCCAAAACCCGGCTAAAACCCATTCCTGGCTAATCTATTGTGAGACCAATTTTAAAGTCAATAACCTCCCATCATGGTTCGTTGATTGGTGGTACTATTGCGGTAGTGATGAAAATTGTCTTCCTCTTGAAGTACAATTGGCCTACCGGTATTATAAAGTCCACTTAAACCCTAATCCTGTTGAGAAGAATTTTCCTCCTCTTCTTCTTTTCAGTTTAACTTTCAATATACCTTGGGTATATCAATGGTACTTCGAATCTTCTATTCTTCCAGGTACCAATATCCCTGTGGTATTGAGAAAATCTAAAGTTAAGTGGTGGTCTGCCTTTCGCATTTCTACCACTGAGGAGACTGTTAAAGAATGGCTCCTAAAGAGAAACCATGGTGGTCTTGACCCAAGGCTACAGGTCTCTTTTGGTGCCCAAAGAGCCCAAAATATTGCCCTTCTTGCAGCTGCCAAGACTGCAGAAGATTATAGAGCCTTAATGGAACAGATGGTTGGGTCTCTTCCCTCAACATCTGAGCCCGTTAAGCCCAGTAGAACCTGCTCTGCTGGATCTTCAACTAAAGCCCATTCTAAAGTATCTAAAGCTCAATCCAGAAGGAAGAAATCTCTTTCCTCTTCCTCGGATTCTTCTACATCATCCATGACATCATCCTCCACCGAGACATCTGACTCGGATTACTGTCCCAGTAATGAAGATGATTGCTATGGTATTTTGTCCCCCATCAGAGTGAAAAGTAAAGGTAAAAAGAAAAAGAATAAAGAAAAAGAAAGAGAAAAAGAAAAAGAGAAAAAGATTAAAGAAAAAGAAAAAGAAAAAGAAAAAGAGAAAAAAGACAAAAGAAAAGAAAAGAAAGATAAAGAAAAGAAAAAAGAAAAAGAAAAAAGAAAAAATAAAGAAAAGAAAAAAGAAAAGAAAAATAAAAAGATAATTGAATCAGAAGTTGAATCTGATTCAAGTTCATCTGGTTCGTCCGATTAAAGGCAGGAGAAACCTCATTTCTCCACTCAGGTTGTTTAAAGTCAATAAAGGCGGTGCCCACTGACAAGATACTGTTCATCCACAGTATTCACCAGAGGGAATCCAACAGTAAAGTCAGAAGAACTGTTCATCCACAGTTCCTCACAGTAAAGCCAACAGTACCAGACAAGGTACTATTCATCCACAGTAAAGCACGTTCCTGTGCAGTTTAAAGCCCTTCCTTCCTTATCCTGTTGTTCTTCATATAATTATTGGGATTATATAGAAGCCTGGACCAAAGCCTTGTTTTTCCAAAACCCGGCTAAAATCCATTCCTGGCTAATCTATTGTGAGACCAATTTTAAAGTCAATAACCTCCCATCATGGTTCGTTGATTGGTGGTACTATTGCGGTAGTGATGAAAATTGTCTTCCTCTTGAAGTACAATTGGCCTACCGGTATTATAAAGTCCACTTAAACCCTAATCCTGTTGAGAAGAATTTTCCTCCTCTTCTTCTTTTCAGTTTAACTTTCAATATACCTTGGGTATATCAATGGTACTTCGAATCTTCTATTCTTCCAGGTACCAATATCCCTGTGGTATTGAGAAAATCTAAAGTTAAGTGGTGGTCTGCCTTTCGCATTTCTACCACTGAGGAGACTGTTAAAGAATGGCTCCTAAAGAGAAACCATGGTGGTCTTGACCCAAGGCTACAGGTCTCTTTTGGTGCCCAAAGAGCCCAAAATATTGCCCTTCTTGCAGCTGCCAAGACTGCAGAAGATTATAGAGCCTTAATGGAACAGATGGTTGGGTCTCTTCCCTCAACATCTGAGCCCGTTAAGCCCAGTAGAACCTGCTCTGCTGGATCTTCAACTAAAGCCCATTCTAAAGTATCTAAAGCTCAATCCAGAAGGAAGAAATCTCTTTCCTCTTCCTCGGATTCTTCTACATCATCCATGACATCATCCTCCACCGAGACATCTGACTCGGATTACTGTCCCAGTAATGAAGATGATTGCTATGGTATTTTGTCCCCCATCAGAGTGAAAAGTAAAGGTAAAAAGAAAAAGAATAAAGAAAAAGAAAGAGAAAAAGAAAAAGAGAAAAAGATTAAAGAAAAAGAAAAAGAGAAAAAAGACAAACGAAAAGAAAAGAAAGATAAAGAAAAGAAAAAAGAAAAAGAAAAAAGAAAAAATAAAGAAAAGAAAAAAGAAAAGAAAAATAAAAAGATAATTGAATCAGAAGTTGAATCTGATTCAAGTTCATCTGGTTCGTCCGATTAAAGGCAGGAGAAACCTCATTTCTCCACTCAGGTTGTTTAAAGTCAATAAAGGCGGTGCCCACTGACAAGATACTGTTCATCCACAGTATTCACCAGAGGGAATCCAACAGTAAAGTCAGAAGAACTGTTCATCCACAGTTCCTCACAGTAAAGCCAACAGTACCAGACAAGTATCTTGTCTGGTACTGTGGATGAATAGTACCTTGTCTGGTACTGTTGGCTTTACTGTGAGGAACTGTGGATGAACAGTTCTTCTGACTTTACTGTTGGATTCCCTCTGGTGAATACTGTGGATGAACAGTATCTTGTTAGTGGGCACCGCCTTTATTGACTTTAAACAACCTGAGTGGAGAAATGAGGTTTCTCCTGCCTTTAATCGGACGAACCAGATGAACTTGAATCAGATTCAACTTCTGATTCAATTATCTTTTTATTTTTCTTTTCTTTTTTCTTTTCTTTATTTTTTCTTTTTTCTTTTTCTTTTTTCTTTTCTTTATCTTTCTTTTCTTTTCTTTTGTCTTTTTTTCTCTTTTTCTTTTTCTTTTTCTTTTTCTTTAATCTTTTTCTCTTTTTCTTTTTCTTTATTCTTTTTCTTTTTACCTTTACTTTTCACTCTGATGGGGGACAAAATACCATAGCAATCATCTTCATTACTGGGACAGTAATCCGAGTCAGATGTCTCGGTGGAGGATGATGTCATGGATGATGTAGAAGAATCCGAGGAAGAGGAAAGAGATTTCTTCCTTCTGGATTGAGCTTTAGATACTTTAGAATGGGCTTTAGTTGAAGATCCAGCAGAGCAGGTTCTACTGGGCTTAACGGGCTCAGATGTTGAGGGAAGAGACCCAACCATCTGTTCCATTAAGGCTCTATAATCTTCTGCAGTCTTGGCAGCTGCAAGAAGGGCAATATTTTGGGCTCTTTGGGCACCAAAAGAGACCTGTAGCCTTGGGTCAAGACCACCATGGTTTCTCTTTAGGAGCCATTCTTTAACAGTCTCCTCAGTGGTAGAAATGCGAAAGGCAGACCACCACTTAACTTTAGATTTTCTCAATACCACAGGGATATTGGTACCTGGAAGAATAGAAGATTCGAAGTACCATTGATATACCCAAGGTATATTGAAAGTTAAACTGAAAAGAAGAAGAGGAGGAAAATTCTTCTCAACAGGATTAGGGTTTAAGTGGACTTTATAATACCGGTAGGCCAATTGTACTTCAAGAGGAAGACAATTTTCATCACTACCGCAATAGTACCACCAATCAACGAACCATGATGGGAGGTTATTGACTTTAAAATTGGTCTCACAATAGATTAGCCAGGAATGGGTTTTAGCCGGGTTTTGGAAAAACAAGGCTTTGGTCCAGGCTTCTATATAATCCCAATAATTATATGAAGAACAACAGGATAAGGAAGGAAGGGCTTTAAACTGCACAGGAACGTGCAACGGTTTTCCCCATTCAGAAGGATGGAGAATTTTCTTTATTTTAAAAGAAGAATGAGATATAACAGTCTTTTCTTGTGGGCTATAATTGTGCTTTACAAACAAAGATCCTGAATCCACAAGAATATGAAGATAATATTCTTGGGGTTTTGAGGTTTCTTTTGGTTTGAAAAACCATCCTTTAGGGTAAACAGTTTCAATTACAGACCATGGGTTTTTTAGAGCAGACCCAAAATCAGCAATTAATTCTGTAGACCAGAAATTTTTGTTGTGCCAAAAAGCTTTAGACTTTAAAAAGAAATTTGAAGAAACAATTTGAGTTGAAGGGTTTGAAACATTCAACTCGTCTTTAGAAACATTTTGAGTTAGGGTTTTTGAAGACTGACCTAACTCCATTTTTAAAGGGATTGAAGGATTCATACCTGGGGCTTCAGGAGG
Source organism: Garcia nutans (assembly GCA_947685225.1). Classification (NCBI taxonomy): domain Eukaryota; kingdom Viridiplantae; phylum Streptophyta; class Magnoliopsida; order Malpighiales; family Euphorbiaceae; genus Garcia; species Garcia nutans. The sequence continues at coordinate 11,401,340 of CANTUV010000018.1, read as the reverse complement.
CGGGAAGCCCATCTTTTCAAGAACTTTAAGGACCTCTGGAGATTGGGCCAGCTGAGAGACCCATAAATCCATTTTAGCTTTATCATCCTCTTTTTGGACAGCATCTGCCCATGACTTTATGGGTTTAGGGTTCAAAATACTATCTGAGTGGTCAGATAGAGCTTTAGGTGAGTCACTGTTTAGTGTTTCTTTGGCTTTATTGGTGTTTTTCTTCTTTCTCCCCATGATTCCTGAGAAGGAATTCACGAGTAAGGAAATCAGGTAAACTGTTATTTTCTCCTTTAATAAACTCAATATCAAAATCAAAAATACTTAAAATAGCTTGCCATCTAGCAAAAATTTGTTTTGAGGCAAGGTTTTTAACATCTTTTTGTAAAACATCTTTAGCACTTTTACAATCAATTCTTAATAAAAACTTTTGATTCAATAAATCAGATTGAAATTTTGAAATGCATAAAACAATGCTCAAAATCTCTTTCTTTATAGTTGAATAATTTAATTGGGTTGGACTCCAATGTCCTGAATAGAATTGGACTATGGCTTCTCTACCCTCTTTAACCTGTTTTAAAATCCCACCAAAACCTATATCTGATGCATCAGTCTCAACTATTTTAGAGGCTAAGGGATCAGCTATATGCAGGCAAGGAATAGTTTTAACTAGGGTTTTAACCTGTCTAACTATGCCAGAGTGGACCTCAGTCCACGGGCCTGGGTTTTTCTTTAACCTATCATGCAAAGGTTTAATAGTCCTATTTAGGTTGGGAAAGAATTCTATGACGTAATTCAAACAACCTAAAAATCTTTGTAACTGGGCTTTATTAACTATTTGGTCAGGAAACTTATCTCCAAAAGCTAAGTTCCTTTCTATAGGTTCTATAATTCCCTGTTCTATATAATGTCCTAAGAACCTAATCTTAGTCTGAAACAGAGACATCTTCGTTTTACTTAATACTAAACCATTATGTTTTATTACCATAAAAAATGTTTTTAAATGTTTAAAATGTTCTTCTATAGTTGTTGAAAATATTAAAACATCATCAATATAAACAATGCAAAATTTAGTGTAAGGATTAAAAATATCATTCATCACTCTCTGAAACTCAGAGGGTGCATTCTTTAAACCAAAAGGCATAACATTCCATTCATACTGTCCAAATGGAACAGTGAATGCAGTCTTATACCTATCTTTAGGGTTAATCTGAATTTGCCAAAAACCAGATTTCATATCAAATTTACTAAAAATATTTGCTTTATATAATCTTCCTAATAAATCTTTTTTATTTGGAATAGGGTACCTAATCCATTTTAAAGCTTTATTTAAAGGTTTATAATTTATTACTAATCTAGGTGCACCTCTTTCTATTTCAGAAGCCTTGTTTACATAAAATGCAGCACAAGACCAAGGGCTTCTAGATTTAGTTATTAGTCCTTTATTTTCTAAATCATTTATTTCCTTTTTACAAAATTCAATTAGATCAGGCGCCATCTGAATGGGCCTAGCTTTAGTTGTAATAGACTTTTCATCAAAGCCTATTTCATAAGGTAAATCAACCATGTGTTGCTTTCTGTTCCAAAATGCATTTGGAATATCAGCACACAAATCTTTTTCTATTTGAGATTTTAATTTATCAATTTTATCTTGCGTAAATTTATTATTTAACTGTTCATTTATTTTTTGTAAATGATAGTTGTTCTTTAAATTACAAAGTTGTTCAGACTTTGCTTTTATAAGTGCATTTATTTGTAACTCATTTATTGAATGTGCCTTTAAAAGATTTAAATTCCTCTTTTTAGGTTTTTCTAAAAATGGAAAAATAATCTTTTGTTTTTTAACTTTAAAACTTATACTATCATCATTTACTGAATAAGGTGTAATTAAATTCATGAATGGCGTTCCTAAGATCACCATATGATGAATGTTAGTTAAAATGAATATATTCTTTATTTCTAAATTATTATCTATAATTGATGCTTCTGCTTTACCAAGTATATTTAATTTAGATTTATTTGCTGCTGATAAACTTTCATTAGTTTCATGCCAAAATCTTTTTGGTACTAAACTAGGTTTTATGCAATTTAGATCAGCTCCTGTATCAAACAATGCAATAGTTTCTATATTATAATTATCTGAGAATTTTAATTTTATTTTTATTAAATATTTCCTAGATGTTATTTCATGCAACATAAAAATTAAATTATCTGGAATTTTATCTTTACTGATTAAACTAATTTCATTATTAGTTTCTTTATCATTTATTTGTTCAATATCTTGTTCAGCTTCTTCATCAGAAGAAGAAGTTGAATTCATTAAGGATTTTATTATCTGTGAATCATGTTCTTGTTTATTTTTTAACTCTTTTAATTCTAATTTAATCTCTTTAATTTCTTTTTGTAGATCATTTATAGTTGGTTTATTTTTTATTGCTTTATTTTTATTTAATATTGTAGTTAAATCATATGTTTGTTTACTAGTGCTGGGTAACATAGTATGTTTAGGTTTATCATCTTCTAAAATTTTATTTAACATTTTTTCTTGAATTTTAGGGTCACTTATAAATTTTATTGCTTCTAAAATAGATTCTTGTTCTTTAGTTAAAACATTTAATGATTTACTGCTATATTCAGAACTTGATTCTGATCCTATATCATCTATTTGATTTAGTTCTTCAGAATCTGAATATTCTTCAGAATCTGAATAATCTAAATATAATTCGTGAATTTTATTTATTATAGATTCTTCTAAATTCAATTCTTGTAATTTTTTATCAAATTTACAAAATCTTGATGTGTGACCTTTTCTTCCACATTTATAACATGTTAAATCTTTATATGATGTAAATTTTTTATCCTTTTGTTTATATGGTTTCCTATTAGGTTTTCTATATTTGTAAGGTTTATAAGGTTTTTGTTTTTTATAATAATCATCTTTATCAAGTTTTTTCTTATAACTCTTTTTGTGATATTTTTTATAAGGTTTTTTATATTTTCTTGTAGTAGAACACTGTCCATTACAATCTTTATGTTTCTGGGTTATACTATAATCAAATTGTTTACAGAAAGATCCTAATTCTTGTTTAGTTTTTCTCATTTCATATTTTAACGATTTTTGAAGTTTTATATCTTGACAAAGTTTTAATCCTTCTTTTTGAACTATACTAAACAGTTGTCCATAAGTTAAAAGATTATAAGGAATAGGGTTTCCAAATTCCTGTTTTATATGGTTTCTAACTTTCTCACCAAGGAAGAACGGTAATCCTGCTAAGAATTTTTCTTTCCAGAAAGCCTGGTTGGAATCTTCTCTAAGCATTATCCTAGTTAAGAAAGTTGTTTTATAGAATTGAAAATCACTAAGTTTCTTGCATCTAAGGTTACTTAGTAATTCTGCATTTTTATCCTTTAAATGAGTAGGATCACCTATAAAATGAAGTGATATAGTCAAGATTAGTGATGCCACTGCATCTTGAATAGTATCACCAGACTCATCTAAAATAGGTATTCCATCCTCATAAGTTTTTACAGCATTTAAAATTTCTAAATGTTGTTCATCAGTGAGATGATTATCCCACCAGCCTTTAAGTTGTCCTGTGAATCCAGCTATAAGGAGTTCAGCTATAGTTCTATCTGAAGTTCCTGTTTGGGTTCTATAGGCATTGGCAGCCATAGTCATCTGTTGAAGAAGACTCAGGATATTATATTTTGATAGGGTATCTATGTTCCATTCATAAACTGAGGAGGCATTATACTTATATTGTGTTAACACATTTGGTCTATCTGCTATACCTAAGTCTGGGGCAGACATTCTAGGTACTATAGATTGATTATGTGTTAAACGATTTATCTGTGGTTCTAAAGCTTTACTAAAGGTTTCTATATCTTCAGATTCAGGTTGAGAATCCTCAACTGATTCTGATTCCTGTTCTTGGGTGACTATACTAATGGTTTTAGAATCTCTAGACTGGGGTGTTTCTGGTACTACCTGTCTTGACCCAGAAGAAGATTCAATTTTACTTAATTGTTCTTTAATTGCTTTAACAAAATCTGAATCTTTAGATTTTACTTCTTTTTGTCCTGTTTTAGAAACTTCGAAAGGTTTAAAAACATGTGATTTAAGTTTTTTATCTTTAACTTCTTTTTCAATTTTTACTATTTTACTTTCTTTAATAGTATCTTCTATTCTGTTTAATTGTTGTCCTATAGTTACTAAATGTGCATTACTGAAATTATTTTGTTCTAAGATTTTCCTATTAGGATCATCTTCTGAGACTATTTTAAATGGTGTTATATTTATTTCTTTATCTCCATGTAAAAATACACTTGAAGTTTTAGGTGGATGTTCACTTTGTATGATTTTATCTTTTACTTTCCATTCTGTATTTTTATTTCTGACAGTCACTGGATTTATTTATTTTTCTAATTTAAGTTTTCCTCTATAAATTCTTTTAAACCAATCAAAGAATTTCATATTAACTTCATAATATTTTATAAAGTCAATATATTCTTCTTTAACTGATTCAAAATCTTTTACCTTTTTTATTACATTTTCTAATTTATCTTTATTTTTAATTGCTGTTAATTCTTTATTTAATTTATCATAATCAAAATTAAATTCTTTATTAATTACATTCAATTCTCTATCTATGCTTTCTACATTACCTGTCATGAAGGAAGCTGTAGGTGACATAGGTGGAGAGGGTGAGTGTTCTATATTCTGAGGTTGATTATAATTAGGGTTTGGTTCCAAAGGGTTCATTGTTCCTGTTGGATTATAATATAAGTGTGGAACTGTTGTACTATAATCTATACCTTTTAATTTATTACTAGATTCCGGTATATCTGATGTAGAATGCCTAGGCTTTACTACTGTTTGCAAAACAGGTTTAGGCTCATTTTCTTTATACGAAGCATATATTACAGAAGGTAACTGTGAGGCCCTACCTATGTCTACTGTTGAAATAGATGAGGAAGAGTCTGAATACCTACTGCTTACACTATGTCTACTGAATTTTAATTTAACTTTACCGTCTTCATACTGTTCAATTTTACTGAGTTCTATATTAGGTTTAACTGTAGCTTTAGGTTCAGGAAGAGGAACAGCATCCTCTAAGACCCATTCATCAGGGAGACTAATATCCTTCCACTGAATAGTCCTAGGAATTACTGTATTAGCTTTACTTAAATCTGTCTGTAAAAATTTAGTTTCTCCTAGTTTAGGTTGCATTATATACTTTGTAGCAAAGGCAGACATCATAGCTTTATAATTTATTTTATACATTAATGCTACAGGAATAGATCCTTCAAGCATTTTATAATTATGTGTTTTAATTTCTAATACTACACCTTTTAATATATTTGGATCATTTAATGAAATTGTTATATCTGGGAAGCAGTCAAATGAAATTGGACCACTGCTCAGACTGGTTTCTATAGTTCCTAATAGTGAGTCGTTAAAATTTACAAACCTAGCATCTCTGACCACAGCCAGTATACTAGTATTTAATCCTTCTCTAGTTAAAGGTTTTATACCTATTTGTACTAATCCTATATGTATATACTTGTATTTTTTAGCTTTATGATGTTTTATAGATTCTGCAGAAAGTAGAGTTATTTTTTCAAAAGGTTTACTTAATTGTACGTCTCTTTCTTCAGCTTTAATTATATAATCATTTTTAAATATATTTAATTTTGGTATTTTATAAATCTGTTCTTTATCTATCTTTGGTATTACCCAATTATCAATTGCTTTATTAAAATCTTCTAAAATTACTTCATTTCTGTTAACTATCCTTTTAACTTCTGATGACTCAGAACTATCCGTTTTAGTTGTACTAGCAGATTTACACAGAAAAGGCTCCATCTTTAAATATTTGAAAAATAGATTTTTAAAGTTTATTAATGTTGGTTTTGGTAGCGACCACTGACTTACTGCCCTAAACGCCTGTCCGTCGGCAAACACGGGTCTTACTGCATATCCAATACCTAGACAACACTAAGTCCACTTCTAGATCTATAAATCAAAGATTTAACCATGGAAACAGTTCTATATCTATCTACTACCACCCCTAAAAGAAGATGGCTCTGATACCAACAAAAACAAAAACAAAAACAAAAACAAAGGGACCGTTTACAGGGGATAAAATAATTTTAAAAGAATTAATAAAAACAATAAAATAATTAAGCAAAGATTAAACAGATAACAATAAATAAAAATGATGAATTAAGGATATCGATTACATTCAGTATCACAGAACCGTTTCCGGCCTCAAGTGTTAAAGACTCCTTAATTATGCAATATGACAATATTAAGCAGAATGTAAAAGAATATATTAAAAACATATAATAATAAATAAATAATAATAGTAAAATATAAACAGAATATAAATAAAATATAATCTTTTAAAAGGTACGGCGGCGTTGTTTCATACCCGGTACAGAGGAGGACTTCAGACAAGTGCAAGTCTGACGTTGCTCCAATTTATATTTGGGTTTCCAGCCTTATATACCATTTTAAAGATTAAGTTAATTTTGTATCTTAAGTCTAATATATTTTAACAATACACACTCTTATGTCTATATCTTTTAGTATACCTAATTATACTATGTCTGGTATAGATATACGGATCCCGTATAAATATACAGCGCTGAATAGAGAGAGAGAGAAAAGACAGAAAAGGATAGAATTAGAGGTCCTTTTCAGTCTGTAAGTAGTGCAATATATTTCTGATGTTTTAGTTCCAGATCAAGCTCAACTTGCTCGTTTTTTGCTTGCAAGAACTAGAACAGAGCATACTTATAGATGGATGAGAGATGAGATAAAAATTTAAACTTTATTTAAATAAATGAAAACAAAATACAATACAGAATATAAACTTTAAAACAGAATACAAATTATAAAATATAAGTTATAAAATATAAACTATAAACTACCTTAAAAGAGAATCAATAAGGAATGGGATACAGTGATGGTAGAAATATAGGTGAAGGAGGAAAGGGAAGAAGGAAGCTAAACTAGGCTGAGGGTTCTTCAATGGCTTCTGAGTTGAGAGAGAAGTATTTCGGATTTCCTTTACCTTCAGAATCAGCTTCAATAAATAGACAGAGGCTTTAAAATCTCACTGTTCTTGTCACATGCTTTGGCACTGTAGAGGAATAGTAACCTGTCGTTACTATTTGCTTTTACTGTACCTTCACGCGTCTGGAACTGTGGATGAATAGTACCTTGTCTGGTACTGTTGGCTTTACTGTGAGGAACTGTGGATGAACAGTTCTTCTGACTTTACTGTTGGATTCCCTCTGGTGAATACTGTGGATGAACAGTATCTTGTCAGTGGGCACCGCCTTTATTGACTTTAAACAACCTGAGTGGAGAAATGAGGTTTCTCCTGCCTTTAATCGGACGAACCAGATGAACTTGAATCAGATTCAACTTCTGATTCAATTATCTTTTTATTTTTCTTTTCTTTTTTCTTTTCTTTATTTTTTCTTTTTTCTTTTTCTTTTTTCTTTTCTTTATCTTTCTTTTCTTTTCTTTTGTCTTTTTTCTCTTTTTCTTTTTCTTTTTCTTTTTCTTTAATCTTTTTCTCTTTTTCTTTTTCTCTTTCTTTTTCTTTATTCTTTTTCTTTTTACCTTTACTTTTCACTCTGATGGGGGACAAAATACCATAGCAATCATCTTCATTACTGGGACAGTAATCCGAGTCAGATGTCTCGGTGGAGGATGATGTCATGGATGATGTAGAAGAATCCGAGGAAGAGGAAAGAGATTTCTTCCTTCTGGATTGAGCTTTAGATACTTTAGAATGGGCTTTAGTTGAAGATCCAGCAGAGCAGGTTCTACTGGGCTTAACGGGCTCAGATGTTGAGGGAAGAGACCCAACCATCTGTTCCATTAAGGCTCTATAATCTTCTGCAGTCTTGGCAGCTGCAAGAAGGGCAATATTTTGGGCTCTTTGGGCACCAAAAGAGACCTGTAGCCTTGGGTCAAGACCACCATGGTTTCTCTTTAGGAGCCATTCTTTAACAGTCTCCTCAGTGGTAGAAATGCGAAAGGCAGACCACCACTTAACTTTAGATTTTCTCAATACCACAGGGATATTGGTACCTGGAAGAATAGAAGATTCGAAGTACCATTGATATACCCAAGGTATATTGAAAGTTAAACTGAAAAGAAGAAGAGGAGGAAAATTCTTCTCAACAGGATTAGGGTTTAAGTGGACTTTATAATACCGGTAGGCCAATTGTACTTCAAGAGGAAGACAATTTTCATCACTACCGCAATAGTACCACCAATCAACGAACCATGATGGGAGGTTATTGACTTTAAAATTGGTCTCACAATAGATTAGCCAGGAATGGGTTTTAGCCGGGTTTTGGAAAAACAAGGCTTTGGTCCAGGCTTCTATATAATCCCAATAATTATATGAAGAACAACAGGATAAGGAAGGAAGGGCTTTAAACTGCACAGGAACGTGCAACGGTTTTCCCCATTCAGAAGGATGGAGAATTTTCTTTATTTTAAAAGAAGAATGAGATATAACAGTCTTTTCTTGTGGGCTATAATTGTGCTTTACAAACAAAGATCCTGAATCCACAAGAATATGAAGATAATATTCTTGGGGTTTTGAGGTTTCTTTTGGTTTGAAAAACCATCCTTTAGGGTAAACAGTTTCAATTACAGACCATGGGTTTTTTAGAGCAGACCCAAAATCAGCAATTAATTCTGTAGACCAGAAATTTTTGTTGTGCCAAAAAGCTTTAGACTTTAAAAAGAAATTTGAAGAAACAATTTGAGTTGAAGGGTTTGAAACATTCAACTCGTCTTTAGAAACATTTTGAGTTAGGGTTTTTGAAGACTGACCTAACTCCATTTTTAAAGGGATTGAAGGATTCATACCTGGGGCTTCAGGAGGCGGGAAGCCCATCTTTTCAAGAACTTTAAGGACCTCTGGAGATTGGGCCAGCTGAGAGACCCATAAATCCATTTTAGCTTTATCATCCTCTTTTTGGACAGCATCTGCCCATGACTTTATGGGTTTAGGGTTCAAAATACTATCTGAGTGGTCAGATAGAGCTTTAGGTGAGTCACTGTTTAGTGTTTCTTTGGCTTTATTGGTGTTTTTCTTCTTTCTCCCCATGATTCCTGAGAAGGAATTCACGAGTAAGGAAATCAGGTAAACTGTTATTTTCTCCTTTAATAAACTCAATATCAAAATCAAAAATACTTAAAATAGCTTGCCATCTAGCAAAAATTTGTTTTGAGGCAAGGTTTTTAACATCTTTTTGTAAAACATCTTTAGCACTTTTACAATCAATTCTTAATAAAAACTTTTGATTCAATAAATCAGATTGAAATTTTGAAATGCATAAAACAATGCTCAAAATCTCTTTCTTTATAGTTGAATAATTTAATTGGGTTGGACTCCAATGTCCTGAATAGAATTGGACTATGGCTTCTCTACCCTCTTTAACCTGTTTTAAAATCCCACCAAAACCTATATCTGATGCATCAGTCTCAACTATTTTAGAGGCTAAGGGATCAGCTATATGCAGGCAAGGAATAGTTTTAACTAGGGTTTTAACCTGTCTAACTATGCCAGAGTGGACCTCAGTCCACGGGCCTGGGTTTTTCTTTAACCTATCATGCAAAGGTTTAATAGTCCTATTTAGGTTGGGAAAGAATTCTATGACGTAATTCAAACAACCTAAAAATCTTTGTAACTGGGCTTTATTAACTATTTGGTCAGGAAACTTATCTCCAAAAGCTAAGTTCCTTTCTATAGGTTCTATAATTCCCTGTTCTATATAATGTCCTAAGAACCTAATCTTAGTCTGAAACAGAGACATCTTCGTTTTACTTAATACTAAACCATTATGTTTTATTACCATAAAAAATGTTTTTAAATGTTTAAAATGTTCTTCTATAGTTGTTGAAAATATTAAAACATCATCAATATAAACAATGCAAAATTTAGTGTAAGGATTAAAAATATCATTCATCACTCTCTGAAACTCAGAGGGTGCATTCTTTAAACCAAAAGGCATAACATTCCATTCATACTGTCCAAATGGAACAGTGAATGCAGTCTTATACCTATCTTTAGGGTTAATCTGAATTTGCCAAAAACCAGATTTCATATCAAATTTACTAAAAATATTTGCTTTATATAATCTTCCTAATAAATCTTTTTTATTTGGAATAGGGTACCTAATCCATTTTAAAGCTTTATTTAAAGGTTTATAATTTATTACTAATCTAGGTGCACCTCTTTCTATTTCAGAAGCCTTGTTTACATAAAATGCAGCACAAGACCAAGGGCTTCTAGATTTAGTTATTAGTCCTTTATTTTCTAAATCATTTATTTCCTTTTTACAAAATTCAATTAGATCAGGCGCCATCTGAATGGGCCTAGCTTTAGTTGTAATAGACTTTTCATCAAAGCCTATTTCATAAGGTAAATCAACCATGTGTTGCTTTCTGTTCCAAAATGCATTTGGAATATCAGCACACAAATCTTTTTCTATTTGAGATTTTAATTTATCAATTTTATCTTGCGTAAATTTATTATTTAACTGTTCATTTATTTTTTGTAAATGATAGTTGTTCTTTAAATTACAAAGTTGTTCAGACTTTGCTTTTATAAGTGCATTTATTTGTAACTCATTTATTGAATGTGCCTTTAAAAGATTTAAATTCCTCTTTTTAGGTTTTTCTAAAAATGGAAAAATAATCTTTTGTTTTTTAACTTTAAAACTTATACTATCATCATTTACTGAATAAGGTGTAATTAAATTCATGAATGGCGTTCCTAAGATCACCATATGATGAATGTTAGTTAAAATGAATATATTCTTTATTTCTAAATTATTATCTATAATTGATGCTTCTGCTTTACCAAGTATATTTAATTTAGATTTATTTGCTGCTGATAAACTTTCATTAGTTTCATGCCAAAATCTTTTTGGTACTAAACTAGGTTTTATGCAATTTAGATCAGCTCCTGTATCAAACAATGCAATAGTTTCTATATTATAATTATCTGAGAATTTTAATTTTATTTTTATTAAATATTTCCTAGATGTTATTTCATGCAACATAAAAATTAAATTATCTGGAATTTTATCTTTACTGATTAAACTAATTTCATTATTAGTTTCTTTATCATTTATTTGTTCAATATCTTGTTCAGCTTCTTCATCAGAAGAAGAAGTTGAATTCATTAAGGATTTTATTATCTGTGAATCATGTTCTTGTTTATTTTTTAATTCTTTTAATTCTAATTTAATCTCTTTAATTTCTTTTTGTAGATCATTTATAGTTGGTTTATTTTTTATTGCTTTATTTTTATTTAATATTGTAGTTAAATCATATGTTTGTTTACTAGTGCTGGGTAACATAGTATGTTTAGGTTTATCATCTTCTAAAATTTTATTTAACATTTTTTCTTGAATTTTAGGGTCACTTATAAATTTTATTGCTTCTAAAATAGATTCTTGTTCTTTAGTTAAAACATTTAATGATTTACTGCTATATTCAGAACTTGATTCTGATCCTATATCATCTATTTGATTTAGTTCTTCAGAATCTGAATATTCTTCAGAATCTGAATAATCTAAATATAATTCGTGAATTTTATTTATTATAGATTCTTCTAAATTCAATTCTTGTAATTTTTTATCAAATTTACAAAATCTTGATGTGTGACCTTTTCTTCCACATTTATAACATGTTAAATCTTTATATGATGTAAATTTTTTATCCTTTTGTTTATATGGTTTCCTATTAGGTTTTCTATATTTGTAAGGTTTATAAGGTTTTTGTTTTTTATAATAATCATCTTTATCAAGTTTTTTCTTATAACTCTTTTTGTGATATTTTTTATAAGGTTTTTTATATTTTCTTGTAGTAGAACACTGTCCATTACAATCTTTATGTTTCTGGGTTATACTATAATCAAATTGTTTACAGAAAGATCCTAATTCTTGTTTAGTTTTTCTCATTTCATATTTTAACGATTTTTGAAGTTTTATATCTTGACAAAGTTTTAATCCTTCTTTTTGAACTATACTAAACAGTTGTCCATAAGTTAAAAGATTATAAGGAATAGGGTTTCCAAATTCCTGTTTTATATGGTTTCTAACTTTCTCACCAAGGAAGAACGGTAATCCTGCTAAGAATTTTTCTTTCCAGAAAGCCTGGTTGGAATCTTCTCTAAGCATTATCCTAGTTAAGAAAGTTGTTTTATAGAATTGAAAATCACTAAGTTTCTTGCATCTAAGGTTACTTAGTAATTCTGCATTTTTATCCTTTAAATGAGTAGGATCACCTATAAAATGAAGTGATATAGTCAAGATTAGTGATGCCACTGCATCTTGAATAGTATCACCAGACTCATCTAAAATAGGTATTCCATCCTCATAAGTTTTTACAGCATTTAAAATTTCTAAATGTTGTTCATCAGTGAGATGATTATCCCACCAGCCTTTAAGTTGTCCTGTGAATCCAGCTATAAGGAGTTCAGCTATAGTTCTATCTGAAGTTCCTGTTTGGGTTCTATAGGCATTGGCAGCCATAGTCATCTGTTGAAGAAGACTCAGGATATTATATTCTGATAGGGTATCTATGTTCCATTCATAAACTGAGGAGGCATTATACTTATATTGTGTTAACACATTTGGTCTATCTGCTATACCTAAGTCTGGGGCAGACATTCTAGGTACTATAGATTGATTATGTGTTAAACGATTTATCTGTGGTTCTAAAGCTTTACTAAAGGTTTCTATATCTTCAGATTCAGGTTGAGAATCCTCAACTGATTCTGATTCCTGTTCTTGGGTGACTATACTAATGGTTTTAGAATCTCTAGACTGGGGTGTTTCTGGTACTACCTGTCTTGACCCAGAAGAAGATTCAATTTTACTTAATTGTTCTTTAATTGCTTTAACAAAATCTGAATCTTTAGATTTTACTTCTTTTTGTCCTGTTTTAGAAACTTCGAAAGGTTTAAAAACATGTGATTTAAGTTTTTTATCTTTAACTTCTTTTTCAATTTTTACTATTTTACTTTCTTTAATAGTATCTTCTATTCTGTTTAATTGTTGTCCTATAGTTACTAAATGTGCATTACTGAAATTATTTTGTTCTAAGATTTTCCTATTAGGATCATCTTCTGAGACTATTTTAAATGGTGTTATATTTATTTCTTTATCTCCATGTAAAAATACACTTGAAGTTTTAGGTGGATGTTCACTTTGTATGATTTTATCTTTTACTTTCCATTCTGTATTTTTATTTCTGACAGTCACTGGATTTATTGATTTTTCTAATTTAAGTTTTCCTCTATAAATTCTTTTAAACCAATCAAAGAATTTCATATTAACTTCATAATATTTTATAAAGTCAATATATTCTTCTTTAACTGATTCAAAATCTTTTACCTTTTTTATTACATTTTCTAATTTATCTTTATTTTTAATTGCTGTTAATTCTTTATTTAATTTATCATAATCAAAATTAAATTCTTTATTAATTACATTCAATTCTCTATCTATGCTTTCTACATTACCTGTCATGAAGGAAGCTGTAGGTGACATAGGTGGAGAGGGTGAGTGTTCTATATTCTGAGGTTGATTATAATTAGGGTTTGGTTCCAAAGGGTTCATTGTTCCTGTTGGATTATAATATAAGTGTGGAACTGTTGTACTATAATCTATACCTTTTAATTTATTACTAGATTCCGGTATATCTGATGTAGAATGCCTAGGCTTTACTACTGTTTGCAAAACAGGTTTAGGCTCATTTTCTTTATACGAAGCATATATTACAGAAGGTAACTGTGAGGCCCTACCTATGTCTACTGTTGAAATAGATGAGGAAGAGTCTGAATACCTACTGCTTACACTATGTCTACTGAATTTTAATTTAACTTTACCGTCTTCATACTGTTCAATTTTACTGAGTTCTATATTAGGTTTAACTGTAGCTTTAGGTTCAGGAAGAGGAACAGCATCCTCTAAGACCCATTCATCAGGGAGACTAATATCCTTCCACTGAATAGTCCTAGGAATTACTGTATTAGCTTTACTTAAATCTGTCTGTAAAAATTTAGTTTCTCCTAGTTTAGGTTGCATTATATACTTTGTAGCAAAGGCAGACATCATAGCTTTATAATTTATTTTATACATTAATGCTACAGGAATAGATCCTTCAAGCATTTTATAATTATGTGTTTTAATTTCTAATACTACACTTTTTAATATATTTGGATCATTTAATGAAATTGTTATATCTGGGAAGCAGTCAAATGAAATTGGACCACTGCTCAGACTGGTTTCTATAGTTCCTAATAGTGAGTCGTTAAAATTTACAAACCTAGCATCTCTGACCACAGCCAGTATACTAGTATTTAATCCTTCTCTAGTTAAAGGTTTTATACCTATTTGTACTAATCCTATATGTATATACTTGTATTTTTTAGCTTTATGATGTTTTATAGATTCTGCAGAAAGTAGAGTTATTTTTTCAAAAGGTTTACTTAATTGTACGTCTCTTTCTTCAGCTTTAATTATATAATCATTTTTAAATATATTTAATTTTGGTATTTTATAAATCTGTTCTTTATCTATCTTTGGTATTACCCAATTATCAATTGCTTTATTAAAATCTTCTAAAATTACTTCATTTCTGTTAACTATCCTTTTAACTTCTGATGACTCAGAACTATCCGTTTTAGTTGTACTAGCAGATTTACACAGAAAAGGCTCCATCTTTAAATATTTGAAAAATAGATTTTTAAAGTTTATTAATGTTGGTTTTGGTAGCGACCACTGACTTACTGCCCTAAACGCCTGTCCGTCGGCAAACACGGGTCTTACTGCATATCCAATACCTAGACAACACTAAGTCCACTTCTAGATCTATAAATCAAAGATTTAACCATGGAAATTAAGGAGTCTTTAACACTTGAGGCCGGAAACGGTTCTGTGATACTGAATGTAATCGATATCCTTAATTCATCATTTTTATTTATTGTTATCTGTTTAATCTTTGCTTAATTATTTTATTGTTTTTATTAATTCTTTTAAAATTATTTTATCCCCTGTAAACGGTCCCTTTGTTTTTATAGATCTTTGATTTATAGATCTAGAAGTGGACTTAGTGTTGTCTAGGTATTGGATATGCAGTAAGACCCGTGTTTGCCGACGGACAGGCGTTTAGGGCAGTAAGTCAGTGGTCGCTACCAAAACCAACATTAATAAACTTTAAAAATCTATTTTTCAAATATTTAAAGATGGAGCCTTTTCTGTGTAAATCTGCTAGTACAACTAAAACGGATAGTTCTGAGTCATCAGAAGTTAAAAGGATAGTTAACAGAAATGAAGTAATTTTAGAAGATTTTAATAAAGCAATTGATAATTGGGTAATACCAAAGATAGATAAAGAACAGATTTATAAAATACCAAAATTAAATATATTTAAAAATGATTATATAATTAAAGCTGAAGAAAGAGACGTACAATTAAGTAAACCTTTTGAAAAAATAACTCTACTTTCTGCAGAATCTATAAAACATCATAAAGCTAAAAAATACAAGTATATACATATAGGATTAGTACAAATAGGTATAAAACCTTTAACTAGAGAAGGATTAAATACTAGTATACTGGCTGTGGTCAGAGATGCTAGGTTTGTAAATTTTAACGACTCACTATTAGGAACTATAGAAACCAGTCTGAGCAGTGGTCCAATTTCATTTGACTGCTTCCCAGATATAACAATTTCATTAAATGATCCAAATATATTAAAAAGTGTAGTATTAGAAATTAAAACACATAATTATAAAATGCTTGAAGGATCTATTCCTGTAGCATTAATGTATAAAATAAATTATAAAGCTATGATGTCTGCCTTTGCTACAAAGTATATAATGCAACCTAAACTAGGAGAAACTAAATTTTTACAGACAGATTTAAGTAAAGCTAATACAGTAATTCCTAGGACTATTCAGTGGAAGGATATTAGTCTCCCTGATGAATGGGTCTTAGAGGATGCTGTTCCTCTTCCTGAACCTAAAGCTACAGTTAAACCTAATATAGAACTCAGTAAAATTGAACAGTATGAAGACGGTAAAGTTAAATTAAAATTCAGTAGACATAGTGTAAGCAGTAGGTATTCAGACTCTTCCTCATCTATTTCAACAGTAGACATAGGTAGGGCCTCACAGTTACCTTCTGTAATATATGCTTCGTATAAAGAAAATGAGCCTAAACCTGTTTTGCAAACAGTAGTAAAGCCTAGGCATTCTACATCAGATATACCGGAATCTAGTAATAAATTAAAAGGTATAGATTATAGTACAACAGTTCCACACTTATATTATAATCCAACAGGAACAATGAACCCTTTGGAACCAAACCCTAATTATAATCAACCTCAGAATATAGAACACTCACCCTCTCCACCTATGTCACCTACAGCTTCCTTCATGACAGGTAATGTAGAAAGCATAGATAGAGAATTGAATGTAATTAATAAAGAATTTAATTTTGATTATGATAAATTAAATAAAGAATTAACAGCAATTAAAAATAAAGATAAATTAGAAAATGTAATAAAAAAGGTAAAAGATTTTGAATCAGTTAAAGAAGAATATATTGACTTTATAAAATATTATGAAGTTAATATGAAATTCTTTGATTGGTTTAAAAGAATTTATAGAGGAAAACTTAAATTAGAAAAATCAATAAATCCAGTGACTGTCAGAAATAAAAATACAGAATGGAAAGTAAAAGATAAAATCATACAAAGTGAACATCCACCTAAAACTTCAAGTGTATTTTTACATGGAGATAAAGAAATAAATATAACACCATTTAAAATAGTCTCAGAAGATGATCCTAATAGGAAAATCTTAGAACAAAATAATTTCAGTAATGCACATTTAGTAACTATAGGACAACAATTAAACAGAATAGAAGATACTATTAAAGAAAGTAAAATAGTAAAAATTGAAAAAGAAGTTAAAGATAAAAAACTTAAATCACATGTTTTTAAACCTTTCGAAGTTTCTAAAACAGGACAAAAAGAAGTAAAATCTAAAGATTCAGATTTTGTTAAAGCAATTAAAGAACAATTAAGTAAAATTGAATCTTCTTCTGGGTCAAGACAGGTAGTACCAGAAACACCCCAGTCTAGAGATTCTAAAACCATTAGTATAGTCACCCAAGAACAGGAATCAGAATCAGTTGAGGATTCTCAACCTGAATCTGAAGATATAGAAACCTTTAGTAAAGCTTTAGAACCACAGATAAATCGTTTAACACATAATCAATCTATAGTACCTAGAATGTCTGCCCCAGACTTAGGTATAGCAGATAGACCAAATGTGTTAACACAATATAAGTATAATGCCTCCTCAGTTTATGAATGGAACATAGATACCCTATCAGAATATAATATCCTGAGTCTTCTTCAACAGATGACTATGGCTGCCAATGCCTATAGAACCCAAACAGGAACTTCAGATAGAACTATAGCTGAACTCCTTATAGCTGGATTCACAGGACAACTTAAAGGCTGGTGGGATAATCATCTCACTGATGAACAACATTTAGAAATTTTAAATGCTGTAAAAACTTATGAGGATGGAATACCTATTTTAGATGAGTCTGGTGATACTATTCAAGATGCAGTGGCATCACTAATCTTGACTATATCACTTCATTTTATAGGTGATCCTACTCATTTAAAGGATAAAAATGCAGAATTACTAAGTAACCTTAGATGCAAGAAACTTAGTGATTTTCAATTCTATAAAACAACTTTCTTAACTAGGATAATGCTTAGAGAAGATTCCAACCAGGCTTTCTGGAAAGAAAAATTCTTAGCAGGATTACCGTTCTTCCTTGGTGAGAAAGTTAGAAACCATATAAAACAGGAATTTGGAAACCCTATTCCTTATAATCTTTTAACTTATGGACAACTGTTTAGTATAGTTCAAAAAGAAGGATTAAAACTTTGTCAAGATATAAAACTTCAAAAATCGTTAAAATATGAAATGAGAAAAACTAAACAAGAATTAGGATCTTTCTGTAAACAATTTGATTATAGTATAACCCAGAAACATAAAGATTGTAATGGACAGTGTTCTACTACAAGAAAATATAAAAAACCTTATAAAAAATATCACAAAAAGAGTTATAAGAAAAAACTTGATAAAGATGATTATTATAAAAAACAAAAACCTTATAAACCTTACAAATATAGAAAACCTAATAGGAAACCATATAAACAAAAGGATAAAAAATTTACATCATATAAAGATTTAACATGTTATAAATGTGGAAGAAAAGGTCACACATCAAGATTTTGTAAATTTGATAAAAAATTACAAGAATTGAATTTAGAAGAATCTATAATAAATAAAATTCACGAATTATATTTAGATTATTCAGATTCTGAAGAATATTCAGATTCTGAAGAACTAAATCAAATAGATGATATAGGATCAGAATCAAGTTCTGAATATAGCAGTAAATCATTAAATGTTTTAACTAAAGAACAAGAATCTATTTTAGAAGCAATAAAATTTATAAGTGACCCTAAAATTCAAGAAAAAATGTTAAATAAAATTTTAGAAGATGATAAACCTAAACATACTATGTTACCCAGCACTAGTAAACAAACATATGATTTAACTACAATATTAAATAAAAATAAAGCAATAAAAAATAAACCAACTATAAATGATCTACAAAAAGAAATTAAAGAGATTAAATTAGAATTAAAAGAATTAAAAAATAAACAAGAACATGATTCACAGATAATAAAATCCTTAATGAATTCAACTTCTTCTTCTGATGAAGAAGCTGAACAAGATATTGAACAAATAAATGATAAAGAAACTAATAATGAAATTAGTTTAATCAGTAAAGATAAAATTCCAGATAATTTAATTTTTATGTTGCATGAAATAACATCTAGGAAATATTTAATAAAAATAAAATTAAAATTCTCAGATAATTATAATATAGAAACTATTGCATTGTTTGATACAGGAGCTGATCTAAATTGCATAAAACCTAGTTTAGTACCAAAAAGATTTTGGCATGAAACTAATGAAAGTTTATCAGCAGCAAATAAATCTAAATTAAATATACTTGGTAAAGCAGAAGCATCAATTATAGATAATAATTTAGAAATAAAGAATATATTCATTTTAACTAACATTCATCATATGGTGATCTTAGGAACGCCATTCATGAATTTAATTACACCTTATTCAGTAAATGATGATAGTATAAGTTTTAAAGTTAAAAAACAAAAGATTATTTTTCCATTTTTAGAAAAACCTAAAAAGAGGAATTTAAATCTTTTAAAGGCACATTCAATAAATGAGTTACAAATAAATGCACTTATAAAAGCAAAGTCTGAACAACTTTGTAATTTAAAGAACAACTATCATTTACAAAAAATAAATGAACAGTTAAATAATAAATTTACGCAAGATAAAATTGATAAATTAAAATCTCAAATAGAAAAAGATTTGTGTGCTGATATTCCAAATGCATTTTGGAACAGAAAGCAACACATGGTTGATTTACCTTATGAAATAGGCTTTGATGAAAAGTCTATTACAACTAAAGCTAGGCCCATTCAGATGGCGCCTGATCTAATTGAATTTTGTAAAAAGGAAATAAATGATTTAGAAAATAAAGGACTAATAACTAAATCTAGAAGCCCTTGGTCTTGTGCTGCATTTTATGTAAACAAGGCTTCTGAAATAGAAAGAGGTGCACCTAGATTAGTAATAAATTATAAACCTTTAAATAAAGCTTTAAAATGGATTAGGTACCCTATTCCAAATAAAAAAGATTTATTAGGAAGATTATATAAAGCAAATATTTTTAGTAAATTTGATATGAAATCTGGTTTTTGGCAAATTCAGATTAACCCTAAAGATAGGTATAAGACTGCATTCACTGTTCCATTTGGACAGTATGAATGGAATGTTATGCCTTTTGGTTTAAAGAATGCACCCTCTGAGTTTCAGAGAGTGATGAATGATATTTTTAATCCTTACACTAAATTTTGCATTGTTTATATTGATGATGTTTTAATATTTTCAACAACTATAGAAGAACATTTTAAACATTTAAAAACATTTTTTATGGTAATAAAACATAATGGTTTAGTATTAAGTAAAACGAAGATGTCTCTGTTTCAGACTAAGATTAGGTTCTTAGGACATTATATAGAACAGGGAATTATAGAACCTATAGAAAGGAACTTAGCTTTTGGAGATAAGTTTCCTGACCAAATAGTTAATAAAGCCCAGTTACAAAGATTTTTAGGTTGTTTGAATTACGTCATAGAATTCTTTCCCAACCTAAATAGGACTATTAAACCTTTGCATGATAGGTTAAAGAAAAACCCAGGCCCGTGGACTGAGGTCCACTCTGGCATAGTTAGACAGGTTAAAACCCTAGTTAAAACTATTCCTTGCCTGCATATAGCTGATCCCTTAGCCTCTAAAATAGTTGAGACTGATGCATCAGATATAGGTTTTGGTGGGATTTTAAAACAGGTTAAAGAGGGTAGAGAAGCCATAGTCCAATTCTATTCAGGACATTGGAGTCCAACCCAATTAAATTATTCAACTATAAAGAAAGAGATTTTGAGCATTGTTTTATGCATTTCAAAATTTCAATCTGATTTATTGAATCAAAAGTTTTTATTAAGAATTGATTGTAAAAGTGCTAAAGATGTTTTACAAAAAGATGTTAAAAACCTTGCCTCAAAACAAATTTTTGCTAGATGGCAAGCTATTTTAAGTATTTTTGATTTTGATATTGAGTTTATTAAAGGAGAAAATAACAGTTTACCTGATTTCCTTACTCGTGAATTCCTTCTCAGGAATCATGGGGAGAAAGAAGAAAAACACCAATAAAGCCAAAGAAACACTAAACAGTGACTCACCTAAAGCTCTATCTGACCACTCAGATAGTATTTTGAACCCTAAACCCATAAAGTCATGGGCAGATGCTGTCCAAAAAGAGGATGATAAAGCTAAAATGGATTTATGGGTCTCTCAGCTGGCCCAATCTCCAGAGGTCCTTAAAGTTCTTGAAAAGATGGGCTTCCCGCCTCCTGAAGCCCCAGGTATGAATCCTTCAATCCCTTTAAAAATGGAGTTAGGTCAGTCTTCAAAAACCCTAACTCAAAATGTTTCTAAAGACGAGTTGAATGTTTCAAACCCTTCAACTCAAATTGTTTCTTCAAATTTCTTTTTAAAGTCTAAAGCTTTTTGGCACAACAAAAATTTCTGGTCTACAGAATTAATTGCTGATTTTGGGTCTGCTCTAAAAAACCCATGGTCTGTAATTGAAACTGTTTACCCTAAAGGATGGTTTTTCAAACCAAAAGAAACCTCAAAACCCCAAGAATATTATCTTCATATTCTTGTGGATTCAGGATCTTTGTTTGTAAAGCACAATTATAGCCCACAAGAAAAGACTGTTATATCTCATTCTTCTTTTAAAATAAAGAAAATTCTCCATCCTTCTGAATGGGGAAAACCGTTGCACGTTCCTGTGCAGTTTAAAGCCCTTCCTTCCTTATCCTGTTGTTCTTCATATAATTATTGGGATTATATAGAAGCCTGGACCAAAGCCTTGTTTTTCCAAAACCCGGCTAAAACCCATTCCTGGCTAATCTATTGTGAGACCAATTTTAAAGTCAATAACCTCCCATCATGGTTCGTTGATTGGTGGTACTATTGCGGTAGTGATGAAAATTGTCTTCCTCTTGAAGTACAATTGGCCTACCGGTATTATAAAGTCCACTTAAACCCTAATCCTGTTGAGAAGAATTTTCCTCCTCTTCTTCTTTTCAGTTTAACTTTCAATATACCTTGGGTATATCAATGGTACTTCGAATCTTCTATTCTTCCAGGTACCAATATCCCTGTGGTATTGAGAAAATCTAAAGTTAAGTGGTGGTCTGCCTTTCGCATTTCTACCACTGAGGAGACTGTTAAAGAATGGCTCCTAAAGAGAAACCATGGTGGTCTTGACCCAAGGCTACAGGTCTCTTTTGGTGCCCAAAGAGCCCAAAATATTGCCCTTCTTGCAGCTGCCAAGACTGCAGAAGATTATAGAGCCTTAATGGAACAGATGGTTGGGTCTCTTCCCTCAACATCTGAGCCCGTTAAGCCCAGTAGAACCTGCTCTGCTGGATCTTCAACTAAAGCCCATTCTAAAGTATCTAAAGCTCAATCCAGAAGGAAGAAATCTCTTTCCTCTTCCTCGGATTCTTCTACATCATCCATGACATCATCCTCCACCGAGACATCTGACTCGGATTACTGTCCCAGTAATGAAGATGATTGCTATGGTATTTTGTCCCCCATCAGAGTGAAAAGTAAAGGTAAAAAGAAAAAGAATAAAGAAAAAGAAAGAGAAAAAGAAAAAGAGAAAAAGATTAAAGAAAAAGAAAAAGAAAAAGAAAAAGAAAAAGAGAAAAAAGACAAAAGAAAAGAAAAGAAAGATAAAGAAAAGAAAAAAGAAAAAGAAAAAAGAAAAAATAAAGAAAAGAAAAAAGAAAAGAAAAATAAAAAGATAATTGAATCAGAAGTTGAATCTGATTCAAGTTCATCTGGTTCGTCCGATTAAAGGCAGGAGAAACCTCATTTCTCCACTCAGGTTGTTTAAAGTCAATAAAGGCGGTGCCCACTGACAAGATACTGTTCATCCACAGTATTCACCAGAGGGAATCCAACAGTAAAGTCAGAAGAACTGTTCATCCACAGTTCCTCACAGTAAAGCCAACAGTACCAGACAAGGTACTATTCATCCACAGTTCCAGACGCGTGAAGGTACAGTAAAAGCAAATAGTAACGACAGGTTACTATTCCTCTACAGTGCCAAAGCATGTGACAAGAACAGTGAGATTTTAAAGCCTCTGTCTATTTATTGAAGCTGATTCTGAAGGTAAAGGAAATCCGAAATACTTCTCTCTCAACTCAGAAGCCATTGAAGAACCCTCAGCCTAGTTTAGCTTCCTTCTTCCCTTTCCTCCTTCACCTATATTTCTACCATCACTGTATCCCATTCCTTATTGATTCTCTTTTAAGGTAGTTTATAGTTTATATTTTATAACTTATATTTTATAATTTGTATTCTGTTTTAAAGTTTATATTCTGTATTGTATTTTGTTTTCATTTATTTAAATAAAGTTTAAATTTTTATCTCATCTCTCATCCATCTATAAGTATGCTCTGTTCTAGTTCTTGCAAGCAAAAAACGAGCAAGTTGAGCTTGATCTGGAACTAAAACATCAGAAATATATTGCACTACTTACAGACTGAAAAGGACCTCTAATTCTATCCTTTTCTGTCTTTTCTCTCTCTCTCTATTCAGCGCAGTATATTTATACGGGATCCGTATATCTATACCAGACATAGTATAATTAGGTATACTAAAAGATATAGACATAAGAGTGTGTATTGTTAAAATATATTAGACTTAAGATACAAAATTAACTTAATCTTTAAAATGGTATATAAGGCTGGAAACCCAAATATAAATTGGAGCAACGTCAGACTTGCACTTGTCTGAAGTCCTCCTCTGTACCGGGTATGAAACAACGCCGCCGTACCTTTTAAAAGATTATATTTTATTTATATTCTGTTTATATTTTACTATTATTATTTATTTATTATTATATGTTTTTAATATATTCTTTTACATTCTGCTTAATATTGTCATATTGCATAATTAAGGAGTCTTTAACACTTGAGGCCGGAAACGGTTCTGTGATACTGAATGTAATCGATATCCTTAATTCATCATTTTTATTTATTGTTATCTGTTTAATCTTTGCTTAATTATTTTATTGTTTTTATTAATTCTTTTAAAATTATTTTATCCCCTGTAAACGGTCCCTTTGTTTTTGTTTTTGTTTTTGTTTTTGTTGGTATCAGAGCCATCTTCTTTTAGGGGTGGTAGTAGATAGATATAGAACTGTTTCCATGGTTAAATCTTTGATTTATAGATCTAGAAGTGGACTTAGTGTTGTCTAGGTATTGGATATGCAGTAAGACCCGTGTTTGCCGACGGACAGGCGTTTAGGGCAGTAAGTCAGTGGTCGCTACCAAAACCAACATTAATAAACTTTAAAAATCTATTTTTCAAATATTTAAAGATGGAGCCTTTTCTGTGTAAATCTGCTAGTACAACTAAAACGGATAGTTCTGAGTCATCAGAAGTTAAAAGGATAGTTAACAGAAATGAAGTAATTTTAGAAGATTTTAATAAAGCAATTGATAATTGGGTAATACCAAAGATAGATAAAGAACAGATTTATAAAATACCAAAATTAAATATATTTAAAAATGATTATATAATTAAAGCTGAAGAAAGAGACGTACAATTAAGTAAACCTTTTGAAAAAATAACTCTACTTTCTGCAGAATCTATAAAACATCATAAAGCTAAAAAATACAAGTATATACATATAGGATTAGTACAAATAGGTATAAAACCTTTAACTAGAGAAGGATTAAATACTAGTATACTGGCTGTGGTCAGAGATGCTAGGTTTGTAAATTTTAACGACTCACTATTAGGAACTATAGAAACCAGTCTGAGCAGTGGTCCAATTTCATTTGACTGCTTCCCAGATATAACAATTTCATTAAATGATCCAAATATATTAAAAAGTGTAGTATTAGAAATTAAAACACATAATTATAAAATGCTTGAAGGATCTATTCCTGTAGCATTAATGTATAAAATAAATTATAAAGCTATGATGTCTGCCTTTGCTACAAAGTATATAATGCAACCTAAACTAGGAGAAACTAAATTTTTACAGACAGATTTAAGTAAAGCTAATACAGTAATTCCTAGGACTATTCAGTGGAAGGATATTAGTCTCCCTGATGAATGGGTCTTAGAGGATGCTGTTCCTCTTCCTGAACCTAAAGCTACAGTTAAACCTAATATAGAACTCAGTAAAATTGAACAGTATGAAGACGGTAAAGTTAAATTAAAATTCAGTAGACATAGTGTAAGCAGTAGGTATTCAGACTCTTCCTCATCTATTTCAACAGTAGACATAGGTAGGGCCTCACAGTTACCTTCTGTAATATATGCTTCGTATAAAGAAAATGAGCCTAAACCTGTTTTGCAAACAGTAGTAAAGCCTAGGCATTCTACATCAGATATACCGGAATCTAGTAATAAATTAAAAGGTATAGATTATAGTACAACAGTTCCACACTTATATTATAATCCAACAGGAACAATGAACCCTTTGGAACCAAACCCTAATTATAATCAACCTCAGAATATAGAACACTCACCCTCTCCACCTATGTCACCTACAGCTTCCTTCATGACAGGTAATGTAGAAAGCATAGATAGAGAATTGAATGTAATTAATAAAGAATTTAATTTTGATTATGATAAATTAAATAAAGAATTAACAGCAATTAAAAATAAAGATAAATTAGAAAATGTAATAAAAAAGGTAAAAGATTTTGAATCAGTTAAAGAAGAATATATTGACTTTATAAAATATTATGAAGTTAATATGAAATTCTTTGATTGGTTTAAAAGAATTTATAGAGGAAAACTTAAATTAGAAAAATCAATAAATCCAGTGACTGTCAGAAATAAAAATACAGAATGGAAAGTAAAAGATAAAATCATACAAAGTGAACATCCACCTAAAACTTCAAGTGTATTTTTACATGGAGATAAAGAAATAAATATAACACCATTTAAAATAGTCTCAGAAGATGATCCTAATAGGAAAATCTTAGAACAAAATAATTTCAGTAATGCACATTTAGTAACTATAGGACAACAATTAAACAGAATAGAAGATATTATTAAAGAAAGTAAAATAGTAAAAATTGAAAAAGAAGTTAAAGATAAAAAACTTAAATCACATGTTTTTAAACCTTTCGAAGTTTCTAAAACAGGACAAAAAGAAGTAAAATCTAAAGATTCAGATTTTGTTAAAGCAATTAAAGAACAATTAAGTAAAATTGAATCTTCTTCTGGGTCAAGACAGGTAGTACCAGAAACACCCCAGTCTAGAGATTCTAAAACCATTAGTATAGTCACCCAAGAACAGGAATCAGAATCAGTTGAGGATTCTCAACCTGAATCTGAAGATATAGAAACCTTTAGTAAAGCTTTAGAACCACAGATAAATCGTTTAACACATAATCAATCTATAGTACCTAGAATGTCTGCCCCAGACTTAGGTATAGCAGATAGACCAAATGTGTTAACACAATATAAGTATAATGCCTCCTCAGTTTATGAATGGAACATAGATACCCTATCAGAATATAATATCCTGAGTCTTCTTCAACAGATGACTATGGCTGCCAATGCCTATAGAACCCAAACAGGAACTTCAGATAGAACTATAGCTGAACTCCTTATAGCTGGATTCACAGGACAACTTAAAGGCTGGTGGGATAATCATCTCACTGATGAACAACATTTAGAAATTTTAAATGCTGTAAAAACTTATGAGGATGGAATACCTATTTTAGATGAGTCTGGTGATACTATTCAAGATGCAGTGGCATCACTAATCTTGACTATATCACTTCATTTTATAGGTGATCCTACTCATTTAAAGGATAAAAATGCAGAATTACTAAGTAACCTTAGATGCAAGAAACTTAGTGATTTTCAATTCTATAAAACAACTTTCTTAACTAGGATAATGCTTAGAGAAGATTCCAACCAGGCTTTCTGGAAAGAAAAATTCTTAGCAGGATTACCGTTCTTCCTTGGTGAGAAAGTTAGAAACCATATAAAACAGGAATTTGGAAACCCTATTCCTTATAATCTTTTAACTTATGGACAACTGTTTAGTATAGTTCAAAAAGAAGGATTAAAACTTTGTCAAGATATAAAACTTCAAAAATCGTTAAAATATGAAATGAGAAAAACTAAACAAGAATTAGGATCTTTCTGTAAACAATTTGATTATAGTATAACCCAGAAACATAAAGATTGTAATGGACAGTGTTCTACTACAAGAAAATATAAAAAACCTTATAAAAAATATCACAAAAAGAGTTATAAGAAAAAACTTGATAAAGATGATTATTATAAAAAACAAAAACCTTATAAACCTTACAAATATAGAAAACCTAATAGGAAACCATATAAACAAAAGGATAAAAAATTTACATCACATAAAGATTTAACATGTTATAAATGTGGAAGAAAAGGTCACACATCAAGATTTTGTAAATTTGATAAAAAATTACAAGAATTGAATTTAGAAGAATCTATAATAAATAAAATTCACGAATTATATTTAGATTATTCAGATTCTGAAGAATATTCAGATTCTGAAGAACTAAATCAAATAGATGATATAGGATCAGAATCAAGTTCTGAATATAGCAGTAAATCATTAAATGTTTTAACTAAAGAACAAGAATCTATTTTAGAAGCAATAAAATTTATAAGTGACCCTAAAATTCAAGAAAAAATGTTAAATAAAATTTTAGAAGATGATAAACCTAAACATACTATGTTACCCAGCACTAGTAAACAAACATATGATTTAACTACAATATTAAATAAAAATAAAGCAATAAAAAATAAACCAACTATAAATGATCTACAAAAAGAAATTAAAGAGATTAAATTAGAATTAAAAGAATTAAAAAATAAACAAGAACATGATTCACAGATAATAAAATCCTTAATGAATTCAACTTCTTCTTCTGATGAAGAAGCTGAACAAGATATTGAACAAATAAATGATAAAGAAACTAATAATGAAATTAGTTTAATCAGTAAAGATAAAATTCCAGATAATTTAATTTTTATGTTGCATGAAATAACATCTAGGAAATATTTAATAAAAATAAAATTAAAATTCTCAGATAATTATAATATAGAAACTATTGCATTGTTTGATACAGGAGCTGATCTAAATTGCATAAAACCTAGTTTAGTACCAAAAAGATTTTGGCATGAAACTAATGAAAGTTTATCAGCAGCAAATAAATCTAAATTAAATATACTTGGTAAAGCAGAAGCATCAATTATAGATAATAATTTAGAAATAAAGAATATATTCATTTTAACTAACATTCATCATATGGTGATCTTAGGAACGCCATTCATGAATTTAATTACACCTTATTCAGTAAATGATGATAGTATAAGTTTTAAAGTTAAAAAACAAAAGATTATTTTTCCATTTTTAGAAAAACCTAAAAAGAGGAATTTAAATCTTTTAAAGGCACATTCAATAAATGAGTTACAAATAAATGCACTTATAAAAGCAAAGTCTGAACAACTTTGTAATTTAAAGAACAACTATCATTTACAAAAAATAAATGAACAGTTAAATAATAAATTTACGCAAGATAAAATTGATAAATTAAAATCTCAAATAGAAAAAGATTTGTGTGCTGATATTCCAAATGCATTTTGGAACAGAAAGCAACACATGGTTGATTTACCTTATGAAATAGGCTTTGATGAAAAGTCTATTACAACTAAAGCTAGGCCCATTCAGATGGCGCCTGATCTAATTGAATTTTGTAAAAAGGAAATAAATGATTTAGAAAATAAAGGACTAATAACTAAATCTAGAAGCCCTTGGTCTTGTGCTGCATTTTATGTAAACAAGGCTTCTGAAATAGAAAGAGGTGCACCTAGATTAGTAATAAATTATAAACCTTTAAATAAAGCTTTAAAATGGATTAGGTACCCTATTCCAAATAAAAAAGATTTATTAGGAAGATTATATAAAGCAAATATTTTTAGTAAATTTGATATGAAATCTGGTTTTTGGCAAATTCAGATTAACCCTAAAGATAGGTATAAGACTGCATTCACTGTTCCATTTGGACAGTATGAATGGAATGTTATGCCTTTTGGTTTAAAGAATGCACCCTCTGAGTTTCAGAGAGTGATGAATGATATTTTTAATCCTTACACTAAATTTTGCATTGTTTATATTGATGATGTTTTAATATTTTCAACAACTATAGAAGAACATTTTAAACATTTAAAAACATTTTTTATGGTAATAAAACATAATGGTTTAGTATTAAGTAAAACGAAGATGTCTCTGTTTCAGACTAAGATTAGGTTCTTAGGACATTATATAGAACAGGGAATTATAGAACCTATAGAAAGGAACTTAGCTTTTGGAGATAAGTTTCCTGACCAAATAGTTAATAAAGCCCAGTTACAAAGATTTTTAGGTTGTTTGAATTACGTCATAGAATTCTTTCCCAACCTAAATAGGACTATTAAACCTTTGCATGATAGGTTAAAGAAAAACCCAGGCCCGTGGACTGAGGTCCACTCTGGCATAGTTAGACAGGTTAAAACCCTAGTTAAAACTATTCCTTGCCTGCATATAGCTGATCCCTTAGCCTCTAAAATAGTTGAGACTGATGCATCAGATATAGGTTTTGGTGGGATTTTAAAACAGGTTAAAGAGGGTAGAGAAGCCATAGTCCAATTCTATTCAGGACATTGGAGTCCAACCCAATTAAATTATTCAACTATAAAGAAAGAGATTTTGAGCATTGTTTTATGCATTTCAAAATTTCAATCTGATTTATTGAATCAAAAGTTTTTATTAAGAATTGATTGTAAAAGTGCTAAAGATGTTTTACAAAAAGATGTTAAAAACCTTGCCTCAAAACAAATTTTTGCTAGATGGCAAGCTATTTTAAGTATTTTTGATTTTGATATTGAGTTTATTAAAGGAGAAAATAACAGTTTACCTGATTTCCTTACTCGTGAATTCCTTCTCAGGAATCATGGGGAGAAAGAAGAAAAACACCAATAAAGCCAAAGAAACACTAAACAGTGACTCACCTAAAGCTCTATCTGACCACTCAGATAGTATTTTGAACCCTAAACCCATAAAGTCATGGGCAGATGCTGTCCAAAAAGAGGATGATAAAGCTAAAATGGATTTATGGGTCTCTCAGCTGGCCCAATCTCCAGAGGTCCTTAAAGTTCTTGAAAAGATGGGCTTCCCGCCTCCTGAAGCCCCAGGTATGAATCCTTCAATCCCTTTAAAAATGGAGTTAGGTCAGTCTTCAAAAACCCTAACTCAAAATGTTTCTAAAGACGAGTTGAATGTTTCAAACCCTTCAACTCAAATTGTTTCTTCAAATTTCTTTTTAAAGTCTAAAGCTTTTTGGCACAACAAAAATTTCTGGTCTACAGAATTAATTGCTGATTTTGGGTCTGCTCTAAAAAACCCATGGTCTGTAATTGAAACTGTTTACCCTAAAGGATGGTTTTTCAAACCAAAAGAAACCTCAAAACCCCAAGAATATTATCTTCATATTCTTGTGGATTCAGGATCTTTGTTTGTAAAGCACAATTATAGCCCACAAGAAAAGACTGTTATATCTCATTCTTCTTTTAAAATAAAGAAAATTCTCCATCCTTCTGAATGGGGAAAACCGTTGCACGTTCCTGTGCAGTTTAAAGCCCTTCCTTCCTTATCCTGTTGTTCTTCATATAATTATTGGGATTATATAGAAGCCTGGACCAAAGCCTTGTTTTTCCAAAACCCGGCTAAAACCCATTCCTGGCTAATCTATTGTGAGACCAATTTTAAAGTCAATAACCTCCCATCATGGTTCGTTGATTGGTGGTACTATTGCGGTAGTGATGAAAATTGTCTTCCTCTTGAAGTACAATTGGCCTACCGGTATTATAAAGTCCACTTAAACCCTAATCCTGTTGAGAAGAATTTTCCTCCTCTTCTTCTTTTCAGTTTAACTTTCAATATACCTTGGGTATATCAATGGTACTTCGAATCTTCTATTCTTCCAGGTACCAATATCCCTGTGGTATTGAGAAAATCTAAAGTTAAGTGGTGGTCTGCCTTTCGCATTTCTACCACTGAGGAGACTGTTAAAGAATGGCTCCTAAAGAGAAACCATGGTGGTCTTGACCCAAGGCTACAGGTCTCTTTTGGTGCCCAAAGAGCCCAAAATATTGCCCTTCTTGCAGCTGCCAAGACTGCAGAAGATTATAGAGCCTTAATGGAACAGATGGTTGGGTCTCTTCCCTCAACATCTGAGCCCGTTAAGCCCAGTAGAACCTGCTCTGCTGGATCTTCAACTAAAGCCCATTCTAAAGTATCTAAAGCTCAATCCAGAAGGAAGAAATCTCTTTCCTCTTCCTCGGATTCTTCTACATCATCCATGACATCATCCTCCACCGAGACATCTGACTCGGATTACTGTCCCAGTAATGAAGATGATTGCTATGGTATTTTGTCCCCCATCAGAGTGAAAAGTAAAGGTAAAAAGAAAAAGAATAAAGAAAAAGAAAGAGAAAAAGAAAAAGAGAAAAAGATTAAAGAAAAAGAAAAAGAAAAAGAAAAAGAAAAAGAGAAAAAAGACAAAAGAAAAGAAAAGAAAGATAAAGAAAAGAAAAAAGAAAAAGAAAAAAGAAAAAATAAAGAAAAGAAAAAAGAAAAGAAAAATAAAAAGATAATTGAATCAGAAGTTGAATCTGATTCAAGTTCATCTGGTTCGTCCGATTAAAGGCAGGAGAAACCTCATTTCTCCACTCAGGTTGTTTAAAGTCAATAAAGGCGGTGCCCACTGACAAGATACTGTTCATCCACAGTATTCACCAGAGGGAATCCAACAGTAAAGTCAGAAGAACTGTTCATCCATAGTTCCTCACAGTAAAGCCAACAGTACCAGACAAGGTACTATTCATCCACAGTTCCAGACGCGTGAAGGTACAGTAAAAGCAAATAGTAACGACAGGTTACTATTCCTCTACAGTGCCAAAGCATGTGACAAGAACAGTGAGATTTTAAAGCCTCTGTCTATTTATTGAAGCTGATTCTGAAGGTAAAGGAAATCCGAAATACTTCTCTCTCAACTCAGAAGCCATTGAAGAACCCTCAGCCTAGTTTAGCTTCCTTCTTCCCTTTCCTCCTTCACCTATATTTCTACCATCACTGTATCCCATTCCTTATTGATTCTCTTTTAAGGTAGTTTATAGTTTATATTTTATAACTTATATTTTATAATTTGTATTCTGTTTTAAAGTTTATATTCTGTATTGTATTTTGTTTTCATTTATTTAAATAAAGTTTAAATTTTTATCTCATCTCTCATCCATCTATAAGTATGCTCTGTTCTAGTTCTTGCAAGCAAAAAACGAGCAAGTTGAGCTTGATCTGGAACTAAAACATCAAAAATATATTGCACTACTTACAGACTGAAAAGGACCTCTAATTCTATCCTTTTCTGTCTTTTCTCTCTCTCTCTATTCAGCGCTGTATATTTATACGGGATCCGTATATCTATACCAGACATAGTATAATTAGGTATACTAAAAGATATAGACATAAGAGTGTGTATTGTTAAAATATATTAGACTTAAGATACAAAATTAACTTAATCTTTAAAATGGTATATAAGGCTGGAAACCCAAATATAAATTGGAGCAACGTCAGACTTGCACTTGTCTGAAGTCCTCCTCTGTACCGGGTATGAAACAACGCCGCCGTACCTTTTAAAAGATTATATTTTATTTATATTCTGTTTATATTTTACTATTATTATTTATTTATTATTATATGTTTTTAATATATTCTTTTACATTCTGCTTAATATTGTCATATTGCATAATTAAGGAGTCTTTAAGCTACTAAGGAAAGGTGCTTCACAAGAATGGAATGAAGGCTGCCAAAAGGCCTTCGACAAGATCAAAGAATACTTGTTAAGTCCGCCAATTCTACAACCTCCCAGAATGGGAAAGCCTCTGCTCTTGTATTTGTCTGTAACAGATGAAGCCATGGGTGCAATGCTAGCTCAAGAAGCCGAAAGTACGAAGGTGGAAAATGCAATTTACTACCTCAGCAAAAGGATGCTGGATTATGAGTTAAAGTATAACAAGATTGAGAAGTTGTGTTTAGCCTTGTATTGGACTTGTACGAAGTTACAACACTACTTGTCTTCTTACACTACTTATGTCATCGCAGAACAGAGTCCCTTGAAATTCCTTATGGAGAGGCCTGTTTTGGACAGCAAAATGGCTAAGTGGGTGTCAACATTGGCAGCCTTTGACCTAAAATTCATTCAAAGGAAAGCTGTGAAAGGTGGCGCAATAGCTGACCAATTAGCAGAATTACCCGTGAATGACGAGATACGAGAAGTGGTTTTCCCTGACGAAGACCTCTTGAATGTGGAAAGGAGTATTTGGGAGATGTATTTTGATGGGGCATCCAATTATCATGGAAATGGAATTGGGATTGTGTTCAAAACTCCTTGTGGAGAATACATTCCATTTGCAGTTAAACTTGACTTTAGCTGCACAAACAATGAAGCAGAATATGAAGCTTGCATCAATGGGCTTGAAGCCGCCCTGGAATTAGGAATTAAGAACCTAAAGGTCTACGGGGATTCTATTTTAATAGTATCACAAGCCTTAAGGAAATGGAAGATAAGAGAAGAGCGTTTGGTTCCTTACCTACAACGCCTTGATCATTTGGCACAACAATTCGATGATCTGTCCTTCGAATATCTCCCAAGAGCAAAGAATCAGTTTGCTGATGCCCTGGCTACTTTAGCTTCCATGATCAATATCAAGGAGGGGAAAGTCATTCGTCCATTGAAAGTTCAACTTCAGAAGCAACCTGCCCACATAATGCATTTGGCCGATGGTAAACCATGGTTTTGGGATATCAAAGGTTATCTCAAGGATGGAAGTTATCCGGAGGGATCATCAAAGGTTGATCAGAGGGCCATAAGGCAGCTAGCCACAGGTTACATTCTTAATGGAGATATCCTCTACAAGAGGAGTTAGAATGGAATGCACCTAAGGTGTGTGAATGAAGCAGAGGCTAAGCAGATAATGGAAATGGTACATGGTGGCGAATCAGGACCACACATGTATGGGATCGCCTTGCCTCAAAAAATTGCCAATCTAGGATATTATTGGTCCATCATGAATGTAGACTGCGTGGCATTTGTGCAAGAATGCCATCAGTGTCAGATATTTGCCAAGATGCAGAAGCAACCTCCCGTTGCCCTGAATCCGATCACTTCTCCATGGCCCTTCGCTACTTGGGGAATAGATATAATTGGCAAAATACTTCCAAAAGCCTCAAATGGATATCAGTTTATTTTGGTAGCAGTGGATTACTTCACAAAGTGGGTTGAAGCAGCTTCCTATGCAGAATTAAACGCCAAAAAGGCAGCACAGTTTGTCCGAACCAACATCCTTTGTCGGTACGGAATGCCATTTGAAATTATCACTGATAATGGAACTCATTTCCAAGCAGAATTTGCTAAGCTCTTGAAGGATAAAAATGTCCAGCATCATAAGTCCTCTCCTTATAGACCTCAAACAAATGGAGCTGTAGAAGCAGCGAACAAGTCTATAAAGGTGATCATACAAAAAATGATCAAGGAACATAGGCATTGGCATGAGAAGTTACCGCTGGCTTTGTGGGGATATAGAACATCAATTAGAACTCCTACTGGGGCAACCCCGTATTCCCTGGTGTACGGAATGGAAGCAGTACTCCCCATTGAACTGGAAGTTCAATCGGCAAGGACAATTCAAGAAAGTCAGATAAATGAAGTTGAATGGATTAGCAATTATCATCATCAGTTGTTGGGTTTGGATGAAAAAAGACTTCAAACTCTACATCGGATTCAAGGGTATCAGAGGCGAATGGCTAGACATTTCAACAAAAAGGTCAAAGATCGAAAGTTGGAAGAAGGTTGTTTGGTTCTGAAAGAGATTAGAACACCTGTTACAGATCCTCGTGGGAAGTTTCGTCCTCATTGGGCGGGACCCTATATTTTAAAGAAAATACTTTCCGGTGGAGCCGTCATCTTATCTGATTTGGATGGTCTGGAGTTCACAAACCCATGCAATCTGGATCAATTAAAGAAATATTATGTATAATCATGCATTGTAAGGAACTACATTAGACCTGATTCTCGCAAACTAATTCGAGATATGTAGGCAGCTCTCCTTGAGCACGGTCTAAATTTTAATAAAAATCATTGGTTCATTTTTCTTCTGCCAACATAAAAAAAGAAAAAGAAAAAGAAAAATCCCGCTAAGTTGAAAACCCGCAAAGGGCGGCTTAGGCAAGAATGGGTAAGAGCTCGCTAAGTTGAAAATCCGAAAGGACGGCTTAGGCAAAAATTAGAGCAAATAAATAAAGTAGATAATGCTTGGAAAGCAAACAAAAAAGTCATTCATTAAGAATCATTCATTACAAAAAAAAAGAATCTTTCATTACAAAAAGAGTCAGTCATTACAAAAAAAGAGTCAGACCATAAGTCCTATACATTCAAGGAACTAAAAGGGTACAAACAACCCAAAAAACAGACAATGGAGTCACCCTGGGATCTAAATCCTACGCCTCCTACGTGGGGCAGAGTCTTTGGTATCTTTTTTAGTTCCGGAACTCTCTGCAACGTCTATCTTCTCCTCGCTAAGAGGAACCACCTCCTCTCTCTCCAACTCCTGCAGCAAGGCATACCTCCTGGGTTTTTCAACGGGCCAAACTTCAGCTATAAACCAGGTCCTATACTCCGGAGTAGGCTGAATGAGGGAAGGCTCAGCAAAAGGCCTGATCATCTGATGGTCTCTGACCCAAGTCTGTAGAACAACTCGGGTAACTCCAGGGGTAATAGGGGAAGCAATGGTAAGCCCAACCGGAAGGGGAACCCTCTGATTAATCCCCATCTATCTGAGGACCCGGGTACGGTACTGCGAAGGGTTATATGTCAAGGCATTAGGAGCAGCAACCACTCGGAGATGGTCTCTCAGCCAAACCTGAAAAAATAAATCCTTTCTATTTACAAACAAAAAAGAGAGAATGAAATTAGAAGAAGCAAAAAGGTATAACAAGATTACCTGAAGAATGATCGGGGTGACAGTCCAGTTCTCAAACCCGAGGGCAGCTCTGTCAAGACTCTAGATAGTCTCAGCCAGAATCATACCACCGATGCAATTAAGCTCTTCCATCTGCCTAACCATGGGGCAAAGCCTCAAATCGCCGAAGCCAGGATAACGATTGAAAAGAAACCCGGCTAATAGGCAGAAAACAAAAGCTCGCATTCTGTGTTTCAGTTGAACCTCATCTTCAAAGTTGGCGGTCAAAAATTCATCAATCAGGGGAAGCAGCATCGCTCTACTCCCATCCATGATCATAGCTTGAGCTTGAGGCCTGGTAAAATTGAAAAGCCTCTGAAAGGATCCCACATAACCAACTTGGACCTCATGCCTTACTAGAGGGGCATTTGGGTCACATCCAATGATTGAACAAAATTCCTCAAAAAGAGGACACATTTCCTCCATTCGAGCACCGAATCTGAAAACATGGGCTTGAGGATCCCAAAATCTAATGCAAGCATGCAAAAAATCCCAATCCACAGCCATGCCCCTAAGGGTAGTAACGGCTTTCAGTCCATACCTTCCCATGTTGATCCTTTCGACGTTATGAAGGCTCTTGGTCCAGTTATGCATCGCGTGGTTAAAAAGAGGATTCATTGTTGAGGGAAATAAAAAAAAAATCCTGCAATGAGAAATCTGTTTCTGGCCCGAAAATGCACTCAAAATTCTATTTTTTTTCCAATACATATACTGCCCCCGAGGCCTCCCCGGCGGTCCGACCGCCGGCCACGGCGGCCAGATCGCAGGCAGGGCGGCTCGACCGCCGCCCCGGCGGCCCAACCGCCCCCACACAGCCTCGATTCCCGTTTTTTATATATACATATATATATTTTTATTTTATTTTTATCTTTATTTTATTTTATGAAATTCTTGTGTTTTGGCCCTGTTTAGATTATTTTAGGTACTATTTTTGGGGTTATCTCAGGGATTTATTTTTGAAAATAGATTTCTAAAACAAACAAAAAACAAACATCATACATACATATCTACTGTTAATACTAATAAATTAGTGCAGGTTTGTACTTGAGTTCAAATGACAGGTGGAAAATACGAAAAGTACAAAGTACAGAGCAAGAATAATTCAAATACTACAAATATAGTCCAAGACAAATATCAGAATTCAGCGCCGGGCTCTCCGTCTTTGCGGCCTGTTCTGCCTCTCATAAGCAGCATCAGTCCAAGCACCAGCCAGCTCATCCGACAAAGCAGTGATCAGTGCTGTCATATCAGCAACTAGGCCCTCAGGTACCTGTGAAAAAGACACAATCACAATCAATTTCAAGAGAATTTTATGAATCCTTTTCATGAAAAGTTCTAAAAGAATATACCTGAGTGATGTGAACAAGCCTCCGATAAGGTGCACTCTCCGCACTAATTGGTCGGGACACCCAACCATCAGGTGCATGATAACGAATAGCATATGGCAACCTCAAGTCGGCTAAAGCAAGGTCCAATTGACCGGTAGCTGCAAGGATGGATGGGGGAGGCCTCAAATGTGATGAACTGCTGCTTGCTCCAGTATGTGATGGTCCAGCCCTAAAAGCGGAAGCCCCAGTCCTAGAGGAAGAAGGTCTGTTAGCTCACCAGCTGGAAGAGGGATGGTCTCCCGGGGTGCTGGAAGTAGGGGCTGAAGAGTGGGAGGACCAATAAGGTGGTGCAGAATCGAACTGTGCCCCAATGTGTGGCATCAGTCGCTCAAGACAGTAGATATCATAATCTTCTTCATTCGGGGCAAAGGCCGATTCGAAGGGATCACCCTCATACTGGGACGCTGTAACAGGCAGAAGCGTCAGAGACAGCATGTCATCAGGGGGGGGGTCCAAGGGAGCTGTACGGAAGCCGACAATCTGGAAAGTCACTCTCTCAGCGAGATAGTATCGTCGATACTCTGGATGGGGAAGTATGAATCGACGGTGAGTCAGGGTCTGTGATTGCTGAAAGCTGTAATCTTGAGCAATCCACTCTGTCAGCCGGTTAGACATTGTTGTAAATGCTACCTGTAAAAAATTATTATGTTAGTGAATCATTTTCTCTAATATAATAAATAACGATGAAGATAAAGTATTTACCGAGTTCATGGAGCAACTGTCGAAGAACGATCTCAGCTCTCTGATAGGAAGCTTCCTCTTTGGTGCTGCTATCCTCTCTTTATACCACCTCCAAGCAATGGGAGAAAGAGGATCTACAAGGGCAAGTGGCTCACGAAGAAAAGGGGCGACATCAGGAAAGTACTCATAAGCCCAAGTCTGAAAAAAATGAAGAAGAGATCAGAGTCGGTGTATGCAAGGTGAAGGAAATGTTCTTTACATTACCTCCCAGAAGTAATACAGGCCACATGGAGCAATGCGGGTATAGCAAAGGTCTGACATGTCGTCATACAATTTACACAACATCATGCTAGCCCAATCATATGTCTGAAGTCGTGTCAGGTCGGTTAGACTCTTCAGCACATTGAGATTCACTGCATCCTTTCTGTTTGCTAAGAAGGAGCTAGCAAACAGGAGGATCAGGGTAAATCTGGCCGCCTGATCAGCAGTAAGATCGCCTACCTCATAGCCAGTATAGATGGCTGGTGCCTGCTCGACAAGCCACCTCCTCTGAATGCAGCGAGGCGCCTGATGTCAAGGGTAGTCAACCCCGATTAAAGTGACCATATCGGCTGAAGAGATGTCATGCCGCCAGTCATTGTAGTACTCCACCATCTCAACGCCAAATGGAATCCCAGAGATGATGGAAAAGTCGGTGGGCGTCATCGTCATCTCCCCCCAAGCAAAATGAAAGGTATCAGTGGTGGGCCACCATCGCTCAGCCAGCGCACAGATCAACTCTCTGTGGATATCTCTACTCGCATCTATAGTTCTCAAATGGTGGAGGAAAGCAGGTCTGATTAGATCCCCCACCGGATGCCCGGCAACAAAGACATAAGTCAGAATAGTGCTCATGGGTCTTTCCGCGAGAGATATCCTAATCGAAGTGTTCTAAAAAAAAATCATCATCATCATTATTGTGGATAATTTCGGGGGCAACTTCAGAAAAATTTAAATTCTATCCCCAGCCGGGTGTGACTTCCTAAAGGATTATTTCTAAGTTCTTTACTAGAAATAATTACTGATGGCAGAAAATGGTGAAACCTGGTATTACCCTTGATTCATTACTAGTACATGTAAAGGAAGAATTCTTAAAAATTTGTTTCTAAGTTCCTTACTAGAAATAAATAAATTTCCTAAACATGCATACTAGGTAAGTAAAAGATAAAGTACTTACCTCGTAACAGCCGGTCCTGGAGCTGTGCTTCTCCTCCTCAAGTAAAAGATTGCAGGGAGGGAGTGGGATCTCGAAGTCTTCAAAGCCAGTGAAATCCATTGTTAAAAGAAAGTTTGAAGAAAATTGAAGAAAAAGAAAGAATGAAAGCAAATGAAAATGGAATTGAATCAGCTAATTTATAAGGAAAATGTGAAATCGCGGGTCTTTTTGCACCTCGCTCAAAATTCTCGTTTCAGACGACCACTGAGCCCCATAAATCATTTTTATGGGCCCCAGTGGGGGGCAATTGTGAATATTCGAATTTTGAGGCTCGGGAAGCCAATTTTCTCAGACTGCAGACAACCGAGCCGGACCAAGGTCTGCGATAAAGTTCACCGAAAATATATCGATATGGTACTTGAAATGTCCGGGGCGACGCGAGGATCACAGATGTGGTCCCGGAATAATTTTTGGAGGTCCGCAGCTCCCAGAAAAATCAGTTTAAACTAAAAAATGCGGATTTCGGTGCGGTTTTGGGGTGAACCGCTGGGACCGGCGGTTCGACCGCTGCCCACGGCGGTGCGATCGCCGTCGAACTGGCGGTCCGACCGCGGTCCGTGTCCTTTCCCGTTTTTCCGGCGACCACCCGGTCCGACCGCTGACCACGGCGGTCCGATCGCCGTCCAGCCCGAATTTCGTCTATAAAATGTTGCTAAACTTTCAAAAAAGGAGGTTGGACTTTTTCGGGTGGGCCTCATGCTGTCGAATTCTTTTCACGCTTAAAAACTCTTATTGGACTTTTATTTGCAAGAATCTAACCTTGTGTGGCAGGGATTAAGAATCATATTTCAAGATCTAAGAAAACAAGACCTGGAACTTCGAAGTGGAAGGACCCTAAACAAGGTAGTACGATAATTCATCATTTGTCAATTCAAGCATATCATAAAGCATCCTATCTTCTTCTTAATTTCTTTTCGGTCAAAGACCTAATCCTTTTAGGTCTAAGGCCTAATTAACTAATCAATCAACACTTCGGCATGAAGCCGCGAATCAATCAACTTTTTGGCACGGAGCCTAAATTGTATCTTTTTGGTACAAAGTACCTAAATTTCACAATTAAAATCAATCTTTTGGCCAAAGGCCTAAATTGCACTATTTTGGTACAAAGTACCTAAATTTCACAAATTTGCACTAAGTGCTAAAATTAACAACTTTGGCAAAAAGCCCGACAAATGCACGAAGCATACACACAAACATGCATGAAGCATAATTTTTATCGCCTTTAAATAGGCTTTTCCGAACTACATGGGCTTTGATCTCTCATAAAAAAACGAGAGTATGTAGGCATATTTGAGATTCACCTCAAATAACAAGTCTGCAATTTACTAACAATCTATTCTTCTTCCTTTCTGTGTTCCTTTTGGATTCATTTCTAAATTGGCAAATTAATCAAATACATGACATAGTCCCCGAATCCTCCTTGGGTTCGTAGATTAGAAACCTTTACATTGGATGCATTAATTGGAGTCAAACAAGGGTTTTCTTAGTTTTTTCCTTTGAACAAAATAAACTGAGTGGCGACTCCCGACAACGAGTGAACTTTCATCCGAATCCTTTTCGGGTGGAAAATCGAGGTTCACACTTGGCACATAATTATTTTATATTTTTCTTCATCAATTTCTTTCTCATTTTTACATAAACAAGCTACGCACATTGCCTCATTTCTCATTATCAACTAGGCACATTGCCTCTTTTCTCATTTTTCTCATTCATATCAATATCATTTCATTTTAATTTATCATATTTCATCATATTTCAATATATCATTATAATGTATCGCATTTTACATTAAATCACATTATCCAAATATTTTGGGTATTTTCACATAATTCACATATAAATCACATTTTATACAATTTAGCCATTACCAATGGCTTTTCATAATATCTTTAATGCATACACAACAAACCACATTATCCAAACACTTTGGGTCATATTCACATTATGCACAAATTTCACTTTTTACTCAAATTTAGCCATTATCAATTGCTTTGCACAATGCATATAATGCATTCTTAACAAATCACATAACATAATACAATATTCATGCATATTCAATGCATCAAGTAACTTAACACATTTTTTAATCAAAATGTGTTAAGTCCAAATGTCATGCAAATATAACCAATTTATTCAAAGTTTGTACTTACCTCTAAAAGCAACCAAAAGTTAGCTCAAACACTATCTTCACTCTTCTCTTCCAACTTGCCCTTCAACACTTGGATTGAAAAAATTAATTTTTCTCAATGCCTATACCGAATGTGATAAGTGATCATAAATAATCATTTAGTATCACATTCTAAGACATTTTCAATCTTAAATTATAATTAAACATCATTCAAACAAAAATGTTAAAGTTAACCCTAACCTCACTTTAATTTTGGAAAATCATATTAAGCCATTCAATTTGGTGTTTTAAGTTTATTTGTATTATTAAAAACATACAATAACATGTTTAAACTAATTACATTACATACATATACACTTATGTCCAAAATCCTAAAATGACATAACCTTCCCTATTGAAGGTTTTTCATTCTAACTCAATCCAATTATCATTTCAAGCTTATATTCATTACTTTTATCACTAAAGAACATACTTTAACTAATAAAATCAAATAATTCAACAACTTTAAAAATGCCCTTTTTCAAAACCCTAAATCACAAAACCTTAAATCACCACTTCTATTTTCGAACTTTAATCAAACTTAACCAAATTCATCATTTGACTTTAAAATACTTATTTATGCATCAAAATAAATCATTTAGAATTAATTTGCACAATTAAAATTCATGATATCACAAACTCAAAATTTTCATAACCCTAAATTCTCTCTTTTCACCGATCTTTACCCAAACTCAACAATTTCTTCAATCCAACCTTAAAATCACTGTTAACCACTTAAAATAACTTCATTCATACCAATTCTAATAATTAAATCATACTACTTCACAAATTCAAAACACACATATTTCCAATTTCCATGAAATCCAAAGAGAGAAGTTGAAAACTTACTAAATTTTGTGGAAATCACCAAAAATCCATTTGAATTTCTTAAAATCCTTTAATTTGTGGTGTATAAAAGAAGCAAAATCTTGAGCTCACCATCTATGGAGGTTCGACCATGAGAGAAGAAGAAGAAGAAGACAACAAGTTAATTTCTCTTTCTTTCCACTTTCATTTATATCTATATATCTATATTATTTAATTAATTTAATAATTAATTAATTAATTAATTATTTAATTAATTAAAACTCCAAAAATACATCTTTCATTAAAAGTAAATTATTTTTGAATAATTTAAATAATTTTGAAAATTTAAAGTTTATTTATAAAAATGTCATTGGACTTTGACTTTTTACTTTTAAAAATTTTGACTTTTGCTGACTTTGTATATGTTTTGTATATTTTGCATATATATCACATATAAATTTCACTTTTTCACTTAAAATCTTTTTATTTTTTATTTAAAATTTTTTATTTAATTTATTTTATTAAAATTTTAAAAATTAGGGATATTACACTTTTCATGTTAGGGCAGTATTTTTTTTTCAAAATTATAGAGTGCATTTTTTTTCAAAATTAATTTTAAAATCATTGATTTTTAATTTTTTTCTGATTTTATTTTAATTATTTTTATGTAATTTTTTGTTTATTCATAAATAATTTTTTGAGGTCAATAAATATATACACAATATATACATAACATATATAAAAAACACAAATAATAAATAATAATATGTACATAACATATATCAAGTATCCACTAAACTTCTATCATATCTATCAAATATGTATTAAATATTTATCAAATATTTACTAAATATCTATAAAATATTTTTAATATTTTTTAACTTTATTTTTTTAAATTTTATATCCATACATCATACATATAATATACGCACAACATCTATTAAGCATCTATATAATAAAATTAATATATATTTTTAAAATTTTTATGCTTATAATATGTAAAATTTATTTAAAAATAAATTTAATAATTTTTATCAATATATTTTTATATATTTTGCTTTTTTTTATGTGAATGTTATTTTCTTTGTAATTAAAATTAAAAAAATTTTCTTTGTAAAAATTGATAAATTTTATATACTAAAATAATAATTTAAAATAATAATTTTTATTATTTTATTAGAATATGTTTTTTAAAAGTGGAAGTTCGAAAAAAAGATGAAAATTGATGTAAAATATTGATTGTAGTGAGGAAAGAGGTGTTTTTGAAAAAAAAAATTTATTTTAATAAAAAGAGGTATTTTTTAAAAATTTGCTCCAACTTTTTTTTTTTTATAAATTTAATTATTTTTATTTCTCATGATATTTTTGAAATAAAGTTTATATTTTTAGATAATTTTGCAAATCTCCTAAATTAAAATTTTGCCAGGCTCCCGTATTAATGTAACACCCCTATACCCCGTATACACACACTACATACTATTACACCTGTAATATACATATACCAAATACAGGAGTGTCACAATTTATATTAAACAACCCAATCTTTCAATTTAACAACATTATAAGAAAACTTAAAACACTTCATATTATATTATAAACTATACTAGATAAAACATTTATTCATTATGTAGCGGAAAATGTAGTGGTATTTACATATATAAATACATCAAAATCCATGTTTACAAAACATAAAAATTTATACATGTTTGGCAGTTTGTCTCTGATCTTTAAGCCCACAGTCAACACTTCAAAGTCTAGACTCGACTCGGTCTAGCTGAACTCTCCGATTCTACCCTGTCACTTGCGCGATGAACCACAATCGCGCTAAGCCAACAGCTTAGTGGTACAAACCACAACAACAATATGCTTTATTGTAATGCTAATGTCACACATTTATATATCATAAACAATACATAAGAATATCATATTATTTATTTTGTTTCACCATTCATGAATCACATTTAAACAAAGACAAGCATGGGCCCAAAATAAACTAATATGCCATTCAACTTTCAGAGTTAATATTTTGGTTCAATTATCACATTTATCATTATCATTATCCCAACTAGGCTTCAAGGATTAGGCTCAACCAAGCTTCAAGGGGAACAAAGCATGCTAAGTATCAACCCAACTTGGCTTCAAGAACCAAACCCAACCTAGCTTCAAGTGTTGTAACATCTCAACTAGGCTTCAAGGACTAGAC
Source organism: Garcia nutans (assembly GCA_947685225.1). Taxonomy (NCBI): domain Eukaryota; kingdom Viridiplantae; phylum Streptophyta; class Magnoliopsida; order Malpighiales; family Euphorbiaceae; genus Garcia; species Garcia nutans. Next base: position 11,356,890 of record CANTUV010000018.1, on the reverse strand, counting down.
CCAACCAAGCTTCAAGGGGAGTTAAGCATGCTAAATTTCAACCCAACTTGGCTTCAAGGATCAAGCCCAACCCAGCTTCAAGAGATTATTACTATTAGGCATGCCACCAACAACAAAACTCTGAAAATGGAATAACACATTAGACACAGAATTCATTCATTATCTCATTATCAATTTCATTCTCATTTTCTCATAATCATTTAGGCAACCATGCCTCAATTATCTCATTTGCATCATTATAGCCAACAACAATGGCATCACATCTCATCATTAGGGTATACACAACCAATTACATTGGATATACAATTTGAATGATCATCATATCTTTCACATTATACAATTCACAACATTAATCAAATGTATCAACAATGTAATAGATTACTTAGCACATTTACAACCAAATGTGTTAAGTTTCAATGTCATGTAAATGTATACAATAATGTAGGGTTTGTACTTACCTCAAGAGCAACTCACTCCACACCAAACTCCTCTTCCAAGAATCCTTCAACACTTGGATTATGGCAACTCAACTCTCTTCAAAATCTAAACCAAAGGTGATCATACATACTCACTTAAAGATACACATGAAATAATATGAATAAGAACCAACTAGAGCAAACTCTAACATGACACGCTAAAAAACGTGGGCGTGTCCCAGACCGTGCCCTAAACTCACAACACAGAAGCTTTGACATGCTTAGAACCACGGGCGTGTCACTGAACGTGTACTACATTCTGTCTCACAGAAACATTGACACGTCTAACAACACGGGCGTGCTCATGGCCGTGTCAATTCTCCCTCAACACAGTAGCTATGACATGCTCAGTGACATGGGCGTGTCACTGCTCGTGTCACCCCTCCAAGAACACTGAACCATTGACACGCCTAAAAACCTGACCGTGTTCATGGGCGTGTCAGGCCAAAAAATACAGATTTCGGCAACATCAACACTACATCCAACAAACCACTTTCTTCCACCATTTTCACTTCAAACAAACTTAACTAAACACACCCATAAACCATAATAACTTGCAAAAACACCAAAACAATTCAAAACATACATCAAACACAAATCATAGTCATCGCCACAAACCCAAAACACAACCACAACACTTTCTCTTCCAACAAACTTACTCTTTCCTTCAATCCAACCCCAAAATCCAAAATCAATTGTACCAAACACTCTTAAACACACCACAATCAAACAAACACATATCGACCACAACCTCAACTCACAAACTCAAAGAAAATCAAAGAATCAAGTGGAAAACTTACCAAAGATGAAGAAACTCTTAAATTTCCAACTTGATCACTTGAAAACTTCCTTCAATCTTGAGTTTGGAAGATCAAATCTCTCTCTTGCTCTCTTGCTATGGAGTGCCGGCCAAAAGAAAAGAAAAGAAAAGAAAAGGAGGAGATGAAGATGCACGAAAAAGAAGAAAGAAACAAGAAGAAAAGAAAGAAAACAAAGTCAACCCTCAACAACTCTCTCCTCAAAACCCTCTCCTCCAAGCATTTAAACAATAAAATATTCAAAATATCTCCATCCACTTCCACTCACTCAAATTCCACTTAATTAATTTCCTTATAATTAATTAATAAAAATTAACTCTTTCTTTGACTTTTCACTTCTTTTGACTTGTATATGTTGTATATATCACTATATATACAACATATACACTCTTCCTTTACCTCATTTCTCTTTCCATTTAATTATTTACATTTAATCCAAATACAATAATAAATATTCCAAAACTTTTAGGGTATACTTTGGGATATTACATTTCTCCCCCTCTAAAAAGAAATTTCGTCCTCAAAATTACCTGATATTAAGTCTGGAACAATTGAGGATACTGATCTCGCATCGCTTGCTCATTCTCCCAAGTTGCCTCTTCCTTTGCATAATTCTTCCAAAGAACTTCACAAGTGGCACTTTCTTATTTCTTAACTCTTTCACTTTATGTGCCAAAATAGCAATTGGTTCTTCTTCAAAAGTCAGATCCGAACTCACCTCAATAGATTCAACGGACAAAACATGAGATAGGTCTGATCTGTACCTCCGCAGCATAGAAACGTGGAAGACATTATGAATTCTATCCAACTCAGGCGGCAAAGCAATTCTATAGGCAACTGGTCCCACTCTCTCCAATACCTCATAAGGTCCAATAAAACGAGGACTTAGCTTCCCTTTTCTACCAAATCTCAAAATCTTTTTCCAAGGAGACACTTTCAGAAATACTTTATCTCCAACATCAAACTCTATGTCTCTCCTTTTCAAATCTGAATAAGATTTCTGCCGATCTGAAGCTGCTTTCAACCAATCCCGAATTATTTTCACTTTCTCTTCTGTTTCTTTAATCAAATCGGGACCAACCAACTTGCCTTCTCCAACTTCATTCCAACACAGAGGCGTTCTGCATCTTCTTCCATACAAAGCCTCAAATGGTGCCATTTTAATACTAGATTGATAACTATTGTTGTAAGCAAATTCCATCAGTGGAAAAAATCTGTCCCAACTTCTAGAGAATTCAATGACACAGCTTCTCAACATATCCTCTAAAATCTGTATCACTCTTTCTGACTGCCCATCTGTCTGCGGATGAAAAGCAGTGCTAAAGTGCAATCGAGAACCCAAAGCACCATGTAAACTTTTCCAAAACCTTGAAGTAAACCGAGGATCTCGATCAGACACCAAAGAAATTGGGACTCCATGCAACTTCACTATCTCATTGATATACAGCTCAGCCAACTTCTCAAGAGAATAATCCATCCGAACTGGAAGAAAATGAGCTGTCTTCGTCAACCGATCAACAATCACCCAGATAGCATCATGCTTCTTCTGAGTCAATGGCAAACCAGTCACAAAATCCATTGTCACATGTTCCCATTTCCATTTAGGCACTGATAAAGGTTGAAGCAACCCTGTTGGAACTTGATGCTCAGCTTTCACCCTCTGACAAGTGAGACACTTGGATACAAACTCCGCTATATCTCTTTTCATACCTGACCACCAATAATGTTGCTTCAAATCATGATATATTTTGGTACTCCCAGGGTGCCTAGCAAAAACCGACTGATGTGCTTCTTCCAAAATACTCTTTCTTAAACTAGCATCATTAGGAACACACAATCTATCCTTGAACCAAAGGCTACCATCGTCTCTCATATAGAAATCTCGATTCTCTCCTTTTTGGCATTCTGACACAACTTTTTGAATTTTCTCATCAACCAATTGAGCCTCTTTAATCTGATCCAACAACACCAGTCTCAAATGCAACTGAGCTAACAATGCTCCATCATCACATGATTCAAAACTAGCATGCAACGCTCTCAACTTAACAAGCAACGAGAGCGAATAAACAGTCAAACCTGCTAAAGACTTCCGACTCAAGGCATCAACAACAACATTTGCCTTACCAGGATGATAATCAATCAAACAGTCGTAATCTTTGATCAACTCCAACCACTATCTCTGCCGAAGATTCAGCTCTCTTTGAACACCCAAGTACTTCAAACTCTTATGATCTGTATAGATAAAACACTTCTCCCCATATAAATAATGTCGCCAAATCTTCAAAGCAAAAACTATAGCTGCCAAATCCAAATCATGTGTCGGATAATTAAGCTCATGCGGCTTCAAATGCCGAGAAGCATAAGCTATGACTTTACCCTCTTGCATCAAAACACAACCTAAACCATTATGTGAAGCATCGCTGTAAATCACATATGGTTTATCTTCCATAGGCAAAGTAAGAACAGGAGCTTGTATCAACATCTCCTTCAACTGCTCAAAGCTTGCTTGACACTGATCTGTCCACACAAATCTAACTCCTTTCCGAAGCAATATGGTGAGTGGAGTAGCTATCAAAGAAAAACCTTTCACAAACCGTCGATAATAACCTACCAAACCCAGAAAACTTCTGACTTCAGTCACAAACTTCGGTGGACTCCAATTCAAAATGGCCTCAACTTTATTCGGATCAACTCTTATACCATCTGCTGAAACTATATGACCCAGAAAAGTCACTTGATCAAGCCAAAACTCACACTTCGACAGTTTAGCATATAATTGCTTCTCTCTCAAGGTCTGCAACACAATCTGCAAATGCTTGTCATGCTCCTCTTTATTACGCGAATACACCAAAATATCATCAATAAAGACCACTACAAACTGATCTAGATAGGGCCTAAACACCCTATTCATCAAATCCATGAAAGCTGCAGGTGCATTCGTCAATCCAAAAGGCATTACCAAAAACTCATAATGCCCATACCTTGTGCGGAAAGCTATCTTAGGAACATCTTCAGCTCTGACTCTCAACTGATGGTACCCTGATCTCAAATCAATCTTGGAAAACACTGCTGCTCCCTTCAACTGATCAAAGAGATCATCTATCCTAGGCAAAGGATACTTATTCTTGATAGTCACCTTGTTCAATTGCCTATAATCAATGCACAACCTCAAAGTACCATCCTTCTTCTTTATAAACAAAACAGGAGCTCCCCACGGAGAAAAACTAGGGCGAACAAACCCTTTATCCAACAACTCCTGCAACTGCACCTTCAACTCTCTCAACTCAGCAGGTGCCATTCGATAAGGAGTAATAGAGATGGGAGTAGTACCAGACAACAAATTGATACCAAACTCAATCTCTCTCTCAGGGGGTAACCCTGGCAACTCCTCTGGAAAAACATCTGGAAATTCAGCAACTGTGGGTATACTATCAAGCTGAGAACCCACTGCTCTGGTATCCACAACATGAGCAAGATAAGCATCACACCCTTTTCTAATCAACTTTCTAGCTGCAACAGCTGACACAAACATGGATGCAAGTTATCTCTGCTCACTAGATACCATCACACTTCTACCATCACCGGTTCTCAGGGTAACACACTTCTTTTGACAGTCTACCACAGCTCCATGCTTAGACAACCAATTCATGCCTAAGATCAAATCATACTCCTTAAAAGGCATTTCAATCAAATCACCCAAAAACTCCTCACCTTGCACCACAACTGAACTATCACGATGCACCTTACTCACCACAACACTATGTCCTAAAAGATTTGTCACCAACACATCAAATCCTAAGGACTCAGAATGCAATTCAGACACAGGCATGATAGATACACTTATGTATGAATGAGTAGATCCTGGATCAATCAAAGCAAGAACTGAAATGCCAAATAAAGAGAATGTACCCGCAATAACTGCTGAAGCATCCGGCTGCCTCTGCATCACATACACTCGCTGAGAAGACCCAACCTCATCTGGTCTACTGCCTCCGGATGTAGAGCCTCCTCTCTGACTGATCCTAGGTCAACCACCCCTATTGAAACCTCGGCCCCCTCGACCACCTCTGCTAATACTAGGTCAAGAAGCTGCAGTATCAGTCTGTCTATCCTCCTGTAACTCAGGGCAATCTTTAATAAAATAAGCTGGTGACCCACATCTAAAACATACTCCTGATCCACCTGTCTTCCAACAAGCACCCCCATGTGTCCTACCACAATGAACACATATAGGTGGAATGGATCTCTGAACCACTGGAGTCGGAGCACTTGCTACAGAAACTGTACATCTCGGTCTCTGCCTTTGATACTGAACTGACCTACCTGACTGCCTCTGGCTCTTACTAATTCTCGGAATAAAACTTCCTCTTACTCTTTTAATAGATGAAGACCCTGCCTCAAACTGGGGTCTCCTAACTCTGGTCTCCTCCTCGGTAGCAGCTGCTGCAATACCCTGTGCTCTCTCAACACTTCTAGCTGCTGCAACCAATTGAGAAAAATCTTGGTACCGAGAACCAGCAACAATGCACATAATAGAGGGCCTCAATCCCTCCTCAAATATCCTACACCGGTCAATCTCATCAGAAATAATCCCACTGGTATAGTGACTCAACCGGATATACTCTATCTCATACTCTGTTACAGTTCGGTTATCTTGTCTCAGATTCAGAAATTCCATCTTCTTGACATCCTTATACTCCCTCGGAGTATATTTCTGCTCAAACTCCCTCAGAAAATCACTATAAGACAAAGTCGGTGGATTATCCATGGCATGAGGAACTGTCTTCCACCAATCATAAGCATTTTTCTGCAATAAGGATCTAGCATAATCAAATTTCTCTTCAGAAGTGGCTTGCAGCTGGATGAATACCCTCTGAACTCTATCCAACCACTGCTCAGCTACTGGAGGATCTGTAGTGCCAAAGAAATCCTCAGCCCCATACTTCATCAATTTATCATAATGCCTCACCGGTACTTATGGCTGTGGTGGCGGTGGCGGCTGCACTAGAGCTTGCCTTAACAATTCTACCACATGTCTTAGTCAAACTGGCGGAACCTCATCAGCAGCTAGTCTCTCTCGCACAAGAGCAGGTGCCTCTCCAGCTCTCTCAACCCTAGCTCCATCTCTACCCTCTTCAGGAGCTACACTCTCAGCACTACCTTCTATGGACTGACGTGACTGAGATGCCATCACTACCTATATCTGCAAACACAGCAGAATATACCTCATTAAAGATCAGAGACTGCCAATACCAAAACATGTATCTTATTTAAAAACAATATTTTAAAAATCAAAATTTTTTTCTTTTTCTTACAATTGACCTAGGTTGAGAATCTCAAACCTAGGCTCTGATACCAAAACAATTGTAACACCCCTATACCCCGTATACACACACTACATACTACTACACTTGTAATATACGTATACCGAATACAGGAGTGCCACGGTTTATATTAAACAACCCAATATTTCCATCTAACAACATTATAAGAAAACTTAAAACACTTCATATTATATTATAAACTATACTAGATAAAACATTTATTCATTATGCAGCGGAAAATGTAGTGGTATTTACATATATAAATACATCAAAATCCATGTATACAAAACTTAAAAATTTATACATGTTTGGCAGTTTGTCTCTGATCTTTAAGCCCACAATCAACACTTCAAAGTCTAGACTCGACTCGGTCTAGCTGAACTCTCCAGTTCTACCCTGTCACCTGCGCGATGAACCACAATCGCGCTAAGCCAACGGCTTAGTGGTACAAACCACAACAACAATATGCTTTATTGTAATGCTAATGTCACACATTTATATATCATAAACAATACATAAGAATATCATATTATTTATTTTGTTTCACCATTCATGAATCACATTTAAACAAAGACAAGCATGGGCCCAAAATAAACTAATATGCCATTCAACTTTCAGAGTTAATGTTTTGGTTCAATTATCACATTTATCATTATCATTATCCCAACTGGGCTTCAAGGATTAGGCTCAACCAAGCTTCAAGGGGAACAAAGCACGCTAAGTATCAACCCAACTTGGCTTCAAGAACCAAACCCAACCTAGCTTCAAGGGTTGTAACATCTCAACTAGGCTTCAAGGACTAGACCCAACCAAGCTTCAAGGGGAGTTAAGCATGCTAAACTTCAACCCAACTTGGCTTCAAGGATCAAGCCCAACCTAGCTTCAAGAGATTGTTACTATTAGGCATGCCACCAACAACAAAACTCTGAAAATGGAATAACACATTAGACACAGAATTCATTCATTATCTCATTATCAATTTCATTCTCATTTTCTCATAATCATTTAGGCAACCATGCCTCAATTATCTCATTTGCATCATTATAGCCAACAACAATGGCATCACATCTCATCATTAGGGTATACACAACCAATTACATTGGATATACAATTTGAATGATCATCATATCTTTCACATTATACAATTCATAGCATTAATCAAATGTATCAACAATGTAATAGATTACTTAGCACATTTACAACCAAATGTGTTAAGTTTCAATGTCATGTAAATGTATACAATAATGTAGGGTTTGTACTTACCTCAAGAGCAACTCACTCCACACCAAACTCCTCTTCCAAGAATCCTTCAACACTTGGATTATGGCAACTCAACTCTCTTCAAAATCTAAACCAAAGTTGATCATACATACTCACTTAAAGATACACATGAAATAATATGAATAAGAACCAACTAGAGCAAACTCTACACATGACACGCTAAAAAACATGGGCGTGTCCCAGACCGTGCCCTAAACTCACAACACAGAAGCTTTGACATGCTTAGAACCACGGGCGTGTCACTGAACGTGTACTACATTCTGTCTCACAGAAACATTGACACGTCTAATAACACGGGCGTGCTCATGGCCGTGTCAATTCTCCCTCAACACAGTAGCTATGACATGCTTAGTGACATGGGCGTGTCACTGCTCATGTCACCCCTCCAAGAACACTGAACCATTGACACGCCTAAAAACCTGACCGTGTTCATGGGCGTGTCAGGCCAAAAAATACAGATTCTGGCAACATCAACACTACATCCAACAAACCACTTTCTTCCACCATTTCCACTTTAAACAAACTTAACTAAACACACCCATAAACCATAATAACTTGCAAAAACACCAAAAAAAATTCAAAACATACATTAAACACAAATCATAGTCATCATCACAAACCCAAAACACAACCACAACACTTTCTCTTCCAACAAACTTACTCTTTCCTTCAATCCAACCCCAAAATCCAAAATCAATTGTACCAAACACTCTCAAACACACCACAATCAAACAAACACATATCGACCACAACCTCAACTCACAAACTCAAAGAAAATCAAAGAATCAAGTGGAAAACTTACCAAAGATGAAGAAACTCTTAAATTTCCAACTTGATCACTTGAAAACTTCCTTCAATCTTGAGTTTGGAAGATCAAATCTCTCTCTTGCTCCCTTGCTATGGAGTGCCGACCAAAAGAAAAGGAAAGAAAAGAAAAGGAGGAGATGAAGATGCACGAAGAAGAAGAAAAAAACAAGAAGAAAAGAAAGAAAACAAAGTCAACCCTCAACAACTCTCTCCTCAAAACCCTCTCCTCCAAGCATTTAAATAATAAAATATTCAAAATATCTCCATCCACTTCCACTCACTCAAATTCCACTTAATTAATTTCCTTATAATTAATTAATAAAAATTAACTCTTTCTTTGACTTTTCACTTCTTTTGACTTGTATATGTTGTATATATCACTATATATACAACATATACACTCTTCCTTTACCTCATTTCTCTTTCCATTTAAACATATACATTTAATCCAAATACAACAATAAATATTCCAAAACTTTTAGGGTATACTTTGGGATATTACAATTAAAATGGTTTGATCTATAACCTTTCACACGTATTAAGTTGTCCATCATATCCTTTCACCATCTTATACCTCATTGGGTTGTGACTATGGTCTATATGTCAACTCCAACTAGACTGGCTATACAACACTTAGCCCAAAATGATGTTTTCTTATCCATGAGATTCATTGCTATGCAAGATTGGTCCTTGAAGATTTTCTTTGAAACTACTCTACCTATGGATTTCTAAGTGATAATATCCAACAAGAGGCCTTAGGCATACTCTCCTTTTATTGGGACTGGGAAATCCTTTGTTAATAATCCAATTACGTTCAAATACTTCATGATATACCCAATCCACACTCTATAAATGATTCCTAAGGAGCAATTGAGGATTGTAGTCAACTTATATCATTTTGCATTCAAGATACGACTGAATATCTCAAGTCTAAGGACCATGTACAATTACATAAAGAGACAATCATTGGCATTGAATAGCTAACCACATGATAGTCTATTAGTGGGTCATCTAATTTACTTGACTAGTCTTAGCAAGCATTAACATATTAACAATAAACATCTCAAAGTTTTCAATTTGTGAGAACAATTGCTTGATCACGTTCAACTAGTATAACATGTGCTAGTCTAACCATGTTAATAATGTGCTACTCATTAACATTAAAAAAATAGGGACGCATTTTTGCATAAACATAATTGCACTTGATAAGAATCTCACAATCATGATTCCTAACATGATTTCTATTACTGTGCTATTTTATACCAAGGACAATTTCATCATTTGATTAAGTTAATGCAAATGACTGCAAAAACACATATCACATATATGTTGAAAGATAAAAACATGCCTTTATTAAATAAATAAAATAATACATTATGTCTTAAAGTGATTCCTCTAAGGCATCTCTCTAACAATCTCCCACTTGTACTAGAGCTAATCAACATTGGATCTAATACCATAGGTTATTACATGACTATCATGTTTCTTTTGTAGTAACGGGTTAGTGAGCATATCGACAATGTAATGATGTATTTAATTTATACGAATTTAATATTTATCACTTTCCTTTAACTATTATCATTCTCATTTGTTTACCATAACTTAAGTTATTCATTAACTTCAATAAATATACATACTGTACTTATAATATTATTTCACAAGGAACTTAATCACATTTCCAATGTGATATCTCTCTTACATTTGTTTATAAATATCTTTAACACATCTTTCATAGTCATTTTTCATCCTTCCCAATCAAATTACTTAAAGTAACTCATTTTCTTTTGCTCAATTCCTTTTCTTTCATTTCACACCAAATTTTCCTACTATCAATCACATCTCCCAATTCATAATACTTTCATGAGCACTAATATTCATTTCATATATCTCATGTATTAAATACATTAAACTATCAATACTTCATTGATCTTCATCCACATTCCATGAAAACTATAAATTTCCAACTTACTAATTTACTCAAACTTCAATTTATTCATCTCCTACTATTCATATTAACTTTAAAACATCTTATATGTATATACCACAAAGTAACATCAAAACATATACGTTTCACAATTATTAAACTTATTCCAAAGAAAATCTAAATATCTCATATCTCCACCATTAACATGAGCTTTCACAAAATTCAAGCATATCACATTTCTAATAGTGAAATCACCATGTTTGCATTAAAATAGCAATACAAATAACACCAATGTATATTTGTACTTAACCAACGTCATCTCTTTTTCTTTTGAACATAACCTTAACTTTACATATCGACACCTTACATTATCACAATTAATCTATACCAATCAACTCATTCAATAGTTCACTGTACTCTTTGCATTTACATAATATATCTTTTCATATTACCCATCCAACAATATTTCCTCTTTCTATAAATCCAACCATAAAGTTTATTAGAAAGAGATTCAAACAATAGAGGATAGATCACATACTTTAATCTTAATTTGTTTCTAACTCATTTCCCACTTAATTCTTCTAGCCATTTCTTTAAATATCATACACATGTCAATAATCAAACTTTTTACTTATACCTTCCATATCATTTCTTTGTATCACACTCATCTCTTAATTATCAACATTTCAAAATTTGCTTTTATATGAAACCTCATTTATACACTATCATTTATTTCATGTAATTCAAATACATCACAATTCACATAATGCCACGTTCGAGACCAACCTAGATGTGAATGCATATGCATGTCTTACCAATTGCATTTCAAAAATCTTCTTTTCACTTCTTATTTAAACTCTTCAAAAAATTTTCTTTTAAATTTCACTTAGGCCGAGAATCTCGAACCTAAGCTCTGATACCAAAATAACTGTAACATCCCATACTCTATATAAGCACTATACATATACTTGGTATACATACAATGCGTATATAAAGTATAAGAATGTCACTTTTAGTTTCTATTTAAAAATCTTTATCCAAGGTCAAGCAATATTATATTAATTTAAGAAACATTTATAAGAATCATTATTGTTATCAAAAATAAAACATAATTAAAATCATACATGTATGCATCACCTTCTAGTTGGTCTCGAGACACTCATACTTTTCTCGTGGCATAGCAGCTAAGCATCCAGATCATCCGCATAAATACCTGCGCGATTACACAACCGCGCTAAGCCCGAGAGCTTAGTAGTACAAATAAATAATAAAATATACATTACAAAATAATCATACCTTATAATTTTAGCATCATGTTTTATTGTTTTCTTACCACTTTTTCCTTTCTCAATGGATTCTTCATATATTGCCACTAATCTCATAAATTAAATACATCATTACATAGCATATTCACAACACAATACCTACCCTTTCTATTTCATATACACATATATATGTATATATAATCACAACAAAACACCATTCAAACCTTTAAAAGAACAATTCTCACAAATTCCACATTCACAAACATGTTACACATGATACAACAATTCCATAACCTCATATCTCAACAAAATCAATACATATATTACAAACTCATACTTCATAACATCACTTTATTCACAATTCATTAATCATGAAACACATTTCCATCAAAAGCATTCATAGATCTCATTATTCATTTGTTTCAACATTGTTTCCATATATCTTATTTATCAATCATGTTACCATTCATGACTCACATTACACAAAGACAAGCATGGGCCCAAGACACACTAATATGCCATTCAATTTTCAGAGTAATGCTTTGGTTTATTCATCACATTTATCATTATCATAGACCCAACTAGGCTTCAAGGATTAGGCTCAACCAAGCTTCAAGGGGAACAAAGCATGCTAAGTATCAACCCAACTTGGCTTCAAGAACCAAACCCAACCTAGCTTCAAGGGTTGTAACATCTCAATTAGGCTTCAAGGATTAGACCCAACCAAGCTTCAAGGGGAGTAAAACATGTTAAACTTCAACCCAACTTGGCTTCAAGGATCAAATCCAACCTAACTTCAAGAGATTATTACTAATAGGCATGCCACCAACAACAAACTCTGAAAATGGAATAACACATTAGTCACACAATTCATTTATTATTTCATTATCATTTCTATTCTCAATTCTCATCATCATTTAGGCAAACATGCCTTATTTCTTTCAATTGCATCACCATAGCCAATCACAATGGCTTTATATTACATTTGAGTCATCATTGCCAAGAACAATGGCTTTATATCACATTATATCTCAAATCACATTTCAAGTTTCATCATTGATATATGCAACATCAATTACATTACTACACAAACATATCATGAATCAATCATACCATATAGGCATGCTTCAATCATAACATTAAAGTAATTCATCATCAATGATCTCATGATATTCCACATTATACACAACATGCCATTATTTATATGCATCCTCAATCTACATATAGTACAATACAATTTATGAGATTGACAATGCATAAAACCTAACATGGTTCATATAATATCAACGTTATCATCAAATCATATTGATCATTTCAATTCATCACTCAAGTATACATAATCAATGACATTGCACATACTTTTTCATTGATCATTATATCTTCCACATTTCCTATATTATCATTGATATATTCATACATAACAATTTACCTTATTCAAGAACTTAGAATCCTCCATATACATTTGGTTGGATCATTATTGTTTTAAGTGTGTTTAGGTACAAAAGACATTTGAAGATCCAACAATGTTGAAGACCAAATAACAAACACATTTGCAAACACCCTCAAGGGACACGGCCAAGCTTGTGGCCGTGTCTCCCAATATAAACATCCAGTAGCCAACACGCCCAAGGGACACGGCCAAGCTTGTGGCCGTGTCACTCAACACCAATACAAGCAGTAGCAAACACGGGCAATGGACACGGCCAAGCCAGTGGCCGTGTCTCTCAACACAACAATCCAGTACCAGACACGGGCAAGGGACACGGCCGTGTCTCTCAACATAAATCAGACAGTAACAAACACAGGCAAGGGACACGGCCAAGCCAGTGGCCGTGTCTCTCCAAAACTCATCCAACACGGCCAAATTTGCCCTAACTTGGCCGTGTCTCCCATAACTTGGCCGTGTCCTTCAATAATTCATAGACCAAACACTTCGAAATTCATCTAAACCAAACTCTAATTCAACATTTCATCATTTTCCTCCCAATTTTCTCAACTCATCATCACTTAGATATCAATTCCACACATTTACATACTTAAATCTCTTGTTATCATCATTTTACACACCAATCATACCCAACATAACCTCAATCCAAAAGAAAACCACACAAGAAGGTATATACTTATATATATGTATAATCAATAAAATTCATTCAAGAAATGTGTACTTACCTATATAGCTTGCCAAATCTTCATCTCCATCTTCAATACTCTTAAAATCCTTAAGAAATTTGATGAAGATCAATCTCTCTCTCTCTCTCTCGTGCTCTCTCTCTCTCTCGTGCTCTCTTGTCCACGAAGAAGAAACAGAAGAAGAGGAAGAAGGAAGGTTCTCCATCCTTCCTTCGTTCTTATCTTATATATATATATAATAATAATAATAATAATAATAATAATAATAATAACAATAATAACAATTATACCATTTAAATCTCCACCACACACAATTTCTTTTTGACTTTCTTCTTCTTTTCTCTTCAACACACACATTGAATCCAAATACAACAGTAATCCCAACACTTTTAGGGTATACTTTAGGATATTACAAAGAATGTATCCTTAGTTCTTTTTAAGTACTTTAGGATATTCTTGATAGCAACCCAATGTCCTTCACCTAGGTCAAACTGGTATCTACTCATAATACTTAGAGCATATGATACATTGCGCCTAGTACATAACATAGCATGCATGACAGATCCAATTGTGAAAGCATATGAAATTCTACTGATGTGTTCCCTCTCTTCTTGAGTAGAAGGACACATAGTCTTAGACAATGAAATTACATGTACCATGGGCAAATATCCTCTCTTAGACTCCTCCATGTTAAGCCTCTTTAGCATCTTATATAGACTGTGAAAGACCAATCAACCTTTTAGATCTATATCTGTAGAACTTTATCCCCAAAATATAGGTTGCTTCTTTTAGATCTTTCATAGAGAAATTGTGAGCGGGGATTTTTGCCTCCACTCCTGGTGGAATGGTTCTTGCGACTTCGGCATTGTTTAGGCTCGGGGCCTTAAAGAACACGAACCTAAGTCCGGAGAAAATAAAGTCGCCACTTGGATGGGCCGGGAAAAAGAAAGGGGTGGATGACTCGATTCCTAAGGAATCCCCAATCCCCTAATGGGTTCGAAAATTGGGTACGTGTGGGGAAGGTGAGAAATAGCCCAGCACCCCCACAACGCCCGGTTCATTGGAACCGGCCTCCTTTACAGGTCTTAATATTATAAAATTCTTAAATATAACAACATTATCCATATTACACACAATAATTAAAATAAAGCATTGATATATTAAAAATCAAAGCAATTTCCAAGCAAAACAAATAAATGGACACCAATCCAAGGATGAAAACATGTCCTTACATCCCATGCCTAAATAGGACACCCACCGAAAGGTAGAAACATGTCCTTTACATTGGTTCTAAAATAGAAAAGCAATTTAACTTACATGATATTTAACCAATGATGTACCCACCAAGTGGAAACATACCTCTTACAACATCTGGAAATCTAAATAAATTGATAAAAGTAAATAACCATTCATCATAAATAAATTATTCATCAAAGGTATTAAACATCAATAGAAAGTAAACATCCATCCATGATAAATTAAGTAAACCAGGCATTGAACTTAAATAAATTAAAGCATATAAAATAAATCAAAGCATAATCAAATATAGAGTTGAATAAGGCAAATAAAAATCTAAATTATGGCTACTGTTTCTATTTAGGGTTCTTTATTTCATGTGTTTAGGGTTTTGGATTTTGTGGAATTAGGCTAGTGTGAGTTTTTAAGAGAATTAAAATAGATTAAGGGTTTATGTTTTAAAAGGTTGATAAAGTTCTTTGATTAACCAAATTAGTGTTTGAATGGTGAAATCATGAAACTAGGGTTTGGACACTTTAAAATACTTAGATTTATGACTTACGGTTACTCATTGAATTGTGTTTTAAGCTTATTGTGTAAAATTAAACATTTGGGATTTATATGGTTTTTAAAGTTCTAAAGGATTAGGGTTTAGAAAAAATTAGGATTTAAGGTTTTAAAGGAGTATAAGGTTTATTGTTTAGTTTTAAAGTTGAATTAGGGTTTCGGTGAATGCATGAGGTTTTTAGGGTTTGAAAATCAATTTGATAATTTTATGAAGTTTTATGAAAATAAACAAACGATTTAAAGTTTACATACATAGAAAAGATATTTGTTAAGGTTTTTAGAAAGAAACAGAATTTAAATTATGGTTTTGAAAAGAAACATGTTAAATTAGGGTTTTAAGATTTTGATGAAGCAAAAATAACAATTGTAAATTTTTTTGGAAAACAAAGCAACGAAATAAGGTTTTTAAACTTTGGAAAAACTAAATTAAAATTCTAGGGTTTTTTGAATTAAAAGACATAATTGGATAGTTTATGCTACTGTGAAAAAATATAAAGAAATTAAGAATTCAAACCTTCTTTCGTAGGTTACACCAAAATTACTTCTTGGATGAACCAAATCAAAGACAAGCTTTGCTGCCTTTAAATTGCTTGAATTGTTTTTCTGCTCTCTCAAAAAATCAGCTTGATTCAAGGTTTTCCTTCAAAGTTTATAATCCCATTTTCCTCCAAGTTTCTGTCCGATTTTCTTGATTATTTCTCCTTGATTTTTTTGTGTTGTTTAATCCTTATTTATAGAAGTTTAATGGTTCATTCCTAATCATTCACAGAACATAATATTCATTAAGAAAAGGAAACCGAAACCCAATTGCATTAGGTTTCAAAAAATTTGCATCGGAAAAATTTTGCTGGCGAAAAAAAAAACTGCTGTGGAAAAATTGCGCAGGCAAAAAAAAATTGCCGCAGTTGGCTGCCGCAGGGGGCGAGGACCGGCCTGTGGGCCATTTCTCCTGCAGGATTTTCTTACGAGCGAAATGGCCATTTCGCCCGTAGGAAACTCTTGCGGATCGTCCCGCGCGCTGGTTTTCGAGGATGATTTTTTTATTTTTATTTGTTTATTTTTATTTTTCATTAATAAAAATTAGATACTAAAGCAAAAAATTATTTAATTAAGATAACAAATTATTTTGGACCAATTAAAATATATTAGACAACATAAAAATTATTTTGGACTAAATAAAATATATTGGACCGGACTGGGTAAAAAATTAAGGGTTTACAGTTTGCCCCCTGCTTGAATGATCTAAAACTTTAGTGAAAGAGAGTGAAAAGTAATAAGACTTAATTTTTGAGATGGTGGAGGTCTTGGGTTCTAGACCCGGTTCGAGTTCTGGACTCAAGGATAATTCTAGGTTCTGGACCTAAGGAAAATTTGGGTGCTGGACCCGATCTAAGTTATGGGACTTAGAAATAAATTTTAGGTTATGGACCTAAGAGTAATTTGAGTTCTGGACCCGAGCTAAGTTCTGGACTTAGAAATAAATTCTAGGTTTTGGACTTAAGAAAAAATTGGGTTCTGGATCCGAGCTAAGTTCTGGACTTAGAAATAAATTCTAGGTTCTGGACCTAAGGAAAATTTGGATTCTGGACCCGAGCTAAGTTCTTGACTTAGAAATAAATTCTAGGTTCTGGACCTAATGGTAATTTGGGTTCTGGACCCGAGCTAAGTTCTGGACTTAGAAATAAATTCTAGGTTCTGGACCTAAGGAAAATTTGGGTTCTAGACCCGAGCTAATAATTTTTAATTTCAAAAAGTTTGGCTAATTTTTATGCATATGTCTTCTTATTGCTCTCTGGGTGTAAAAATATTTATACTCCGCAATTATTTGAATGATTAAAGTGAATAATTGAATTTACTGTTATTTACTGTGTAGTCACTGTTCATACACTATTCACTATTTATAAATAGTAAATTTACTATTAAAAAATAGTATGAAATTATATTTACTATTGGAAATAATAATTTTACTATTCATCAACAGTAATACTATTTATAAATAGTAAAGTTTACTATTTATGAAATAGTAAAGTTTACTATTTATAAACAGTTTTGAATTTTATTTTTGCTCGCCGTTTCTCTATATAAAGGAACTGATTCTTCATTTCATTTCACAGCAAAACATTCACATTATAACTCTCTCAAATTTCTTTCAATTTTAGCACATATTTTTCAAAAATAATGCATGCTTCGAGATCAGGGACTCATTCTAATGCCGATTTATTGGAGTTTATTCGGCATCAAGAAGACGAAAATATAGATATACTAGCCGGGGTGCCACTCCATCGCAGTTCCAATCAAAAGAGCGAGGTAATTATTTTTCCTTTTTTATTTCTCTTGATTTTTTCGTTGTTGTTTGTTTTTTTATTGTTATATATATTTTTTGTTTTTGATTTTTTTTCTATTATTTTTGATTATTTATTTATGTTTTTATATTATGCTCTTTTATTATTATTGAGTTTGCCTTTATTTATTGTTATTTATTTTATTTCATTATAATTTTTAGAAAATTTAGGAAAAATAAATTCATTTAGGATAGCTTGTACTTACCTTACATTAACTTACCTGGTTCCGTGTTAGCATGATCGTTGTGTTGTTCGGGCTGGAAGGTGTATTTACAAGGCCCGACAATGGTACAATGTAGTGCCTTCTCGGGTAAGGCGGATTATCCGAGATTGCGGCTTTGAGCAGTTCATCTTATAATCGCCATCCGAGGAATATCAGATAGACCAGAGCGTAGTCCAGGCGCTTGCAGAGCGATGGTTGGATACAACCCACACTTTTCACTTGCCCATTGGAGAGATGACAATTGGTCCGGTCGATTTTACTGCCATAACCGGCCTTCGATATGATGGTGTTTTGGTTCCTCTGACCAATGATATTTTAACATTTGAAGAAATTCAGGAATTAATTGGTATGGAACCATCATATAAAGGGCATTTGAAGATAAAAATCGAGCCAATTCGTAGTTATTGGATGAATTACGAAGGACAGGTTGGCAGAGACAAGGCCGAACAGTATGCTCAAGGATTTTTGTTATATCTGCTCGGGTCGACCATCTTAGGCAGCACTGAATCCTCCACCCACTTGTCAGTGTTGAGTGCCCTTTCTTATCTCAGAATGGTACCATCTTTTGGCTGGGGTGAAGCTGGTCTCTCATGGCTTTACCATGGTCTTGATAAGCTTTGCCGAAATAAGAAGTCTTTTGTTGGCTTGATGGCGGTTGTCGAGGTATTCTTTTCCTTCACCAATGTTATTTCCAGTCTTTTCTTGCATGAATTTGATCTTTACTATTATTGTTGTAGGTATGGGCATATGAACATAACATCGTGAGGGTACCCGGTATTTCCCGAGAGAGAGTCGGGTATCCGAGATTAAATTTCTAGTTGTCCGATCGTATGGACGTTCTCGGCTCTCATCATGTGCATACTCACCGCTATGTGTTGAGCCGCTTAACCTGGGACCAGGTAAAATAACATTAGAATGCTTTAAATTTTATGTGAAAGTTTACTTACCTTATGTTATTTTGCAAGTGAATTTCGCCTGGTGGAGCCCAGAAGAGCTAGCAAACTGGTCTCCTTTGATGAGGGCTGCACTGTCTTTCCAACATTCTCACCGAGTTATTGCTGGCCCAATGTCTAGTGGCTGGTTTCTTGAGGAGAGAGTTTATGAATAGTTTCTCAGTCCAGAGCAGTGGAGGGTTTTGATGCAAATCCCGAAATATACTTTAAATATTATATCAATGCCGGAGGATGCATGGCGGCCTGCTCGGTATGGTTATGGTGCTGAGTCATTTCTCCATTTATCGGGTCCATTTTATGCCCATTTTATTCAAAGAAGACTCTTGAACATTGATGTATCTCCTGTTGGTGTGTGGGAGATTTTCGATGAAAATGAGGGTAGAGATGAAGAAGAATATCACGGAGCTGCAGGAGAGCTTGTTCCACATCTCGGGACTAATACTTCTCAGGTAAAACTTTTACCACTTTTCCCTTGCAACTGCTTTTTTTTTCTTTCCTTAATTCTTTAATGATTGTTGCAGGCTGTTGGCTCATTTGATCATGAGGCTGGACCTTCTTTTACTGCCCCTTCTTTTGCTCGTTCTAGCCCGCTAGATATGCCATCTCATCCGTAGGGTATTGATTTGAATTACCTGGTACGTTCCTTATTTCATGATAATTTATGCTATATGTATGCATGATTATATATGCTCTTACCTTTTCCTTCTTGGCTCACAGCGGATGCTCGAAGAATAAAATAGGAAACTTCAAGAAGAGTTGGCTGCAAGTCGTCAGCAGGCTTCTCATTTTGAAAGTTTATATCATCAATCCGAACAACATTCCGAGACTTCCGATTTCAGGGGATGAGGGATCTCGGTGCTTCTTCATCAAGAGGCCCCCAGACTGATGACCATGAGATCCTTTCGTTTGCTTCTGATGAGGACCATGATGGATCGGAACCTCAAGGTAATAGGAATTTTGGTGTTCCCGCTTCGGGTGATCCCTGGATGAGTAATTTGTCGGTTTTGGTGCTCCCGCTTCGGGCGGACTCGGGATGAGTGATTTGCCTCCTTCAACAGGCGACAATTTTTTCAAGGCTTTATTTGATGACCTACCACCACCCTCTTAGTGATATGTAAATATTATAGCAATTGTAAAATATTGTACAATAATGAAAAAATACAATTTTCCTCTTTACTGTAACTTTTTTTTTATCACAGTACATCATAATTTCATAATCCACATCATTTGCTAAACCAAATCCAACGTGGTAAAGGAAATTGCCACCAATTCCTTTCCTTATGCCATATGGTCTTACCCTTTCCCATCACCTTTTCTTCATCACTTTTGGAAAAGGTTTATTTTCTTCTATATACATCACCTTGCATGCCCTATTTTAATTCAGAAACCAAAATTCTTTCTCTTTCAATGTGAAGACTCCCTTTAATAATTTTAATTTTTTCTTTATTCATTCACCATGACCAAGCATCATTCAAAGAAGATAAAAATTCTATTTAAGAATATGGATGCCATCCATTGGAAGCAGATTTCATGGTCAAAACTTGATGTTTTAAAATGTTAAATTGGACCACTCCTTCTTACATGCCATGGCTTCCTTTTGGGATACAGATTCTAGGGTATTTAGAATTAATGGCTTTGAAATATGTCCCTTGATTGAAGAATTTGAGGCCATCCTTGGATATCCAAATAATCAACAAATGGCGTTACCCACATTGATTTCCAAGACTCAACAGAAGATGCAGTTGTTATTTCAAATTCCAAAACCCGAAGTTCTTCGGTTGATGAGAGGTGAAAAAATTCTACTTGCTCCTTTGATTAACTTTTGTCTCTCTCATTTGGCCCCCTACTAAGGCATGGGGACGCATGCTCTATCTTTTCTTGCTCAACAATTCTTGCTTGTTTCTTTCGATGGCGATATTGATCCACGGGTATTGGATATTATGGACCAAATGGAAGGAGGCTTGTCGCCGGTACCTGTGATCTTAGCCGAGACCTTAGTTGGATTAGACCGATTTAAATCAGGATTGTCAAAGAGACTGACTGGGAGTCCATTGCTGCTTTAGGTAATTACCTAAACTGTCCTTTTGAGTTTTCAATTTAGGTTTTCTTTTTTCTTCTTTTCTTTATTGCTCTAATTTTTGCCTAGTCCGCCCATATGGGTTTTCGGAACTAGCGAGCTGTCCTAATTTTTGCCTAAGTTGCCCTTGCAGGTTTTCAACTTAGCAGACTCTTTTTTTTTCTTTTAACTCTTTCTTCACAAATTTGGCTTCAGGAGCGTCTTTGTTTGCTTGATACTCCATCCATGGATTTTGCCAGATACTTGCCACGTCATCATTCTGCTAGGAAGCTACTCCATCCTGCTTCTTCATATGTTGACTGGGTTGACTGGATCCACTCACGCTCTGAAGTCAATATCTGTTGGTTGGTATCTTGGTGGAAAATTTCTCGTATCACCATGCGGACATACTTGATGTATGTTCCCCTTGCCGCTCTTCGTCAAGGTACATGCTATGATCCTCGCCGACTTCGCCATCAGTATGGAGCCGAGCCTCGCGATTCTGACTTTACTCCCGACTTAGACATGCCTTGTTTGACTGAAGCCTACTTGGATCGGCTGAGGCAAAGCTGGCCTGCAAGTTACATTTATCGACTGCCATAGATTTTGCATTTATCAATTCAGAAAGTGTATCGTTAGGATGAAAAATAATTAAAGTAATAAAAGATGCTTCTTTTCCATTTATAATTTGTCATCACCTTTTGCTATTGTGTTTATTTATTTCATTCATATCTGGTCAAATACTTATAATAGTGCACATAGAACAATTTTAACATTAATTCTATTTTATTAAATTAGGGAACAACCAAACATAAAGCTAGCATACACAAGATCACTCCTGTTGCCAATTAGCCCTTTCGGGTTTTCTAATTAACTATTTTCTCTCATTTAGCCCTAATTGTTGCCTAGCCCGCCCTTTCGGGTTTCAAAACTAGCGGAATGCTCTAACTTTTGCCTAGGCCACCCTTTTTGGGTTTTCAACCTAGCGAGCTCTTTTTTTTTATTTTTATTTTATTTTTATCATACATAAAACCTCTTCAACCTGTCAATGTTTACTGGCTCACTAAATTCATTCTCGTCCATGTTTGACAACTTCACCACACCTTTGTTCATGACTTGTTTCACGACATATAGCCCTTCCCAGCTAGGCCTTAACTTCCCTCTTGGATCAGATACATTAGGCTTACATTGTTTCAACACCAAATCCCCAACTCTGAATTTTCTGACCTTAACCCTTCTATTGTAGGCCTGAGCTATCTTCTTTTGATACTGTTGGTGATGATAAAACGCTTTTAACCTTCTCTCTTCTAGTAAAGCTAACTGTGTGTATTTGCTCGCTACCCATTCTATTTTAGGCAGTTCGGCTTCCAAGACTACTCTTAATGACTTGATCTCAATTTTGATTGGCAATACTACTTCCATCCTGTAAACCAAAGAGAATGGTGTCATTCTTGTAGGTGTTCGCACACTTTTCCTATATCCCCATAAAGAAAAGGGAAGCATCTCTAACCAATCCTTGTAAGTCTTGGTCATTTTGGACAGAATTTGCTTAATTGTCTTGTTTGTTGCTTCTACTGCACCATTAGCCTTTGGTCTATAAGGAGAGGATCTATGATGATGGATGCGGTACTTTGAGAATAAATCCTTAACTGTTCCTTGAAACTGAACCCCATTGTCTGATATCACACTGTGTGGGACCCCGTATCTGCAGATGAGGTTCTTTTTAATAAACCTAGCCATTTGGCTTGCACCCAGCTTGTTGAAGGATTCGGCTTTGACCCATTTTGAAAAATAATCTACTGCTACCATAATGAAACGGTGCCCGTTTGAAGTTGTTGGATGTATCTCTCCTATAATGTAGATACCTCAGGTGGAAAATGGCCAGGGTGAAGACATTGAATGCAATTCTTCAGGAGGTATGTGATTCAAGTTACCATACATCTGACGTTGTTGGCACTTCTTTACGAACTCAATACAATCTCTCTCCATGGTCAACCAATAGTAACCTTGTCGAATAATCTTCTTAACTAGGGCTAAACCATTCATGTGCGGACCGCAACTTCTTGCATGTATTTCTGACATGATGTGCTCCACTTCAGGCTTTCTTAAACATCTCAAATGCACCCATCATGCCATCTTTGATATAACTCCCCATGGAAGGTGATGTATTGCAATGACCACCGCCTTATGGCTCTTCTCTCTTTCTTTGTTTTCCCCGGCGGGTATTCTCTTTCTTCCAAAAATTGCCTTATAGTGTCATACCACGCATCATGATCCGTATCAATTTCCATGATTGTTTCATATTCATAGCAAGGAGTTGATGAACTGGTCAAGATTAGAGGCTTAAGGAATAAGCTGACAGGGTTTTCCCATACTGAAGCCAATGTGGCTAGGGCATCAGCCATCTGATTTTCTTCTCTTGATAGGTGTTTAAACCTACACTCCTTAAAGTTCTTCTTCATCATGGCCAGACAATGGTGGTATGGTTTTAATTTTACCTCTTTCAACTCCCACTCTCCATTTACTTGGGATACTACTAGTAATAAATCGCCATAAACTTCCACCTTATCCACCTTCATTATCATTAGGGTTTCCAAATCGAAAATACAAGCCTCGAACTCCACCGTATTATTGGTTGCCCTAAATTTTAACTTTTTGGCTAAAGGGATGAGTTCCCCTTCGAGTGATTCAAGTATAACTCCCAAACCTGCTCCTTTCCTGTTTACTGCTCCATCAAAATACATTTTTCACCCTTGTACTTCAATTGCTTCTAAATGTTGATCCGGAAATTCCAAGATTACCTCTTCACTATCTGATAATGGTTGTTGGGCCAGGAATTTTGCCACCGCTCTACCTTTGATCATTTTCCTGGTTACATAATCTCAAATTCTTCTAATATTATCAACCATCGACCATATTTCCCAATCAAAGAGGGTGTCTCCCTTAAGTACTTCATTGGATCCAGCCTGAAAATTGCTTGCACACTATACGATTGAAAGTAATGCCGCAACTTCTTAGAAGATCAAACCACGGCTATACATGTCTTTTCAATGATACTATGCTTAATTTCATAAGGTAGGAGCTTTCTACTCAAATAGTAAACTGCATGCTCAATCCCTGACTCATCTGCTTGGGCTAGCATGGCTCCTATCGACTCTTCTTCTACTGCTAAGTATAGTAATAAAGGTTTTCCGGGTTTAGGTGGTTTTAAAATAGGTGGATTCAACAAATACTCTTTTATTCGCTCAAAGGCCTTTTGACACTCTTCATTCCATATGACCAACTGATTCTTTCTAAGCAATTTGAAGATAGACTCACAAATTGTTCTGAGTTTTGTTATGAATCTGCTAATGTATTGTAATTTACCAATGAATCCCCGAACTTCTCTCTTCGTCTTAGGGGCTGGCATATCCCTGATTGCTTTAACTTTTTCAGGATCAATCTCAATGCCATTTGGACCAATCACATGTCCTAATAACTTGCCTGAAGTAACACCAAACACACAGTTCTTCGGGTTCAGTCTTAGCTTATATTTCAAAGCCCTATCGAAGAATAACTCTAAGTTTTTGAAGTGTTGTTCTCTTGTATCCGATTTAACCATCATATCATCAACATATACTTCAACTTCTTTGTGCATCATGTCATGAAATAGTGTGGTGGCCATCATTTGGTAGGTCGCTCTAGCATTCTTTAAGCCGAATGGCATCACCCTATAACAAAATATACCCCATGTAGTAATGAAAGCAGTTTTGGTTTTATCCTCTTGGGCCATTAACACTTGGTTGTATTCAGAAAATCCATCTACAAACGAGTGTAGCACACTAGAGGCTGCACTATCAATGAGAACATCTATATGAGGTAAAGGAAAATCATCCTTAGGGGAAGCCTTGTTCAAATCTCTATAGTCCACACAGACCCTTATTCTTCCATCTTTCTTTGGCACGGGTACTATGTTGGTTAACCAATCTGGATATTCTATCACTTCAAGGAACTTCACTTGTATTTGCTTAGTGACCTCTTCTTTAACCAATTCAGCCCACTCAGGTCTTAATTGCCTAAGCTTTTGTTTGACAGGTTTCATGTGAGTGTGAGTTGGAATATGATACTCGACTATGTCTCGATCTATTCCAGGCATATCCTCATAAGACTAAGCAAACACTTCTTCATATTTTTGAATATTTTTTCAAATCTCTCTCTCTCATTAGGTGTAAGATCAGATGCTATGCTAATATTTTTAGGATTTTCAGTTGTTCCCAAATTTAATGATTGTGTGTTAACAGAATTAATATTAAAGATGCTCATCGCTATTTGAATGTATGCAACCATCAGGAGAAACATCACACAAGTAAGCAAAATTAGACTTTATTGTATTCATTTTGGAAAAGAAAACATCATCATCCTCATACAAAGCAGACAAATTAAAATTAAAATCAAAATCATTATTCTCAGAATCATAAAGCAGGATGTCTTCAAACTTTTCTTCGACCAGGGCAGCAATCTCTTTTGGAGTCTTCTCATCTTTTAGGACAACTTCATTCTTCTCTTTTGGATTGGATTCTTTGCTGGTTAGCAGGGTGAGTTCTTTCTTCACTTGCTCCACTAGCTCGACAACATCTGTAAAAATTTTGAAATCTAGGGTTAACTTACCCATGAACATGATCGGCTCGGGCTTTCCTTGGAGTGGTCCCATATCTGGAGCCTTGACAAAGATCTCTTCAAGTGGTGGGAAGCTCATTTTCTCACTCTTCTTTGGCTGGACATCATTGGCTTCATCATATCCCAACCCTTTCTTGGACATTTGAGTTCTAAAATCTGGCAACTTTGTCAAACCGGCCTTACTCTTTCCAAGACCAGCTCTGGGAAGGTAGTTCATGTTCTTCATCATATTCAAGACTTTGGAGTCCACTACTTCATCATTAGAAATTGCAGCTACTTGGAAACCATTGAGAGGCCTCTCAATCATTAGAGCATTAACAATCTCATTATCTTTAGCTTCAATGACCACTGTCTCATTTCCGTGGGGAACTTGATCTTTTGATGAAGGGTGGAAGGAACTCCACCAAGAGGATGAAACCATGGTCGCCCCAAGAGTAAGGTGAAGGTAACTGATATGTCTAAAATAACAAACTCAACAATAGATTCAATTGGACCAACCTTGACAGCCGCTTTGAAAGTCCCTTCGGCGTGTCTCTTAGTGTTGTCATAAGCCCGAATTGTTACTTCGGTCGGATTTAGATCCCTTGTTGACATAGCTAGCTTTGGCAATATCTTAAGTGGACAAACATTTATGGTGGACCCATCATCGACCATTACACAAGGAGTCCTCTTCCCCTTAATTTCTGCTTTGATAAAGAGAGGGCGGATGTGGTCTCTCCCCTCCTCCGGTAAGTTCGCATCCGAAAAAGAAACTGCTCCCATATTAACTTCACTCTTTTCTTCACATTTCATTACCCCTCTAATTTTTATGATGTTGATCAGCTCCTTTGGTGTCGTGGAGGTAGAAATTGGCATGCTAGCCAAGGCTTTGGCCATAGTTTCTCGGTGCTTTTTAAAAGTAGCTAATAAGTCCCAAATGCTAACACTTGCTTGGGTTCTTTTCAATTGCTTGAGCACAGCATCATCTTCTTCTACTTTAACTTCCTTTCCCTTATTAGTTTCTACCTCCTTAGGTGGTGGCCTTGCATAAGGCTTACCAGATCTAGTATTCATTACTTCATCTTCTTCGAGTTCGGACCAAGTCCACTCCTCCTTCTTGGATACAAGATCATCATCACTATCGCTTGAATCCCAAAACCGATTGACAACACAAATTGTTATCTCTTTATTCACCATAGCTTGTTTAATTTCTCCAAATACCTCTTCTTCTTTGGTTGCTTCTCTACCCACATCTTGAAAAGAAGACATGACAAAATCCTCAGGCAAACCTCCTCCAATCATGAAGGTTTCCGGTGGTGGTACTCAATTAAACTTTAGTAATGGGTTGTCTTTGGTGTTTGGCTTGTTGGGCTCGGGTAGTCTCCCATTATCAATTAGATTTTGGATCTCATGTCTCAACCTCACACATCTATCCATGTCATGCTCTTGCATTTGGTGAAATTGACAAAATGCTTTAGTGTCAAAATTAGGTGGGAGAGGGTTAGGCAAAGGACGAGGATTTAAGGGTTGTAGTAATCCTTTTCTTTGAAGTTTATTGAGAACCCAAGACATCGGCTTCCCTAATTTCAAAAATTGTCTCCTCGTTCCTTGGTTAGTAGTATTAACATCGACTGCCTTTTGCATGCTTTGGCTACCAGATTGATAGCTCCCTTTCTCGTTCCTTTTTGTTGCAAAACGGCTCTTCTCTCTCTCTCTCCCATTCTTCAATTTGCAAACCAGCTTGAAGAAGGTCTTTGAAATCACGGATGAGTGTATGAGACATCCTTTCACGAAGACTAGGCAACACCCTCTCATAATCATCCTTATTTGATCGGATTCATAAGGCCTCTTCTTGAGCAAAACAGCCTTGTTTCTCTATCTCTTCACATAATCCACAAAATTCTCATTCGACCTTTGACTAATGGACTCCACTTCCATTAAGGTAACTTCCAACTCAACATTATACCCATATTGCTGGATGAAGGCCTTGTATAGCAAATCCCAATTTTTTTGTGTTCCATCATCTAAGGTATTAAACCAATTTTGGACAATAGGGTCCAATGAGAGCATGAAGTACCTTAGAGTTTGAGCCTTAGTAGCTCAGGAAGACTGCATAGCAGTGATATACTACTTCACATGGAGATGAGGATTTCCAGAACCATTGTATCTAGCAAAGGATGGCATCTTGAACTTATAAGGGACCTCCTCATCTTGTTCAAATAGTTTATCAATCTCGAACATCTCTTCGGTTTTCAGCTTCCTCTTAAATTTCTTTTCTAAATCAGCAATCATCTTTTCAATATCAGAAGTTTCGGTCTTCTCCATAGTTTATCTTTCAACAATCTTTGGTTCCTTTTTCTTATCTTGAGTATCTTGGTAGTATTGAGCCCAATCATCATCATCATCAATGATCACCTTTTCATCATCAAAAACCACTTCACCAACTTTGGTCTTCCCTTTGTCCTTTGGCTTCTTAGTGCTAGCAGATGCCTCGGCATGATTTTCTAAGATTGCAGTCAATCGGTTCTTCATGGTCTCAGCTAGGGCCTCTTTTATTTCTCCCATCTTGGCGTTGAGGGCCTCATCCAACATCCTTTGAATTTGTTCAGGCTCCATTATTTTTGGTGAGCAAGTGATTGAGTCGTTGCTAGATACTTCATCTCCGGCGTAGGTCGGATTGTTCTAAGCTTTTGAACTGTCGTAATCCAGGGCTGTGACCTAGAGAGGATCAATGATATGAGATGTAAATGTATGCATGTATGCATGTATGCACGAAAAATCAACGAAGAAAGATAATTAGGACGTTCCTTCCAACCTTATAACATCCACACACGAATGGCGAGTCTCTTTTCCTAGGTATATGGTTAACAAAATACCAATATGGGGTATCTTGTTTTCGAATAATTCCCTCAGACATTTCAACCAATAGTTATATTTTCAAAAATGGAAATCCATCCATGATAATTCCCATTAATTAGGTTTTAATCCATTCAACCAACTAAAGTAGCTTTTATGCTATATTGGATTAAAACTAAATTAAGAGGTTTATTATAGATAGATTTCTCACTTGAAAAAGGTAACTAATGATTCATGCCAAAAACAAGCCTATGGTTAATTTATTCTTAGTGTAAACTAGGCCCACAATTGATTTTTGATTTCTTAATTGACCTAAATATTTTTGCAAGCTCTTTGTAAGGAGAGGTTGGATAAAAACAATTTTGTTTCTAAGCCCATTATAAAAAGATTTTAGCAAAATAGATTTCGGGCTTAGTATTTGGGCCATGAACCAAAGAATTTTTGATATATTTTTAGAAAAGTTTTATGTCCAAAGACCATCTTGAAAAAAATTTGAAAATAGCTTTGGTCTTTTGGATTTTCTAAAGAAAAATTTATTTTGAACTTACAATGTACTTAGGTCATATTAGAAAAAGAACAAATCAAATAAGCCATGATTTAAGCCAAGCTAAATGAACCATAGTCAAACAACATGCATTTGGGGTAAAAACCTAAGGAAAGTAACTAGGCCAATGAGCTTTAGTCTTCGGGTTAAAAGGCTGAGGTTCCCATAGCAAGTATATACCAAATGGTACGAGGCTATGAGTGGTTATGCCATTCTCGATCTCCATACCTTGAGTGAAAGTATGGTATCCTTTACATAACACAACACGGGTAACACGGGTGTCCTAACTCATGCACACAATGCAATCTAATATGATGCAATGGATAATATCATTATAAGAAAGAATAGTATAATATAAAGACCAACGAAATCAACTTCTCTTATCCCTAGTGGAGTCACTACTGTGAGCGAGGATTTTCGCCTCCACTCCCGGTGGAATAGTTCTTCTGACTTTGGCACTGTTTAGGCTCGGGGCCTCAGAGAACACGGACCTAAGTCTGGAGAAAATGGAGTCGCCACCCGGATGGGCCAGGAAAAAGAAAGGGGTGGATGACTCGATTCCTAAGGAATCCCTAACCCCTTAATGGGTTCAAAAAGTTGGGTACGTGTGGAGAAGGTGAGAAATGGCCCAACACCCCCACAACGCCCGGTTCATTAGAACCGGCCTCCTTTACTGGTCTTAATATTATAAAATTCTTAAATATAACAATATTATCCATATTACACACAATAATTAAAATAAAGCATCGATATTTTAAAAATCAAAGCAATGTTCAAGCAAAACAAATAAATGGACACCCATCCAAGGATGAAAACATGTCCTTACATCCCATACCTAAATAGGACACCCACCGAAAGGTAGAAACATGTCCTTTACATTGGTTCTAAAATAGAAAAGCAATTTAACTTACATGATATTTAACCAATGAGGTACCCACCAAGTGGAAACATACCTCTTACAACATTTGGAAATTTAAATAAATTGATAAAAGTAAATAACCATTCATCATAAATAAATCATTCATCAAAGGTATTAAACATCAATAGAAAGTAAACATCCATCCATGATAAATTAAGTAAACCAAGCATTGAACTTAAATAAATTAAAGCATATAAAATAAATCAAAGCATAATCAAATATAGAGTTGAATAAGGCAAATAAGAATCTAAATTATGGCTACTGTTTCCATTTAGGGTTCTTTATTTCATGTGTTTAGGGTTTTGGATTTTGTGGAATTAGGCTACTGTGAGTTTTTAAGAGAATTAAAATAGATTAAGGGTTTATGTTTTAAAAGGTTGATAAAGTTCTTTGATTAACCAAATTATTGTTTGAATGGTGAAATCATGAAACTAGGGTTTGGACACTTTAAAATACTTAGATTTATGACTTACGGTTACTCATTAAATTGTGTTTTAAGCTTATTATGTAAAATTAAACATTTGAGATTTATATGGTTTTTAAAGTTCTAAAGGATTAGGGTTTAGAAAAAATTAGGATTTAAGGTTTTAATGGAGTTTAAGGTTTATTGTTTAGTTTTAAAGTTGAATTAGGGTTTCGGTGAATGCATGAGGTTTTTAGGGTTTGAAAATCAATTTGATAATTTTATGAAGTTTTATGAAAATAAACAAACGATTTAAAGTTTACATACATAGAAAAGATATTTGTTAAGGTTTTTAGAAAGAAACATAATTTAAATTATGGTTTTGAAAAGAAACATGTTAAATTAGGGTTTTAAGATTTTGATGAAGCAAAAATAATAATTGTAAGTTTTTTTTAGAAAACAAAGCAATGAAATAAGGTTTTTAAACTTTAGAAAAACTAAATTAAAGTTCTAGGGTTTTTTGAATTAAAAGACATAATTGGATAGTTTATGCTACTGTGAAAAAATATAAAGAAATTAAGAATTCAAACCTTCTTTCATAGGTTACACCAAAATTACTTCTTGGATGAACCAAATCAAAGACAAGCTTTGCTGGCTTTGAATTGCTTGAATTATTTTTCTGCTCTCTCAAAAAATTAGCTTGATTCAAGGTTTTCCTTCACAGTTTCGGGTCCCATTTTCCTCCAAGTTTATGTCCGATTTTCTTGATTATTTCTCCTTGATTTTTCTGTGTTGTTTAGTCCTTATTTATAGAAATTTTATGGTTCATTCCTAATCATTCACGGAACATAATATTCATTAAGAAAAGGAAACCGAAACCTAATTGCATTAGGTTTTGGAAAATTTGCATCGAAAAAATTTCGCTAGCAAAAAAAAAACTGTTGCGAAAAAATTGCTCTGGCGTTGGCAGCAAAATGGCAAAGCCATTTTGCCCGCAGAAAAATTCTGAGAGCGAAATGGCTTTGGCTATTTCACCCGCAGGAAACTCTTGCGGGCAAAATGGCCCATGGCCATTGTCCCGCGCGCTGGTTTTCTGGGATGATTTTTTCGTCGTTGATTTTTACGTCGTCGATTTTTTTATTTTTATTTTTATTTTTATTTTTATTTTTTTTTGATTTTTATTTGTTTATTTTTATTTTTCATTAAAAAAAATTAGATACTAAAGCAAAAAATTATTTAATTAAGATAACAAAAATTATTTTTGGATCAATTAAAATATATTAGACAACACAAAAATTATTTTGGATTAAATAAAATATATTGGATCGGACTGGATCAAAAATTAAGGGTCTATAGAAATTCTTTAAGAGCTAAATTTTGATTGGTTGCAAGGTTGACACATCATTTCTAATGAGTAATATGCCATCCACATATAACACAAGGAATAAAATTGTGCTTCAACTAACTTTCTTGTATATACAAGGTTTATCCTCATTTTGTGAGAAACCAAACTCTTTGATTATCTCATCAAAACAGATGTTCCAATTCCTGGAAGCTAGCTTCAATCCATAAATGAATCATTGCAACTTGCAAACTTTTGCATTATTTTTTATGAAACCATCAAGTTGTGTTATGTACACATCCTTTACTATATTTCCATTAAGGAAAGCTATTTTCACATCCATTTTCCAAATCTCATAATCATAATGAGCGATAATGGTTAGGAGTATCCTTATGGATTTAAGCATAGCTATGGGTGAAAAGGTTTCGTCATAGTTAATTTTTTTCCTTTGAAAATATCATCTTATAACTATCTTTGCTTTATAGGTAATCACATTACCTTCCATGTTGATTTTCTTCTTGAAAATCCATTTGCACCCAATTGGTTTTATCCCTTTTGTTGGTTGACCAAAGTCCACAGTACTCATACATGGAATCCAATTTTGGATTGCATGGCCTTTAAACACTTATCCTTTTTTGAACTTTTTAGAACTTTGCTATTGGTCATTCGCTCATCATCTTCTATGAGCAATATGTAGTTATGCTCACTTTTCAGAAATCCATATCTCTTGGGAGCATGGCATATCCTAATAGACCTACTCAACTCTTATGTATATTGAGGTTCAACTATTACTTCATCTTGATGAGTAATGGGTTAGGCATCCATTAACTCATTCTCATTTGTTTGTGTTTCATGAACTTCTCTAAGTTCAATTTTACTTCCACTAACATCTCTTAGAAGAAACCCTTTCTCTAATAATGTTGTATGCCTTGAAACAAACACCTTTTATTCCAAGGGATGGTAGAAGTAATATCCTTTAGTTTCCTTGGGATATCCAATAAATAAACATTTATCAAATTTAGCCTCTAGTTTATTTGAAATTGTCCTCTTCACATAAGCAAGACAATCCCAATCTTTCTTATGAGAAAGCATTGGTTTCTTGCTTTACCATATCTCATATGGTGTAGTATCAATGGACTTGAATGGAACTCTGCTTATCACATAAATAGCTAATTCAAGTGCATAGCCCTAAAAAGACTTTGGTAATTCAATTTGTCTCATCATTGATCAAACCATATCCAATAGTGTTTGATTTCTCCTCTCGGCCACACAATTGTGTTGTGGCATGTAAGGTGGAGTTCATTAAGATATAATCCCATTATCTCTCAAATAATCTTAAAACTCTTGGCTTAAGTATTCACCACCTTGATAGGATCTTAGTGTTTTAATACTTTTGCCAAGTTGTTTCTCTACTTCATTCTTGAATTATTTGAACTTTTCAAAGGCTTTAGATTTGTATTTCATTAAATACAAATAAACATTTTGTGAGTGATCATCAATAAAGGTAATGAAGTAACTGCATCCTCTTCTAGCATGAATAGACATTAGACCACACACATCCCTATGTGTTATTTCCAATAGTTCTTTATGTCTTTCACCCTTTCCACTAAAAGGCATCTTAGTCATTTTACTTAATAAACAAGATTTGCATGTGCCATATGATTCACAATCAAATGCACCTAAATCACCATTCTTGTATAACTTAGTCATGTGTTTCTCGTTTATATGGCCTAAATGACAATGCCATAGATAAGATTCATTAATATTATCTTTCTTTTTTCTTTTGGTATCTGTGTTGAGAATCGATCCAAGTTTAGAACATAAATGCCATCAATTATAGTAGTATCACCATAGAATATTCCATTCAACCACATAGAACAACACTTGTCTTTTATAGCAAAATAAAATCATTACCTATCCATATAAGATATAGAAATAATATTCTTAGATAGTATGAGAACATAATAACATTCCTCTGGTTCTAAAACAAGACTAAAAGGTAAATATAAATGAAATGTTCCTACAACTAAGGTGGCAACTCTTGTTCCATTTCCAACTTATAGGTCTACTTCTCCTTTCTTTAGCTTCCAACTACTCCTCAGTGCTTGCATATTATTACAAATATGAAAACCGCATCCAGTATCTAATACCCATGTGTTATTATTAGAAATAACATTAATCTGAACAAAAAACATATCGAAAGTGGAGGGAGCATCAAATGCTCTCTTGTTCTTCATGGACTCCAAGTAAGCCTTACAATTCCTTTTCCAATGGCCTTCTTTACCACAACAATGGTAAGTCCCTTTGGGAGAAACTTCCTTACTCTTCTTCTTAGATATTCCTCCTTAGGCCTAAGTGGGTTGTGGCTTCACTTATTCTTATACTTCTTCTTCTTCATCTTAGAACTCAAAGAATCCACTTAGAGGACAACCTTCCAGCCCTTTTAACAAAATGTTCTGCCATCTTGAGTATATTGTGTAACATCCTTAAATTCACTAAGATTGATATATATATATATATATAAATTAAATTAAGTTAAATAAATAAGTTTGAGGGTTAAATTAGGTGTTGGAAGTGAGAAAATGTGAAATGTATATGTGAGATATAAGAAAAATATATATAACATATAAAGTCATATAGTAAAAGGTAAAAGTCAAATAGTAAATAGTAAAAGGTTAAAATTTAAGAAAAATAAAAATGAAATTAATTTTGAATGGAAGATGAAAATTTAGGATTTTAAAATAAACAAATAATAAAATAATATATATGGTTAAAATTAAAGAAGAAAGAAAATTAAAATATGATGTTTATCATCTTCTTGTTCTCTTCTCTCTCAAGGCTGATTTTCTCCATGGATGGGGGGAGAAATTCTTGATCCCAACTACTCAAGATTTTATCAAATTTTTAAGAAGTGAAGGTGAATTTGGAAGTTTTATAAGAGGCAAGCAAGCTTTTTTTGAATTTAAGAGGTTTCCTTATAAGTTATTATTATGTGAGAATTGGAAATTTGATGGAGTGCCATATAATTGTTAGAATTGGATTGGATGATATTAATTTAATGAGGAGAGAATAATTTTATAGCTAAATAGTTGATTTGCTTAGATGAAGTGAAAGTTTGAATGAGTTAGTGGTGAAGTTAGGGTTTTGAAGGAAATTTGATAAAGTATGGATGTAATTTGTATTTAATTGCTTAAAACATGTTACAATATGATTTTAATGGTAGTAATAAACTTAAAATACAATTTGGAATAGGTTGGAATGGTTTTTTAAAATTAAAGAGAATTGCGGCAAAAATGTGGAAGTTTGAAAGAATGAAGCTAAATTGACTACTAATAGTTAAAGTATTTAGAAATGTGATGCTAATGAAGAATTTAAATTGAAAATGTTATTAGGTGTTGAGTAGATAAAAATTGCCCAAGCTAAGTGGGGAAGGACATTGGGAAAGTGGGGTGAAAGGAGTGCTTTTTAGCTTGGAGCTTGTGTAAACTAAGGTTAGTATATACTTTGATAGACTTATATTGTAAAACAATAAAAATGGCATGTTACATTATATTTGAAAATTATGACTATGCTATTTTGATGTGTGAATTCACATGAAAGTGCATAAAAGTGTGTTTAAAGTCATGAACTACATGATTTATAAATAATTAAACCATTTTAAGTTGGCTAATGACATTGTTAAATATGTTTGTGAAAAAAAATGCATTTATGCCAAATTTAAGGCATAATTTGGCCACCGTGAAAAAGTGGCAAAAATATTGATGTTTGTGATGAAAAAGTGTGGACATAATGTAAAATGATAGAAAAAGTGCTAAAAAGAATGGAAAGTGGCATAATTGCCAATGTATGAAACGTATGGAAAATGTGTATGATATGTGTATTACCTTATATACTATCATATTCAAGAGTATTGTATTTGGTTATATGATATGGCATGCCTATGATTTACGTTCGGACTAGATGCTAGGCATCATTGATATACAATTTTCCTTCAGGCTAGACACTGGGCGTCACCATTATATATTTTGCCATCGGGCTAGATGCTGGGTGTCATTATTATTTGCCTTCGGGCTAGACACTATGTCAAAATAGTCCAAGACAATATCTTTGGTACTTGAATATTATATAGGGTCATGTGGGCTTAATGCATGTGAATATGATATGTGATAATTTAACATGAAAAATGCTTAAGATTTAATATGAGATTGCATGCTATGTTGTAAGTTTCAAGAGAAAAGCATTGTGCATTGTCTTTTTAAAATTTTTACTATTATCAAAGTATGTATCACTAGACAGAAAACTTAGTGCGATTTGTTTATCATGTAGGTGATAGGGTTGAGACTGAGGGCCCTGTTATACCTGAGCAGGTCTAGGGTTTCCAAGTTTTTTTCTTGAAGTTTTTAACAGTTGTCACAGACTAGGACTAGCTGCATACATATATAAATCTAACTTTGAGAAACTTATTATAAATATGTACATTATGTTGTATATATATGTAAAAGATGTAAATTTAAAATATTTGAACTAAATGTGTAAATTTGGTATGTTTTTATTGATATATATATATATATAAATGTTTGAGTGTTTGAAGAAATTTTTGAGGAATAATGGAGAATTGGGTGAATGGACTATTTGGAGTGTGTTTCTTTTTGCAAGTTGAGTAATTTGATTTTTGAAAAATGTCCGAAATATAGACAAAACTTTGGCGAATATTTCATAGAGATTTTTCTTTAACATTTGTATTTTTAGTAACTAAAAGATAAATGTATACATTTATTTATATATTAATGTACATTTTAAGAATTGAAAAAAATCTCTTGACATTTTTGTACTCGATATGCATATTTTACATATATAGGCTGTATGTACTATACATATATTGGGTATAAGGATATTACATTTATTTTTGTATCAGCCCCTAGGTTTGAGGTTTTTGACCTAGGTAGGTTTTGAAGAGAGAGAAAAGAGATTTTAAATTGTCATACATGCATATGCACTGGTATTTGAATTGGTTTCTGATATGGCAATTTTTACTATTGTAACATATATAGGTTATTATGGCGTCTAGGATGCAACAGTCTGGTAAGGAAAGTGCAGAGAGTGCAGTGCCTAGAGAGGGTGTTTTTGGAGTTTGTGTTGGAGTTGCTGGGGAGACATCAGTGCCAGCCAGACCAACAGCTCAGGAGGCTCTGCTGGTTTGGTTACAACAGATGGTGGAGTTGCTTTGTCAGGTCTGGGTACAGTAGCAGCAGCTGGCCAGAAAGTATGATAAGCTGAGAAATTATGGGGCTATCGACTTTATTGGTACTATTAATCCAATCGACGCTGAGCAGTGGCTAGACAAGGTTCAGAGGTTATTCATTCAGTTGCAAGCCATTAGAATAGAGAAGTTTGATTATGCCTTGTCTCTTCTGTGGGGGTATGCTTACGACTGGTGGAAGACTATATCTCACGGGTTGGCTGATCTATTGATGTTGACATATGCTAATTTCCTATAAGAATTTGAGAAGAAGTACATACCCTAGGAGTACAAAGATGCTACAAAGAAGGAATTTTTGAGTTTAAAGTAGGAAACAAAGAAAGTTATAAAACATGAGAAGGATTTTCTTTGACTGAGTATGTATGCAAGGGATTTGTTGTTTGAAGATATAGATAGAAGTCGAAGGTTTGAGGAGGGGCTGAGGCCATCCATTATATGTCAGGTGGAACTAGTACAATATGAGGATTTCTCCTAGTTATTATCTACTGTCAGGAATGTTAAGAAAGCCTAGGGGCTTGTAACTATAGCTAGAGCAGAGAGTAGAGACAAAAGACCTTAGACGGAGGCAAGGTCTTCACTTGAGGGGGGGTTTCTTGCAGAGGTCTAGTAGAGGCCAGGGGTAGCTTGGCAGGGGGTCTCAGCAGCAGAGGTAGAGGCCAGGGCCTATGGGCTCAATGACTAGTGCTCCGACTCTAATTTCTCAGAGGCATACTCCACCCCCCTGTGCTCAATGTGGCAGGGCACATGGAGGTGTTTGTTGGAGGGAAGGTACATTAATGGTTTATTTCAAATATGGGTCATCAGATCACTTTATTAGAGATTGCTTAGAGCTGCTAGAGACAGGTCAGGCTGAGACTGTTGTGTCCAAACTCAATGGCAGAGGAGGTGAAGGCGGTAGAGATAGTGGTAGAGGTAGTAAAACAGGATCCAATTAGAGGGGAGGATCAACAACTAAAGGCAGGTAGGAGGAGGCTGGGTTATTGCAGAGAGTGTATATGATGCAGTGACAGGTGAGTGCTTCTGATGTTATAACTAAGAAATTTTCTATACTAGGTATTTTAGTTCATGCATTGATAGACCATGGGTCAACACATTCATACATTAGTGCATCCATCTTACATGTGAGTGATGTGCATTCAGAATCCCTAAGGTTTGATGTATTGGTTATTAATCTTTTAAGGCACGGTATGGTAATTAGCAGAGTATACCGAGATAGTCTTATAGTGGTCATGACGAGGAGTTTCTTGGAGACTTGATTAAGATGCCCTTTAGGGATTATGACCTTATTCTGGGTATGGATTGGTTATCTAGATATCTGGCAATGGTAGACTATCAACAAAAATATGTTATCCTAAAAACATATAATGGGAAGGATGTATTGGTATCTAGTGAGTAGAAACCTTTCATCCAAGTTTATTTTAGTTGGTTCAGCTAGGAGGATGATCCGGAAAGGGTGTAAGGTTTATTTGGCTCATGTTATAGACACCAGAGCAGGGGGGTCTAAGCTTTATAGTATACCTACAGTGGTAGAGTTCTCTAATAGGTTCCTAATGAGTTGCCAGGGTACCTCCTGAGAGAGAGGTAGAGTTTGGTATCAATTTGATACCGGGTACCATTCCTATCTCTATTACCCCTTATTAGATGGCACCAGTAGAATTAAAAGAGTTGAAGGTGCAGTTGCAGGAGTTATTAGATAAAGGATTTATCCACCTTAGTATCTCACCATGGGGAGCACCAGTGTTGTTTGTTAAGGAGAAGGATGGCACCTTGAGATTATGCATTGATTACCGACAATTGAATAAGGTGACCATTAAGAACAAGTACCCAATTGCCTCTTATTGATGATCACTTTGATCAATTGAAGAGGCAACGATATTTTCCAAGATTGACTTGAGATATGGGTACCATCAATTGAGGGTTAGAGATGTTGATGTGTCTAAGACTGCTTTCCATATGAGATATGCCTATTATAAGTTCTTGGTGACCTTTTGGGCTGACGAATACACCAGTAGTATTTATGGATTTGATGAACCGGATATTTAGGCCATACATGGACCAGTTTATGGTGGTGTTCATTGATGATATTTTGGTTTACTCTCGTAGTAAGGAAGAGCATGATAGGCATTTACAGATTGTATTGCAGACATTGAGAGAGAAATAATTGTATACCAAGATATTTAATTGTGAGTTCTGGCTGGATCAAGTGACCTTCCTTGGACATTTTGTGTCAGTAGAGGATATTAGAGTTGATCCGAGAAAGGTAAAGGCAATCTTGAATTGGAGTCCACCAAATATTGTGATAGAGGTTAGGAGTTTTCTGGGGTTGGCAGGCTATTACTATCGGTTTGTGAAGGGTTTTTCTATGATAGCTATGCCACTCACCAGATTACTTTGAAAGGATGTGAAATTTGTGTGGATAGAGTAATGCCAGTCCAATTTTGAGCAACTGAAGAATATGTTGACTTAAGCCCGAGTTCTTACTCTACCCGTGGAAGGCAAACTATATGTGATATACAGTGATGCTTCATATAATGGTTT
The DNA here is from genome assembly GCA_947685225.1 of Garcia nutans. Classification (NCBI taxonomy): domain Eukaryota; kingdom Viridiplantae; phylum Streptophyta; class Magnoliopsida; order Malpighiales; family Euphorbiaceae; genus Garcia; species Garcia nutans. Next base: position 11,316,988 of record CANTUV010000018.1, on the reverse strand, counting down.
AAGATGTGTATTGATGCATGATGGTAGAGTTATTGCTTATGCCTCCAGGTAGTTAAAACCTCATGAGTTAAATTATCCAACTCATTATTTAGAGTTGGTAGCCAATGTATTTGCATTGAAGATTTGGTGACATCATTTGTATGGAGTGAAATGTTTCATCTATATTGATCACAAAATTTTAAAGTATCTGGGTGTTCAGAAAGAGCTAAATCTTCAATATAGATGGTGGTTGGAATTGATAAAGGATTATGAATGTTGATTGATTACTACCCAGACAAAGCTAATGTAGTTACAGATGCCTTGAGTCAGAAGTCCATGGCAAGGTTGACTGCCTATTCCCTTATATTGCTTGTTGAATTGAGAGCTCTACATGATAGATGCGAGGTATGCGATGATGGTGCTCTTTTGGCTCAGTTGCAGGTGAGCTCATTACTGCTTAATCAGATCAAAGAAGTATAGAAGTCAGATAAGAAACTCCAGAAGAGTGTGCAGGATTGCCAGAAGGGGGAGAGTAAAGATTTTCATGTGAAAGATGATGGTAGCTTATGGTACATAGATCTATTGTGTGTTCTTAATGATATTGAATTGAAAAAGAAAATTCTAAGGGAGGCACACCAATCACCTTTTGCTATGCATTCTGGAAGTACCAAAATGTATCAAGAATTGAAGTGGCATTACTGGTGGTTAGGTTTGAAGAAGCATATAACAAAATTTGTGTCCAGATGTATCACATGTCATAGGGTGAAGGCTGAGCACCAGGTTCCTTTAGGGTTGTTACAGCCATTATCAGTTCCTGATTGGAAATGGGAGTGAGTGACTATGGATTTTGTGTCGGGATTTCCTTTAACCCAGAGGAAGCATGATGCAATCTAGGTAGTGGTTGATAGAATGAAGAAGTTAGCTCATTTCCTTCCACTTAGGATGGACTATTCTCTTGATAGACTGGCTAAATTGTATGTGAATGAGATTATTAGATTGCATGGAGTCCCAGCTTCATTAGTATCAGATCGAGATCCTAGATTTATATCCAAATTTTGGAAGAGTTTGTAAGATGCATTAGGTACTGGATTACATTTCAGTACTGCTTTCCATCCACAGATAGACAGACAGTTTGACATAGTGATTCAGTTGTTGGAGAACATGTTCAGGAGTTATGTTATTAAGTTTATTAAAAGTTGCGATAGACATTTACCTCTGGTTAAGTTTGCATACAACAACAACTTTTAGTGCATCATTGGGATGGCACTTTTTGAGGCTTTATATGGCAGAAGTGAAAGACGCCATTATGTTGGGATGAGGTTCAAGAGGGTAAGTTGGTAGGTCCTGATTTGATCAAAGAAATAGAAGAGAAGTTTAAGGTAATTCGAGATCATTTGAAAGTAGCTTCAAATTGACAAAAATCATACTCGTATTTGAAGAGGAAGGACATAGAGTTTAAAGTGGGTGATAAAGTGTTTCTTAAGGTGTCTCCTAGGAAAAGGATTTTAAGGCTTATTCGAAAGGGAAAATTGAGTCCTCGTTTCATTGGGCCATACGAGGTATTGGAGAGAGTTGGACCTTTGGCTTATAGACTAGCTTTGCATTAAAGTTGAAGGTATAGGTCGGATCCATCTCATGTTTTATCAATGGAAATTATTAAGGTAAATCTGGTTCTGACTTACGAAGAAGAACCAATGACGATCTTAGCACTAGAGGTAAAGGAGTTGAGAAACAAGAAGGTGCTATTGGTTAAGGAATAATTATACAGAGGAGGCGACATGAGAGAGTGAGGAGATCATGCAGAATCAGTACCTTCAACTCTTCCAGAGTTGATATCAGGTAATTTTGAGGATGAAATTACTTAAGGGGGAGAGAGTTGTAACATCCTTAAATTCACTAAGATTGAATTATATATAAAAATTAAATTAAGTTAAATAAATAAGTTCAAGGGTTAAATTAGGAGTTGGAAGTGAGAAAATGTGAAATATATATATGAGATATAAGGAAAATATATATAACATAAAAAGTCATATGGTAAAAGGTAAAGGTTTGGTGAATAGTAAAAGGTTATAAAGTTAAAAAAAAATCAAAAATGAAATTAATTTTGAATGGAAGATGAAAATTTAGGATTTTAAAATAAATAAATATTTATAATAATAAAATAATATATATATGGTTAAAATTAAAGAAGAAAGAAAATTAAAATATGATATTTATCATCTTCTTCTTCTCTTCTCTCTCAAGGCCAATTTTCTCCACGGATGCGAGGAGAAATTCTTGATCCTAACTACTCAGGATTTCATCAAATTTTTAAGAAGCAAAGGTGAATTTGGAAGTTTTGTAGGAGGTAAGCAAGCTTTATTTGGATGTAAGAGGTTTCCTTATAAGTTATGATTATGCTGGAATTGAAAATTTGATGGAGTGCCATATAATTGTTGGAATTGGTTTGGATGATGTTAATTTAATGAATAGAGAATGATTTTATAGCTAAATAGTTGATTTGCTTAGATGTAGTGAACGTTTGAATGGGTAAGTGGTGAAGTTAGGGTTTTGAAGGAACTTTGATAAAGTATGGATGTAATTTGTATTTAATTGCTTAAAACATGCGACAATATGATTTTAATGGTAGTAATAAACTTAAAATACAATTTGGATTGGTTTGGAACGGTTTTCTAATATTAAAGAGAATTAAGGCAAAAATGTGAAAGTTTGAGAGAATGAAGCTAAATTGACTACTAATACTTAAAGTATTTAGAAATGTGATGCTAATGAAAATTTTAAATTGGAAATGTGATTAGGTGTTGAGTATTTGGAGGAATTTTTGAGGAATAATCAAGAATTGAGTGAATGTGAATATTTGGGAGTGTATTTCTTTTTGCAGGTTGAGTAATTTGATTTTTAGGAAATGTCCGAAATGCAGACAAAATTTTGGCGAATTTTCCCAGAGATTTTTCTTTAACATTTGTATTTTTGGTAGATAAAAGGCAAATGTATTTTTATTTATATATTTAGGAATTAAAAAAAATTCTTTACATTCTTGTACTTTATATTTATATTTTACATATATAGGCTATATATACTATATGTATATTAGGTATAATATTGTCACATATTGATCAACTCTAGGATAGTTGAAGTGATCTTATTCATGTGATAGTTAAGCACAAATTGTGCATAACTATTAGGAAATGATTACAAAATTAAATCTATACTTAGTTCATGATCCAACACAAATCCTAAAGCACTCAAACGCTCAATGTACCCATTCATCTTTAGTGTGTGTTGCATGGAAGATGATCCCTCCACCATCTTAAAATGAAATAGGAGCTTAGATATCTCATATCTTTTGGTCCTAGCTTGCTCATCAAAGAGCTTCTTAAGATGGAATAATATGGTACTTGCATCCATATTCTCATGTTGCTTTTGGAGCTTGGGTGTCATGGGAGCAAGCAAAATGCAAGCCACCAATTCACTGTCCTCTAGATGCTTCTTGTAAGCACCACATTCCTCAATGCCTGCTCCATTGACAAGATGGATAGGAGGGTCCTTGTCCAAAACATAGGTAATCTTCTTGGATTCAAAACATAGGTAATCTTCTTGGATTTGAGAGTAATTTTCAGATTCCTTTCCCAATCAAGGAAGTTCAAACTAGTCAATTTGTTTGCATCAAGAATAGAATGTTCACGTTAGATGACATAATTCTAATCAACCTAGACAAAAAGAATGAGACCATGTTTAAAGAATGTAATAGATGTATAATTATTAAGTCTTTAATAAAAACCTGTTGGAAGTCTTCCTAGTGGGTAAGTATCTAATCTTCTTAAGAACCACCTTGACTATGGCCAACATGCTACTTAAGTTGAAAGATAGGTATCATATACCAATTGCATCTCTATGCAACTACTTAGTCATTGGACTGTAAACTCATTGATACATGTATATCCAATATGCATATGCCTATCATTGCCTCTAATTGGCCATTGACCTTAACTATGTTCAACAAGTCAATGCCATTAGTTAAAACCGATCCATTAATAAAAAAAAAGAGAGCATATTTTCATGGTTTTAACATATGCTTGCAGCTTTGGGTTTGGCTATGGCCAACAACCTAGTCATTAAAAGAACTATAGTTTTTCCCATATTAATGGATGGCATTAGTTTTAATTTTATCTTGAGGGTTTTTATTAATCTAAGTTTTACCTATTTGAAGACTTTGATCTTCACATGCATACTTTATCTTTATCATCATCTAGATATATATGGCAATAACATATGTCACATGGTAATGATTATTGACAAATTCTACAACCAATTTTTCGAGCCATGAAGGAATTGATTAGGTCAAACCCTAGGCAGATGCATGAATTACAAATTACAGAATAGAAAACCATTTCCTAATTTTATAACTAATATTGGCGTCTCCTCCTTGGTTGTCTAAGGTTTGACCACCAAGGACATGACCTACCCTGTTTACAACATCATCATGCTTATGACACCATTGGCTTCAATTTCTCCCTCAATTCTATCCTATCCTATGTAATCTAATTACATAATTCATTTAATAGAAATATCAATTTACATTTGAGGAGATTGAGATGAGAAGAGAATTACAATTATAATTTAATAAAGAAGGCGGGGACATGCAAGACCCATTTACTAAAATTAATGCATGCATGAACAATCATATTAGTCAAGTATATAATCATGCCATCATGCCTCTCATACACCCCTACCATGCATTCTCTAATGCATAAAATAAAGGCAATATCAATACTTGCATCCACCAACAATTAAAGTTTCAACCATTGAAACAATTGTTGTTTATTTTGCTTCAAATCTGAAAATTTTCTTTTAATTCCCATTTAATCCAATTAAATGAAATTATAACACATTAAAAACATTTTTTTAATGCTGCACCATGCATTAAAATCACCAATTTTGATCACATCAAAATTCTATTAATGAAAAATATGTGCAAAATTTTCCGCTTTTAAATTATGATGCATGTTATGTGAAAATAAATTATTTAATCATATTGAATATTAAAAACAACATGACCAGACCTTAATAACTTTTATTAAGACTAATTTTAATCTTTTAAAACATGTTAATGGGTGTCAAAACATTCAGCCCTAAGTACAAAGAAATCCAAATTATGGTAGGATAAAGATTTACAATTTCTATCCCTGTGCAACTTGGAAAATATTTCCGATTACTATATCAATTCAACTCCAAAAATTCCAAAAATATTCCCACACATTTTAGACATCGAAAACTTTTTGCACATTTAATTTTCTCTTTGGGCAGTCCAAATCGTGAATAAAAATTAGCAAAAATATGTGTAGAATTTTTTATTCCAAAAATACTGGTTATGTATCCGAAACATAAAGGACTTTGACAAAGCAAATTAACTGATTTTTCTTTGTGATTTGTACCAAATTAACAATAATTTAATATTAATATTTTTTAAAAGAATATTTGATAAAATATATTCAAACCAGGAGCATCAAAATTTAAAGAAATCACATGAACATCACCAATTTCAAAAACTGGTTATGTTGAAATTGCATGTATTCCACATATTGAATTAGAAAAATTCAAAACAAAATTTGATCAATTTTTCTTTGTTTTCCAGTATTTAAAACATATTTCTAATATGTCTAGATGTGTTTTATTCAATCAAATTAAATTAAAACTCCAAGAAGAGCCCCAAAACTCAAACTATGTGCATATGGTTGTCATTTATACATATATTGAAAAATTTCAACTCTAAATCAAATTAAATCGATTTTGTATCAACCAAAACTAATTTATATCACTGTATAAACATGTTAGGAGTTAAATAAAATCAATTTGGAGCAAAACAAAAGGATTCATATTGTTTTCACCCCCTATATTGTGGATACACATGTTGATAGTTCATGAACATGCTAGATTTCTTTTTATGAAAATTACTTTATATAAGGAGGCTCTGACATTATTGTTGGGTTTTCCCATGCATCATACATAAAACACAATGAAAATTACATGAAACCCAAGCCATGGAACAACCTATATAATTTAATTTTGATTGACACCTAACTAAGAGGAGAAATCTTTATACCTTTATGTGATTTGTATCTTTAGGGTGTGCCTACTATTCCTTCTTGTTGAGTTGTAGCAAACTACATCAATCCAAAGTAGGTTTGACTCCATTGATAGTCCACACTAAGAACAAACAAGAACAACTCAACTCCTTGAGCAATTGGGTGTCAAAAAAATCCTAATATGCTAGGCTAGGTAGATGGTGGCCAAATGGAGAAAGTGGGAGGAGAGGTGGCTGAAATTTTCAGTGTATAATCTATCTATTTTTCCTTCATAAGGATGCTTATATAGTGGCCTCCAAAGCCTATCCTTAGAGGAATAGGACTTTATTTAATTGGATAATTACATTAATTATTTTCTAAAAAGGATTACATTATGTTAATTAAATAATGCTACTAATAATTTTCTAAAACGGATTGAGTAATCCTTATGAAATAATTATTCTAATTCTTTCTCCTAAAGAATTAATAATTTTCATTTGCATTAATTTAATTAATTAAAATTTTAGCCCACATATTAATCTTTATTAATTATTAGGCTTTTAATTAATTAAATTAATTTAGGTCTAAATCTATAACCATTATGGACTTTGTTAATTTTCTTTCTCTTAAAATGGATCAAATCCATAAGCGTAATTTACATTCTTCTTTATTCCTCTATGTGTGTGACCTAATAGGTTTCTAATCATGTTAGCAATTAGAATCATATTAGGAATCTTATACATATTAGGACTCTTACTAGTCCTTAGTATCCTATTTCCATTAGGATACTTCAAGAATCCTAATGCAATAAGGATACTTGCGACCTTAGTCCAACTAGGACTCTCCACAGGAATCCTAATGCAATTAGGATTTCTATTTGCAATCCGTAAATTGATTTCTTTTAATTTCTATTCATTCTAATAGAATATGAGCAGTGTCTAGCTACACATCATGACTACCCAAATGATTAGTAAGTCAAGTGGTTTGACCTATAACCTTTCACATGCATTAAGTTGCACATCATATCTTTTCACCATTTTATGCCTTATTTTGTTGTGAGTATGGTCTATGTGTCAACTCCAACTAGACTGGCTACATCATACCTAGCTTAAATAATGCTTTCTTATTCATAAGATTCATTACTAAGCAAGATTGGTCCTCGAAGACTTTCTTCAAGACTAATCTACCATGGCCATGAATTTCTAAGTAATAATATCCAGCAAGAGGCCTTTGACATGCACTCCTTCCATTAGGAGTGGTGAATCCTCTATTAATCATTCAACTACTTTCAAATACTTCATGATATACCTAATTCACACCCTATAAGTGACTTCTAAGGAGCAACCGAGAATCGCAGTCAAAGTATATCATTATGTATTCAAGATATGGTTGAATATCTTAAGTCTAAAGACCATATACAATTGTATGAAGAGACAATCATTGACATTGAATAGCTAACCACATAATAGTCTCTTAGCACGTTGTCCAATGTACTTGACTACTCTTAGCAAGTATTTACGTGTTGACTATAAACATCTCCATGTTTACAATTTGTGAGAACAATTGCTTAATCATGATCAAGTAGAATAATATGTGATAGTCTAACAATGTTAATGATGTCCAACTCATTAACACTAAATGGTTAGGGAGTCAATTTGGTATAAACATAACTGCACTTGATAAGAATCTCATAATCATGATCTCTATCATGTTATGCTATTTTATACCAAGGATAATTTCATTATTTAATTAAGTTAATGCAAATGAATGCAAAAAAAACATATCACTTATATGTTGAAAGATAAAAATGTGCCTTTATTAAATAAAAAAAATAATACATCATGCCCTAGAATGATTCTTCTAGAACATCTCTCTAAAATACAAGGTCTTAAGGACAATGTAAATGTTGATGTATTCACATTATTTGTTGTTTTTTTTTTCCAAACTATGTTCACTTTTTATTTTTTTTTACTACCAAAACATGATATAATGTTTTGGGTTTACATGAGTTTGAATGTTTAGTATATTTAATGTTATTATATAAGGGTATGTTGGGGCAGAATACAAATAACCTTCTCATATGGTTAATTTCTTTCTATTTGTCTATGTGGCGAGTAAAGATGAGACTCATAGCATTTTATCTGGGTGATAATGAGCTTATGCTTGAAATTAGATGGCTTTCTACTTGAACAAATAACCTTTAGATAGCTTTCCTCTTAGATTAGTTACCCTACTTAGTCTAAATAAAACTAAATGTATCAATTCTAAAGGTCTAGTGGTATTTACAATGGTTTTTTATTTGAAAGAGCTTTTGTGTTGCTTTCCAAGTTGACATAGCCTACACACCTTGCTTTTATAGAACTTCATCTTAGGAAGCCCATCTACTAACTCTTCCTTGCTTAGGTATTGAAGTTGATGCATGCTTGCACGCCCCAATCTTCTATGCCAAAGCTATGCATCATTGCTAAATGATACCAAATAATTAAAAACATGGTTAGTATCATGGTGTAAGTCAATTGTGTAGGTATTGTCAATTATTCCCCCTATTGAATACAAGTTCTCCATCATGAGATGTGGCCTTATATCCTTTGGAGTCAAAGTTGACATGACACCCTTTGTCACATAATTGACTTACACTTAAAAGGTTATACTTAAGAACTTCTACTAACCAAACATTTTCAATTAATTTATTACCTTATACACCAATGCCTATAATCTTAGCTTTGGCATTATTTCCAAATGCTACACTTTACCCTTTTTGGTCATAAGGGTTGTGAAAAGCTTTGCATTGCCCACTATGTGCCTTAAGCATCCACCATCTACAGACCAAACACTTTCCTTGGTTGTAGACTTTAGGCACACCTATAAAATAAAAAGAGATTCATTTCTTCTTAGGTACCCAAATGAACTTGGGTCTTAGAGGGTTAGCTTAGAAGGGTCTTATAATTTGAGATGAGCCTTCCTAATATAACAAAAAATATTTATGTGCAAATATTTCATTCAATAATGACATCTATATAAAGGTTTTGGTCTTTGCATCCTTTTTCTAGTAAATTTTGAAGGATGATGTTGAGTGTGGTGGCATGCACATTTATGTTGTGAATGTGAGTGGTTTTATGCATGCTTATGGCTTTGTTCATTCTTTGCATACATGAATACATAATTAGCTCTTGGAGGCTTAGCTCTAGAGCTTTGTGAGCCTTTTGTAGTGTTAGTATTCAAATTTTGACCAAATAATCCAAGCAACGGGTAAACCTAATGATGAAAACCCATTGAGGCTTTTGGTTTATTTTATTTTCTTCTTAAAATTGATAGAATGGTAAGGGAAACAATAGTGGTGTGAAAACTAACTCAATGGTAGTGAACACAACTTGGAAAATCCTAAAAATGGTTAACCTCAAAGGAATGGTTAAGAAGTATAAAAGGAGATGCTCATTAGATGGGACTATCGCTCGGTGGTTCCAACCACTGCTCGAAAGTCCTAGGACCTGGAGCATGAAGGGTTCAAAGAACCACTGCACAGTGGTTCCCTCCTACAAGATGGTTGTCCTATGATAGAATAGGCACCTGATCAATTTCAAGATTTTAAAGATTCTTTTTTTTTTTGATGCTACTCTATTTGTTTCCTCTGTATACGCCCTATATTAATTAGGAAGCCTTCCAAAAGAACTCTAAGCCTATAAATACATTAAAAACCAACTTTGAAGGGGATTTAAATCCAAGTTCCAAGATTCCAACTTCACTTTGCTAAGAAATTCCCATTGTCCTAAAAATCAACCAAAAAACCTCCATAGTTTCAGTAGCCATTTTCACTTCAAAATCCCTCCTCAATCTATCAAAGATGAAGATATAAAGAAACAAGAGTTTTTTGATAAACCCATTCAAATTGTTTTCATCCAAATTACCTAGAAGTTAGGAGATTCACCAAAATCAAGGAGCTAGTCATGGCTAGCGCATCAAGCATTTAAAATCATTGTGTTCATTGCTTTTGAGGTAGGTAAATCAATCTACTAAGCTTATTTGTCTATTTTGTGAAGCTTTAAGCCTAAAAAATAACTAAATTGAAAGAGTATAAATCTAATGCAGTGAACCTGAGGGTTTAAATTTTATAAATCATTTGTCTAATTTTAATAAGTTTGGTTGAGTAGTCCTTAAATTATTAAGTTATGATTAACCATGTTGTTTTCGTGGAATGATGAGATAACCTAGATGACATGATTAAAATGATAATTATACTTTCAAAATATGTTATCTTCTTACCTTATAGTCATAAAATAAATTAATACAATTAAATGGTGATTTATAATTGTTGAATCTTTATGATATTTAACATGATTTGTTGTTAAGACATCTTTACCATGAACATACATATATTTGTTTGCTTTACATTTTTTATATATGTACCAATTGTCATTAGAATCACATATCCAAAAGTGTTCTGTAGATCTTTAATTTTGGCCTCGAATAATCTGGTCCCAATCTTTGTCTGGGTCCTAGTCAATATTAAGTCCAAAATTATTTATGATAGATATGAGATAGTAAGTCCAATTCAGGTAAACTTCAACTATCTTTGTGGTCTTGACTGTACATCCTTTTGATCTCCTTTCTCATTTATTCTTTAGTTATCATCAGACTTGCCATAAGTATCATAATAGCTCCAGATAGATTGTTTGGGTTTACAATTCAATAAAATCAAGCTAAAAATTTTATGAAGGCTTAAAGGAACAAACTAGGGATTGATATTAATAAGGTAGATACTAGTTGTTGACTAACCATGCAATGCCTAGATCATTCTCCCTTAAATAAGCAGAGTTCAAGTTTGCCTCAAAAGTTTATCAAAGCATGTTCTAAGATTGACTAGGACCTAGACAAAGATAATTATGCACGAGCCCTTTCTAAGTAAGCATACACAGCTCAATGCTATAGAATAATTCCCTCGCCTAGTAAAGTCATTCAAATCATGATACATAGATACACTAATTTATGAATATCAAGGTAGACTCATCATTGGTTGAGCATAAAAATAACAAAGACCAACATTGGCAAAAATTTGATGAAAATAATTTATTCAAACAATCTTAATTTAAAAAACATAATTGTTCCAAAAATAATAAAGAAAACATAGATAAAATCAGTAGCACTCAAGCCTAAAGAAGTGGGTTGAATCTACCTGGACATGTCAGAGGCAATGGTCATCACCTCCTCATCCATAATTCCTCCATCCATATCTTGAAAAGACAACAAGATAGAACTGTCCATCAATCCTCCTTCTATCATGAAGGTTGTTGATTATGGCACTCTTTCAAACTTAGGCAATGGATTACTTTTGGTGTTAGGCTTGCTAGTTTAGGTAGCTTACCACTGTCAATCAGGTCTTGAATCTCATATTTCAACCTAAAACACTTATCTGTTTTATGCCTCTGTGTTTGATGAAAATGACAGAGTGCATTGGTATCAAAGTTTGGTGGTAGAGGATTAGGTAATGGTCGGGGAGCCAATGGCTGTAATAGCCCTTGCTTTTGTAACTTATTAAAAACCCAAGATAAAGGTCTCCCCAAGTCTAAAAATTGCCTCTTATTTCCTTAACCAGCAGCATTAACATCTACTGCATTCTGTGTACTCTGGCTACCAGACTAATAACTTCCCTTCTCATTTCTTTTTGTAAACAAATGGTTCTTCTCCCTTTCCCACTCTTCAATTTGTAAATTAGCTTGAAGAAGATCCTTGAAATCCCGGATGAGTGTGTGAGACATCTTTTCACGAAGACTAGGCAACACCCATCTCGCAATCATTCTAATTTGATCTGATTCATCAGGCCTCTTCTTAAGCAACACGGCTTTGTTTCTCTACCTCTCGACATAGTCAACAAAGTTTTCATTTGATTTCTTCCTTATCGACTCAGCTTCCATCAAAGTGAACTCTAACTCAGCATTGTACCCATATTGTTGAATGAAGGCCTTGTACAGCAAATTCCAGCTCTTTTGGGTACTATCATCTAAGGTGTTGAACCAATTTTGCACAACCAGATTCAACAAAAGTATGAAGTATCTCAGAGTTTGAGCTTGAGTTACTTGAGCAGACCGCATAGCTATGATATACTGCTTCACATGAAGATGAGGTTTGCCAGTTCCATTAAACTTAGCAAAGGATAGTATCTTGAACTTATAAGGGACCTCATCATCTAGTTCAAACAACTTATCCACCTCTGACATTGCTTCAGTTTTCAGCTTCTTCTGAAACTTCTTCTCCAAGTCTGCAATTATTTTCTCCACATCAGAAGTTTCAATTTTCACAACTGTTGGTTTCTCCATAATCTTCGGCTCCTTCTTCTTATATTAAGGATCTTAAAAGTACTGAGCCTAATATTTATCATCATCCAAAACCATCTTGTCATCATCGAAGACCACCTCACCAACCTTAGCCTTCCCTTTGTCATTCTGCTTCTTGGTGCTAGCAGAAGCTTTAGCTGCATTCCCAAATATTACAACCATTTGGCTTCTCATGGTCTCAACTAGGACCCACTTTAGCTCTTCCATCTTAAAGTTGATTGCATCATCCACCATTTTTTGAATTTTTTCAGGTTCCATTGCTTTTGATGTGAAATTAACTGAATTCTCACTAAACTCAGAGTTACTGACGTAGGTCAGATTATCGTAGGCTCTTGAACTATTGTAATCCAGGGTTGTGATCCATAAAGGATCAATGATATGCAATGCAATGCATGTATGCATGGACGCACAAGTAAGAAACAAACAAAGCAAATCAACTCAACATAGTAGGAACAAACCTTCCAACCTTATAACTTCCACACATGAGTGATGAGTTTCTTTTTCTAGGTATATGGCCAACAAAATGCCAATATGAGATAGCTTATTTTTAAACAATTCCTTCAGAGGTTTTAACCAATAGTTACATTTTCAAACTTAGAAGTCAGTCCATGAAAATTTTCATTAATTAAGCTTTAATCCATTGGGTCAACAAAAGATAACTTTTATACTATATCAGATTAAAACTAAATTAAAAGGCTTATCATAAATAGATTTTCCCATTTGAAAAAGCAACCAATGATTCATGCCACAAACAAGCCCATAATTAATAAGTCTTAGCGTAAACTAGGCCCACAATTGATTTTAAGTATTCCATAATTGGCTTAACTAGTTGTAAGCTCATTTGAGAAAAAGGTTTTGACAAATATTTAAAAGCTCATCGAAAAAGGTTTCTTATTTGAATGAAGTATTAAAATAGTTTTGTTTCAAGGCCTATAGTAAAAGATTTGTTTAAAAATAAATTTTGGTGTTTGTATTTGGGCCATAAGGTGAAAGAATTTTTATCCATTTTGAAAAAAAATGTTTTATGTCCAAAGACCATCTTGAAAAATTTTGAAAATAGTTTTGGTATTTTGGGCTTTTGAAAATTATTTTGGGTTTACAATATTATTAGGTCATATTAGAAAAATGACAAACCAAATAGGCCATAATTTAAACAAAGATATATCAAACACAGTCAAAGAGCAAGCATTTAGGTATAAACCTAAGGAAAGTAACTAGGCCAACTACATGGGCTTTAGTCTTCAGGTTGAAAAGGCTTAGGCTCCTATAACAAGTATATACCAAAAGGTACAAGGCTATCAGTGGTTATGCCATGTTCGATTTCTATACCTTGAGTGAAAGTATGATTTCCCTTACATAACACAACACGAGTACACACGGGCGTCCTAACTCACGCACACAATGCAATCTAAAATAATGCAATGGACAATATCATAATAAGAAAGAATAAAATAATATAAAGGCCAATGAAATCAACTTCTCTTGTCCCCAGTGGAGTCGTTACTGTGAGCGGGGATTTTTGCCCCCACTCTCGGTGGAATAGTTCTTGTGACTTAGGCATTGTTAGGCTTAGGGCCTTAGAGAACACGAGTCTAAACCTGAAGAAAATGGAGTTCCCACCCGGATAGGTCAAAAAATAGAAAGGGGTGGATGACTTGATTCCTAAGGAATCCCCAACCCTCTATTGGGTTCGAAAAGTTGGGTACGCATGGGGAAGGTGAGAAGTGGCCCAACACTCCCATAATGCCCGGTTCATTAAAATCGGCCTCCTTTTCAGGGTTAAATTATTAAATTCTTAAAATATTATAATATCATCCATACTACATACAATAAAATAAAACATCATATTATTAATTAAAACAAATCAATCAAAAGATGGGCACCCATACAAGATGGAAACATGCCCTTACAAATGTCCAAATGTCCAAAAAAGAAAGCGAAATAAATAAATAGGACACCTACCATAGGTGGAAACATGTCCCTTACAATTGTTAAAAAATAAAATAAAATAAAATAAAATAATTGAATAAACAAGGCACCCACAGAGTGAAAACATGCCTTTTACAATATCAAAATCCCAAATAATAGGAAATTAAAATCCATAAACAAATAAATCATAATAATACTCATAATCATTAAACAATAATACATTAGGACTTTAAATAAAATGAAACCACAAAAAAGATGCAATCCATGAGCAAATATTAACCCCTTAATGAAATATAGGGTGTTGCACATAAGGCGGTCCCGCTAGCAGGTTGGCGATCCCTCTAGGGTCAAGGGGCAGCGCCCCTTGTAGGGTTTAGGGGCAACACACCAGAAAGCTAAACAATTTTCAAAACAAGTATAGAGTTTTCAGACTTTAAAAAAAATAAGATTAAGGTTTTGGAAGATTGATAAACTGGTCCTAGGGTTTTAGTGTTTTGGGTTGAACAATTTGAAAGTAGGGTACTGGATAACAACTTTCAAAAGAAGTTAGGGTTTTAATTTATTATTTTAGAAAAATAGTTTAGGATTTGGGAAAATGAATTAATGTTTTAGAAAAAAAATCAGGGTTTGGAATTTAATGAAACAATTAAAGGTTTTGGAAAGATAAGCTTAGGGTTTTGAGTTTTAACAAAACATTTTAAGGTTTTCTTTTAGGATTTAACAAAATAGTTAGGATTTTAGCAATCGGATAAATAGATTAGGGTTTATTCAATTATTTTAAACTATAAGCTACTGGATGGTCAAAATAGATTGATTTTTAATTTTATAATATATGCGACTAAGGTTTTAGTAATTAAATTTGTGTGATCAATATGATAATTAAAGAAAACATATCCAAATGTATGTTTAAAAGCAAATTAAATTAAGACATGAAACCTGCTGTGAGTGGGGATTTTCGCCCCCACTCCCGGTGGAATGGTTCTTGCGACTTCGATACTATTTAGTCTCGGGGCCTTAGAGAACACGGGCCTAAGCTTAGAGAAAATGGAGTCGCCACCCGGATGGGCCGGGAAAAAGAAAGGGGTGGATGACTCAATTCCTAAGGAATCCCCAACCCTTTAATGGGTTCGAAAAGTTGGGTACCTGTGGAGAAGGTGAGAAAAATCCCAGCACCCCACAACGCCTGGTTAATTGGAACTGGCCTCCTTTGCAGGTCTTAATATTATAAAATTCTTAAATATAATAATATTATCCATACTACATGCAACAATTAAAATAAAGCATCATTATGTTAAAATCAAAGCAATGTCCAAATAAAACAAATAAATGGACACCCATCCGAGGATGAAAATATGTTCTTACATCGACCATGTCTAAAACTAAATAGGACACCCACCGAAAGGTGGAAACATGCCCTTTACATTGGTCCAAAATATAAAACCAATTTAAATTACATGAAAATTAATTAATGAGGTACCCAATAATTGGAACATACCTCTTATAATTTTAATACCAAAATAAACAAATAATAATCATAATAATAAAGAAAATATCCATCCATGATAAATTAAATAAATCAACCATCAAAACATATAAGTCATCCATGAAAACATATAACAAATCCAATAAATAACTAAAACCAAAGTTTATATCATTACACAAATGAAATTAGGGTTTAAAGAATTAGGGTCTGGAAATTATGGTTTATAATTTTATAAGATTGGAATTATGGTTTACAATTTTTTTAGGTTTACTGGATGGGGATTTTTGGATTCATTGGATTTGGGCTTAAGGGTTCGTAGGTTTACTGGATGAGGGTTTGAAAAATTAAGGTTTTGATTTATCATTTTAGAAGAAATATAGATTTGGCATATAAATTAAGATTTTGAAAAACAATTAGGGTTTTGAGACTTCAATGGAATAATTTAGGGTTTAAAGTTTTGGAAACAAAAGAACAGTTTAGGGTTTTGATAATTTAATCAATGACTTAGGCTACTGGATGAATGGAAAATCTGATTTATAAAACACATGATTAGGGTTTAATAGTTTAGGTTACTCAAAGACTCAATATCAAAGCAAATAATAGAAACACTTAAAAGAAAATATGGCAACACTGTCGTATGCTTAAACAATTCATGAATCAAAACATAAGAATGATGTAAATATAAACAAATCAAAGATTTATAATCAAAACTCCATCCCGTTGGTTCCACCACAATTGACTCTGGCTGAACAAGAACAAAGACAACGTTTTTGCCTTTGATGGATTGATGATTGATGAGTGCTACTTGTTGCTGCTATTTTCTGCTTTGTTGTTTAATCTCCCTTAATGTTAATTGCCGACCTCTAGGATTTTTTCCCTCAATCTATGTGTTTAATGCTAGTATTTATAGAAAAATAAAGAGTCCTAATCCTATTTTAATTAGGAAATACCAATTGTTTAGGAAAAATTAGAAAACCGGGTAAAACAAGATTTGGTAAAAAAATCAGCAACGCGCGCAGGCTGCCGGGCCTGTGGGCTGCGCTGGCAAAAATTGCTGCGAGGATCGGTGGCGGGCTAGCTGTGCAAGCCAGTTCATCGCAGAACTGGGCAAGCCCAGCTACGACATATTGGGCATTGCTCAATTTACCGCTGATAGTCATCTGCGGCGAAATGCCCCGCCGTGCTGCCGCGCGTCGCTCGCTGATCCATCCAATTTTTATTTTTTTATTTTTTTATTTTTATTAAAAATAACTATTAAATATTATAACTAATTAAAATATTATTAAATAATTAAAATACCACAAAAATTATTTTGGACTATCGGATTTAATTGGGTCAAAAATTAAAGGTCTACAGTTTGCCCTTTGCTTGAATGATATGAGACTTTCAATAGAAGAGTGTGAAAAGAAACATGACTTTTGACTAATTTTTTATGAGGATGGGTACTTGTATTTGATTTGGGTACTTGAACCAGAGACTGAATTTAATTCGGGTACTTGGACCCGTGATTGGGTACTTGGACCCGAGATTGGATACTTGAACCCGTAATTGAATCTAATTTGGGTACTTGGACAAGAGATTGGGTACTTGGACCCGAGATTGAATTTAATTTGGACACTTGGACCCGTGACTAAATTAGATTTGGGTACTTACACCCAAGATTGGGTACTTGGACCCGAGATTGGATACTTGGACCCTAGATTAGGTACTTGGACCCGAGATTGAATTGGATTTGGGTACCTGGACCCGAGACTGGGTACCTGGACCCGTGATTCGGTACTTGGACCCAAGACTGAATTTAATTTGGGTACTTGAACCTAAGATTGGTATTTAGACCCGAGATTGGGTACTTGGACCCGAGATTGAATTTGATTTGGGTACTTGGATCCGAGATTAAATTTGATTTGGGTACTTGGACCTGAGACTGGATTGAATTTGGGTACTTAGACCCGAAATTGGGTACTTGGACCTGTGATTGAATTGGATTTCGGTGCTTGGACCCGAGACTGGATACTTTGACCCATGACTGAATTGGGTACTTGGACCCGAGACTGAATTGAATTTGGGTACTTGGACCCAAAACTAGATTGGATTTGAGTATTTGGACCCATGATTGGGTACTTAGACCCAAAACTGGATTGGATTTGGGTATTTGGACCCGTGACTAGGTACTTATACCCGAGATTGAATTAGATTTGGGTACTTAGACTCGAGATTGGGTACTTGGACCCGAGATTGAATCTGATTTGGGTACTTGGACCTGAGATTGAATTGGATTTCACTGACCTTTTATCAGTTGAGGGTTCTGGCTTAACTGGTTGTTCCATTATTTTGTTCTTCCTCTTGCAAAATTTCATCTATTTTTAGTTGGCCCTCATATCTTCTCTTTGCCCCCTGCGTGGTGAAATATTTGCAAGTGAGTTTGAAAATGTTTTGTATATAAACTCAAAAAATTGAAAAGGAGAAACTTTGCCCCCTGTGTAGGCCCAAACCAAAGATTTTTTTTTCATGCAAGCTTCGATTGAAGTTTTTGTTGTCTAGTTCTTCGCACAAGCACGCACTTCTTCTCTTTGCAAAATTATTGGAGCTTTCTCAAGCAATGGGCTTTCCATGCCCCCCAGATTTGATATCTTCTTTTGATTCTTTACTTCACATGGTATTTACTTTTCACTTTGACAAAGAATAAATAATACAAGAAAAAAAAAGAAAAAAGAAAAAAATATCGTGTGATATGCTCATGTATGCATGATATGCATGAGTAATACTTACAGTGGTTCCATCGACTCACAGACCGAGGTGATAAGCAGAAGTGTTCTCATTGGTTCCTTTCAGATGCTCATTTAGGTCTTGCATTGGGATGACAGAATGCTTCACATTTATGGCTTTTATCTTTAAGATGTTGAAAACATGAATAATGGAGGCCCCAAACAGCAGAGATACCTCCATTTCAAATTATGATTCAGTATATCAATTGGTAGCTTCTCCATAACCTTGCCAGTAATCATTTCCTTTGCCCAATGTATCCTTCGAGGTTTGATAGTTCAACATACTCCCTTTAACTTGAAGGCTTCATAAAATTTCTTCTTTCTTTTTGTTTTTGAATTTTAAATTTTGAATTTTGATTTTGATGTCAAATGTTGGCTTTGCCAAATCAATGTCAAATTACCCAGGACTTAATTTTTCAAATTAACATATCTATAACATGACAACCCTAGTTACCAAACTAAACTCAGGAATTATTTCTATTTAAGCAAGAATTGTTGCACTTCAGATAGGCACATACACATTACTTGGTCAAAGATCTCATTTGAGTTTGAATATTGTCTATCTCATATGCATGCTTATTCAAACTATCTCCACTAATAGACTCTACCTACCAAGAGAGATCAACAGGTCCTTGATAGGCTTGAAATGAGGTCTATAAGGGATATGGGTTAAATGAAGGCCATTTGTGAGTTGAAGTCGTTGTGACACTATGGCCAAACCCTCACACCATGATTTTTTGTTGGAGCCATAGGAATTGGAAACATAAGCGAGGATTTTTGCCTCCACTCCCAGTGAAATGGTTCTTGCAACTTCGGCACTGTTTAGGCTCGGGACCTTAGAGAACACGGGCCTAAGCCTGGAGAAAATGGAGTTGCCACCCGGATGGGCCTAGAAAAAGAAAGGGATGGATGACTCAATTCCTAAAGAATCCCCAACCCCTTAATGGGTTGAAAAGTTGGGTACGTTTGGGAAAGGTGAGAAATGGCCCAGCACCCCCACAATGCTCGGTTCATTGGAACCGGCCTCCTTTGCAGGTCTTAATATTATAAAATTCTTAAATATAATAATATTATCCATACTACATGCAACAATTAAAATGAAGCATCATTATGTTAAAATCAAAGCAATGTCCAAATAAAGCAAATAAATGGACACCCATCCAAGGATGGAAACATGTCCTTACATCGTCCATGTCTAAAACTAAATAGGACACCCACCGAAAGGTGAAAATATGTCCTTTACATTGGTCCAAAATATAAAAGCAATTTAAATTACATGAAATTAATTAATGAGGTACCCAATAATGGAAACATACCTCTTACAATTTTAATACCAAAATAAACAAATAACAATCATAATAATAAAGAAAATATCCATCTATGGTAAATTAAATAAATCAACCATCAAAACATATAAGTCATCCATGAAAATATATAACAAATCCAATAAATAACTAAAACCAAAGTTTATATCATTACACAAATGAAATTAGGGTTTAAAGAATTAGGGTCTTGAAATTATGGTTTATAATTTTAAAAGATTGGAATTATGGTTTACGATTTTTTTGAGGTTTACTAGATGGGGATTTTTGGATTCATTGGATTTGGGCTTAAGGGTTCGTAGGTTTACTGGATGAGGGTCTGAAAAATTAAGGTTTTGATTTATCATTTTAGAAAAAATATAGATTCGGCATATAATGGAAAATAATTAGGGTTTTGAGACTTTAATGGAATAATTTAGGGTTTAAAGTTTTGGAAACAAAAGAACAGTTTAGGGTTTTGATAATTTAATCAATGACTTAGGCTGCTGGATGAATGAAAAATCTGATTTATAAAACACATGATTAGGGTTTAATAGTTTAGGTTACTGAAAGACTCAATATTAAAGCAAATAATAAAAACACTTAAAAGAAAATATGGCAATACTATTGTATGCTTAAACAATTCATGAATCAAAACATAAGAATGTTGTAAATATAAACAAATCAAAGATTTATAATCAAACCTTTGTCCCGTTGGTTCCACCACAATTGACTCTGGCTGAACAAGAACAAAGACAACGTTGCTGCCTTTGATGGATTGATGATTGATGAGTGCTACTTGTTGCTAATTTATTTTGCTATTTTCTGCTTTGTTATTTAATCTCCCTTAATGTTAATTGCTGACCTCTAGGGTTTTTTCCCCAATTCGTGTGTTTAATGCTAGTATTTATAGGAAAATAAAGAGTTATAATCCTATTTTAATAAGGAAATACCAATTGTTTAGGAAACAAAATTAGAAAACCGGGTAAAATAAGGTTTGGTCAAAAAATCGGCAACGCGCACGGGCTACCGGGCCCATTGGCTGCCCTTGAGAAAATTGCTGCGAGGATCTGTGGCGGGCTAGCTGGGCAAGCTAGTTCATCGTAGAACTGGGCAAGCCTAGTTGCGGCAAATTGGGCACTGCCCAATTTGCCGCTGGTAGTCATCTGCTGGGAAATGCCCTGTCGCCGCGCTGCCGCGCGTCGCTAGCAGATCCGTCTGATTTTTATTATTTTATTTTTTTTATTTTTTTATTTTTATTAAAAATAACTATTAAATATTATAAGTAATTAAAATATTATTAAAATAATTAAAATATCATAAAAATTATTTTGGACTATCGGATTTGACTGGATTAAAAATTAAGGGTCTACACCTGCGTCTGAAGGCTCCACCAAATTTGATTACTGATTCCAAGCTTACTGCCTGCAACAATGTTTATTTCTGGCTGGGCAAAGATTAAGGCAATAGGTTACTGCCTTTAGTGTTAATGGTTGATGCTTTCTATGTTGCTTATTATTTTTTGGCTGATGATGATTGTTGTCGTTGCTTCCTTGTTAAAATTGATGATTGTTGATAAAGTCTTAAGCCTTATTATTTATAGGCAAAACTAATAAAATTGTAAACCTAACTTTGCTAATCTATCTTTTAGACGAATTCTAAGCTAATTAGGAAACCAACTGGTAAAAAAAATCTAAAAATAATTTAAAACCATGTCGATTTGGGCAACCAAATTGACATGGGTTAAGACTATGTCGATCTAGGCAACCACGTTGACATGAGTCTTACTCATGTCTACCTGGTTGCCTAGGTTGACATGAGTCTAACCTCATATCGATCTGGGCTGCCAGATCAACACGAGGCATACTCATGTTGATCTATGCCCTCCAGGTCGGCATGAGCAATGGCTTATGTCGCCTTGGGCTGCCCGACTCAAATTATTGATTTCTGGACCGAAAAGTTCTAATTTGGGCCTAAAAATATTAATTTAGGGTTTTATAATTGAATTTGTGCCTTTTGAAACCAGACTGACTTATTTAAAAGTTATAAACTAAGTTTACATCTTTTAAAGTCAGATCAAATTTATTTTGGCATTCTTTAATTAAGACCGTACCAACTTAGGGCCAAAATTAAAAGTCTACACCCACAAACCTACTAGCTTTCATGACTAATGCAACATCATGTTGTCATCACCAAATATTAGATAATGAAAGAAATACCATGCGGAGTTCTAGAAAATAACAATGATATAATTTTACAAGAAAATATTCATAATTAACACTCTTTTCAAGAAACGAAAAATAAGATGACTCGATAAAATGTTTCTTCCACGCTTAGCCTGTAACTTGAAGGAAAAATGGTGAACATGAGTGAGCATTCGACTCAATGAGCTATATAGCAATTAATATAATACTTCATTTCCATGTGAGTAATGCTTATGCAAATAACAACTAGACAACCAAAATCACATAATCATACAAGGATAGGAGTAAGTCAATGGAGCCACACTAACCTTAAACTGGAGAGCTGGTCCACCAATTTGGCTCTCTTAGTCTACACATTTCTCTTACAACCCAAAACATAGGATCCACCATCACAACCATAGCCAAGTAGCGCTACTTGACTGACAAGCAGCACTAAGCATGAAAATTCCTCTGCTGTCACTTCAATCCTAATCTCATCATCATAATGTCATTATGTCATAACTCGTATCTTAGATCATGTGTGGTCCCATATCATTCTAACCCTATCCAACAAACACAGATAATATGCACCAAGAAAAATCATATAATGCCTAACATATACTATGCTTATAATAATAAATATATATTGCACAAGCAGTTGATGCATTTATGCAAATATAACCATTAACGTAAATTAGGAGAGAGGGGTATTATATTAATCTATATAACTCGCTGTAGACAAAATTCAATAACTTTTCTCAAATTATCTGACTGAAAATGGACGAATGCCTAGAAATTTATTTTCCATCAAGAATTAGGAACCATAAAAATATAGACGGATAGATAGCTCTAAAGATTCTGCCTAAATTTTGACAGAGCCTCCCCTATACTTAGGATATTTTCCCTTGAAATTAAATAAATAAATAACACTTCTAAATAGCTCACAGTGGTCAACATCAACTCAATTGTCCTATCTGAGCCTCCATCAACATTCTCAACATAATTTGGATATCCAACATTACTAAGTATTTAAAATATATCACCATACAATTAAATTACATTAATTCAATTCATTTATTCTAATAATTTAATAATAATAATAATAATAATAATTCAATTGCATTTAATAATATTTATTTAATCTTGGACATAAAATAATTACTTAAGTTTTGAAACATATTTTAATTTAATCTTTGAGTAATTTTAAGAAAATACTTTTAATAGATGTATGTACTTACCACTTACCTTATTTTCATAAATAATAACTTATAATAATAATAACATTAATAAAATAAATTTATTAAAATAACATTAATATTTTTTATTATAATCTTATTAATTTTCTATAACAATAATAACAATAACAATAACAATAACTTGATTATTTTAATTATAACAATACTAACTTTAATTAAATAGTTAGTTTTATAAATTTTAAACGTAATACTTTAAATATTTAATAATTAATTCAATCTAATTATTAATTAATAGTCTTTACCTAAGTAATAATTTAATAGAAATAGTTTATTTAACAATTACTACTTACTTTCTTCCAATTAACAAATTTCATACATATATTTATACATATATTTAAATATAACTAACTAATTCTATAAATAATTATATTTAGATCTAAATTATTAATCTAAATCAATTAGTAAAATAAATCATTTTAAAATAATAATAATAATAATACTTTTAACTCAATTCATTAAACAACAAATAAATTTTAGTTTAATATTCACAATTATAATGATTAACTAAGTTTAATTCTTTAATATAATTATCATGATTATTATTTATTTACTTAGTTACTTTTATTCATTCTAAATTTCTTTCTTTTAATTGCAATCAATTAATCAACTAATTATAATATCATTTTTAAATTTATTTTAATTCATAAATCTTAGATAAAAAAATTTCTCTAATTATAATTATTATTTACTAATCATAAATTTAATTTAAAATTATTAATTACTTAATAATTTCTATCAATTAAATTATAAAATTAATAATAATTAATCCAATTTAATATATATTCAATTTATTTTATTTTATTAGATATATATTTTCTGGTCACCGAAATAGTGTTGCCGTTGCCAAAAAACAGTCGCCGTCTCCGAATTCTGGCCAAAACAAAAAGTGGTCTAAAATTTACAAATGATATACCAAAATGAAGCTTATGAAGAGAGAGTTTCAAAAATACCAATCTTGCTATTAAATAATATCAAAATCGGTCAAAATCTTCATCGGAAGCTCTCGGGAGGTGTCAACTTCGTCCGGCGAGTTCGGGCTGCTCTGGCATCGGAAGGCGGCGATCTTGGTGGCATTGGATTCTTCTGATGATAGGTTTTTAAGGTGCCAGAGGTGTTGAAAAGTGATCACCGGAGAAAAATATCGGATGCTCTCTCTCCCCTTCACTTTCTCTCTCCTCTCTCTCTGTTTCTTTTCTTTTCTTCCTTCCATTTTTCTTGATTCTTCCTCTCCTTTTATTATTATTATTATTATTATTATATTATTATTATTATTATTATATTATATTATAATATATTATATTATTTATTATATATGTATAGGATATTACAACTCTATTTTCTTCTAACCCTAATAAAACTCGAGGTTTATTAAGAAAAGCACTAGATTTCCTAACCAAATTAGAATTCTTAACACCTGATTAATCCTAATATTCATATATAAAAGGGACTAATAGTAATTAATGAATGACATGACCAAATAATCAGAGAGAGAGAGAAACTAATAATCAAAAAAAGAGAGGCAGAGAGAAAATCAAAACATAAAAGCTGATCATTGCTTTGTTCAACAAAAATCCTAGTTGATCCAAACCCATAAGAATTGTCCATGCCAGAGGGATTTGGGGAGTCCAATTAACAAGGCTTGGTTCAACATTATTTACTTTGGTGGAACCGACTACAAAGGTATAAAATTCTTAAAATTTGAAGCATTTAATTTCTTTAAACTTAGTAAGTATGTGTAGACCCTTAATTTTTGCCCTAAGCTAGTCTGATCCCAATTGAAAAAAGGCCAAACTATATTTGATTCGATTCCAAAAAGCTTAGACCTAGTTCATGGCTTTTAATTAGTCGATTAGGATTTGCAAGGCCTAAAAATAAGTTGATTTGATTTATAAAGGTTTAAAACTTAGTTTATAGCTTTTATAAATCAAGTTCGGTCTAAGAATAAGTTGGTTTGATTTTAAAACCTAAACTTAGTCTGATTTATCAATTAATAGATGTAATTCAATTTTAAAGCATAAAAATAAGCCGTACTAGACCAAAACAGTAAAACCATGATGAATTGGCCTTCCTAATTCACGATGATGGAGTGACCATGGAGAATTGGCAAGCCAATCACCATGGACACTCATCCATGGTGAATTGGCAATTTCCAATTTGCCATGGATGGCTTACCATGGTGAATTGGAAATTACCAATTCGCCATGGTCCAACTAATCCAGTTTTAATTTAGCTTATTAATCCCTTAATTAAGATGGAATTCGTTTAGGCTGTTGGATTAAGTTTTAGGGCTTTATTTTAAACCTAATTATGCCTATAAATACTGATGTTTAACATGAAAATAGGGAAGCAACAATTATTAAGAACAAAATCAACAATTAGCACGGTTAAGCAAAAAGTAACACAAAAACAAGAAGCAAGGCAGTCTCTGGCCAAAGAATTAAGATTGGTGCAGGCAAACTAAAAGCTTGAATCAATATATCCAACTTTGGTGGAACCAACAAATAGAGGTTTGATTTCATCATTTATTTCATTTAAAATTACATTAGTTAACTTTGATCATTGTTCTGCAAGTGTTTAAATATCCAGTAACAATCGTTATTTTATTATGCGGTGTTTGTTAAAAGTTTATAATTATTTAATAAACCCCGGATAGTAATTCATTAAACCAACGGACAGTGATTATTAATTTCTAAATTTGATTACAATAGACATTTAAATACCCAAAGCCTAGTTTTCAATGCCTAAAACCCTAGTGTCCAGCAACTTTAATTTAATTAACCTAAACCTTAATCTTTGTAGACCCTTAATTTTTGACCCAATCCGATCCAATATGCTTTATTTAGTCCAAAATGATTTTTGTTGTCTAATTGGTCCAAAATAATTTTAATTAAATAGTTTTTGCTTTATTATATAATTTTTATTAATAAAAAATAAAAATAAACAAATCAAAAATCAAAAACTAAAAATAAAAATAAAAATCGGAGTCGGAAAAAAATCGGCAGCGAAAAACAGTCGCACGGGCCCGAGGAAGTTTTTCCCCACAGGAAAATCCTGCGGCAAAAACTTTCTCCCGTAGG
Organism: Garcia nutans; assembly: GCA_947685225.1. Taxonomy (NCBI): domain Eukaryota; kingdom Viridiplantae; phylum Streptophyta; class Magnoliopsida; order Malpighiales; family Euphorbiaceae; genus Garcia; species Garcia nutans. The sequence goes on along the minus strand of CANTUV010000018.1, from coordinate 11,290,621 downwards.
AATTTCCTGGGAGCGTCGCGCCCGCAGGCCCAACCGTTCGCCCGCAGGAATTTCCTGTGGACGAAATAGCCGCCCGCAGGAATTTCCTGCCGGGTGGCACGCCCACTGGCCCCAGCTGCCGCAGTTTTTGCCAGCGCAAAATTTTTCAAAGCAAAATTTTCAAAACCTAATCCAATTAGGTTTTAATTTCTTTTTTTATTATTATTACTTACCGTGTGTAATTAGGAATAAACAACCTAAAACCATTATAAATAAGGACCAATAGAACCAAATTGAAAGAGGGGGAAAAAGAGAGGCAGTAGCTTGATTTTTTGAAACCAAATCAGTGAAGGAAAAGAGAAACTCAATTCAATTGATCTTTAAAGCAGCAGCAGCACGAATTAAGGAATTCAAAGGCAACAAAGGCTTGTCTTTGGAGCTAGTTCATCCAAAAAGAAGCAATTTTGGAGCAACTTATAAAAGAAGGTATGAAATTCTAAATTCTAATTTTTTTACACAGTAGCTAAAACTAGGATTTTTTGTGTTTTTCAAAAGTTAAAATCTTAGAACTTTATTTTAGTTTTCCAAAGTTAAAACACTAAAACGTGACTTTATTTTTCAAAAAGACTTAAAATTGTTATTTTTTGCTTCTTCAGAAGTCTCAAAACCCTAATTGAACAAATTCTTTAACAAAACCAAAACTTGATTCTGTTTCTTTCAAATTTTTTAAATTAGGTTCTATTTCATTCAAAAAGCCTTCAAAAACATATTTTCTACTTATAAAATCTTCAATCCGTGTGTTTAAATTCATAAAACCTCATGAAATCATCAAATTATCTTGTTAACCCTAATTCAACAAATCACCCAAGAACCCTAATTTTAAAACCCTAAAATCCAAAATTCAACTTTTAAACCTAAAATAATGAACCCTAATCCTTTTAAAACCTTAAACCCTAATTTTTATGAACCCTAATCCTTTTAAAACATTAAAAATCATAAAAACATAAAAACTCTAAAATTACACAGTATCTTACATCACTATTTAAAACATGAATTAAAAAGTATTTCAAAGTGTCCAAAACCCTAGTTTCATGATTTCACCATTCAAATCTTAATTTGTTTAATCAAAGAGTCTTACCAATCTTTTAAAACATAAAACCCTAATTTATTTTAATTCCATAAAAAGTCACAGTAGCCATAATTGGACTTTTATTTGCTTTCTTCAATTCCATAGTTGATATGCTTTGATTTATTTCTTATGCTTTAATTTATTTAATTTCAATACTTGATTTATTTTATTTGTCATGGATGGATGTTTATTTTATTGATATTTAAATACTTTTGATGAATGATTTATTTATGATGGATGATTATTTACTTTTATCAATTAATTTAGACTTCCAAAAGTTGTAAGAGGCATGTTTCCACTTGGTGGGTACCTCATTAGTTAAACATCATGTAATTTAATTTTCTTTTCTATTTTAGAACCTTTGTAAAGGGCATGTTTCTACCTTTTGGTGGGTGTCCTATCTAGGCATGTGATGTAAGGACATGTTTCCATCCTTGGATGGGTGTCCATTTATTTGTTTTATTTTGTTTGGACATTGCTTTGATTTTAATATAATGATGCTTTCTTTTTATTGTGTGTAGTATGGATAATATTGTTATATTTAAGAATTTTATAATATTAAGACCTGTAAAGGAGGCCGGTTCCAATGAACCGGGTGTTGTGGGGGTGCTGGGCCATTTCTCACCTTTCCCACACGTACCCAACTTTTCGAACCCATTAAGGGGTTGGGGATTTCTTAGGAATCGAGTCATCCACCCCTTTCTTTTTCCCGGACCGTCCGGGTGGCGACTCCATTTTCTCTTGACTTAGGTCCGTGTTCTCTAAGGCTCCGAGCCTAAACAGTGCTGAAGTCGCAAGAACCATTCCACCGGGAGTGGGGGCGAAAATCCCCGCTCACAGTGGCGACTCCACTGGGGATCAGAGAAGTTGATTCCGTTGGTATTTATATTATTCTTTTCTTTCTTATAATGATATTATGCATTGCATCATATTAGATTGCATTGTGTGAGTGAGTTAGGACGCTCGTGTTACCCATGTTATGTTATGTAAGGGATACCATACTTTCACTCAAGGTATGGAGATCAAGCATGGCATAACCACTCATAGCCTCGTACCATTTGGTATATACTTGCTATGGGAACCTAAGTCTTTTAACCCAAAGACTAAAGCTCATGTAATTGGCCTAGTTACTTTCCTTAGGTTTTACCCCAAATGCATGTTGTTTGACTATGGTTAGTTTATCTTAGTCTAAATCATGGCTTATTTGGTTTGTTATTTTTCTAATATGACCTAAGTATATTGTAAGCTCAAAATAAATTTTTCTTTAAAGTCCAAAAGACCAAAGCTATTTTCAAAATTTTTCAAGATGGTCTTTGGACATAAGATTTTTCTAAAAACAAATAAAAAATTCTTTGGCCCATGGCCCAAATACTAAGCCCAAAATCCATTTTTCTAAAATCTTTTACAATGGGCTTAGAAACAAAACTATCTTCACCCAACCATTTTTTACAAAGAGCTTGCAAAAATATTTAGGTCAATTATAAAATACCAAAAATCAATTGTGGGCTAGTTTACACTAAGAATAAATTAACTATGGGCTTGTTTTTGGCATGAATCATTAGTTACATTTTTCAAGTGAGAAATCTATCTATGATAAACCTCTTAATTTTGTTTTAATCCAATATAGCATAAAAGCTACTATAGTTGGTTGAATGGATTAGAACCAAATTAATGAGAATTACTATGAATGGATTTCCATTTTCGAAAATGTAACTATTGGTTGAAATGTCCGAGGGAATTATTCGAAAACAAGATGCCCCATGTTGGTATTTTGGTTAACCATATACCTAGGAAAAGAGACTCGCCATTCGTGTGTGGATGTTATAAGGTTGGAAGGAACGTCCTAATTTGTCCTAATTTGTCTATTGTTTGTGCATACATGCATACATTTGCATCTCATATCCTCTCTGGCTCACAGCCCTGGATTACGATAGTTCAAAAGCTTACAATCCGACCTACGCCGGAGACGAGATATCTAGCAATGACTCAATCATTTGTTCACCAAGAACAATAGAGCCCGAACAAATTCAAAGAATGGTGGATGAAGCCCTTAATGCCAAGATGGAAGAAATAAAAGAGGCCCTAGCTGAGACCATGAGGAACCAATTGACTGCAATCTTAGAGAATCATGCCGAGGCTTTTGCTAGCACTAAGAAGCCAAAGGACAAAGGGAAGACGAAAGTTAATGAAGTGGCTTGTGATGATGAGAAGGTGATCATTGATGATGATGATTGGGCTCAATACTACTAAGATCTTCAAGATAAAAAGGAGCTAAAGGTTGTTGAGAGATCAACTATAGAAAAGACCGAAACATCCGATGTTGAAAAGATGATAGCAGATTTAGAAAAGAAATTTGAGAAGAAATTGAAAACCGAAGAGAAGTCTGAGATAGACAAACTATTTGAACAAGATGAAGAGGTCCCTTATAAGTTCAAGATGCCTTCTTTTGCTAAGTACAATGGCACCGGAAATCCTCATCTCCATGTGAAGCAGTATATCACTGCTATGCAATCTGCCCGAGCTACTAAGGCTCAAACCCTAAGGTACTTTATGCTCTCATTGGACCCTGTTGTCCAAAATTGGTTTAATACCTTAGATGATGGAACACAAAAGAGTTGGGATCTACTTTACAAAGCCTTCATCCAACAATATGGATATAATGTTGAGTTGGAAGTTACCTTGATGGAAGTGGAGTCCATTAGGCAAAGGCCAAATGAGAATTTTGTGGACTATGTGAAGCGATGGAGAAATAAGGCCGATTTACTCAAGAAGAGGCCCGATGAATCCGATCAAATAAGGATGATTGTGAGAGGGGTGTTACCTAATCTTCATGAGAGGATGTCTCATACACTCATCCATGATTTCAAAGATCTTCTCCAAGATGGTCTACAAATTGAGGAGTGGGAAAGGGAGAAGAACAATTTTTAATAAGAAGGAATGACAAAGGAAACAACCAGCCTAACAATCAAAGCACACAAAAAGAAGTTGATGTTAATGTAACTGGTCAAGCAAATAGAAGACAATTTTCAGATCTGGGGAAGCCTTTGTCTTGGGTCTTCGATAAGCTACAAAAGAAAGGGTTGTTACAACCATTGGCCCCTCGACCTTTACCTAGTCCATTACCCCTAAAATTTGATACTAAGGCTTTTTGTCAATTTCATCAGACTCAAGGACATGAGACTGATAGGTGTACCCGATTAAGGCATGAGATCCAAGATTTGATTGATAGTGGCAAGCTACCCGAGCCGGATAAGCTCAATACCAAAGATAACCTTTTGCCTAAATTTGGAAGAGTGCCACCACCAGCAACCTTTATGGTGGGAAAAGGATTGGAAGAATATTTTTTTTTATCCTCTTTTCAAGATGGGGATATTGAAGATATGAAGGGAAAAGAAGCCTAACTCAATGAACTTTCCTTAGCTTGAATGTTGCTTTTCAATTTTACTTTCTTTAATTGGAACTATCATGTTTTTCAAATTTAAATTTGTTTGAATAAATTACTTTTATCAAAAAAATTTGTTGGTCTTTGTTCATTTTGGTGCTCAACCAATGAGAAATTTAGCTTGATATTCATGAATTAATATATCTAGGCATCATGACTTGAATGACTTTACTAGGTGAGGGAATGGCTCTATAGCATTGAGTTGTGTATGCTTACTTAGAGAGGGCTCCTGCATAATTATCTTTGTCTAGGTCTTAGTCAGTCTTAGAACATGCTTTGACAAACTTTCGAGGTGAAATTGAGCTCTGCTTATTTAAGGGAGAGATGATCTAGGCATTGTTTGATTAGCCAACAACTAGTATCCACCCAATTAAATATTAATCCCTAGTTGTCCCTTTGAGCCTTCATAAAATTTTAGCTTTCTTTTTATTGGCATATAACCTCAACAACCTACCTTGAGCTGTTGTGATACTTTTGACAAGTCTTATGATCACAAAGGTGAAAAGGCAAGAAGATCAAAGAAAGAAATGAATAGTCAAGACTATGAAGATAGTTGAAGTTCTCAAGACCATAAGGATAGTTGATGTTCTCAAAACCTTAAGGGTAGTTGAAGTTCCCTCAATGTCTCCAATATATCAAGACAACATCAACATTAGAGTAACAAATGATTTATCCCTGTTAAAGAAGATTTATGTTACTCCACTCATCCATTATTGGAAGCCCAAGTTGGTACAAACAAGACAACTATGTTTGAGCTAGAACCAAAAAGGGAAAAAAAGAAAGAAAAAAAAAAGAATTAAAAAAAAAAGAAAAAAGAGAGAAGATAAAACCTAAAAAGGCGGTTCAGAAAGCCAACTAAGTTCCCTTTTACCTAAAGCAGCAAAAGGCTTCCATAAGGACGGTTTGACTTGAATTAGTCCAACCTAACCAAAGATTCAATCAAAATCAAAGAAAAAGGAGGAAGACCATCCAGTTCTTGAAGGTTTTGTACTTGATAGTCCAATAAGAAAGAAGGACAAAATGATAGAATGCTCAAAGGAAGGGAAGAGTAAGGAAAATAAAGAGAAAGGAAAGGGAAGAGTAAGAGAAATAAAGAAAAGGGAGAAGAAGAAAAGGAAATAAATTTGGGTACTAAACTTTTTGCAAGGGCAAAAACTGTCCTAGTCAATATCCAGATTAATGCCAAGAAGATATATAAGGAATTTGGAGTCTAGCAAGATTGCCTCCAAGCCGCTTAAAATTTAAACAAGAAATTTGTAGTGTGAAGGTTTGTCCATTATCTCACACCAGCTCCTATCTCAAAATGGCCTTCACTTAAACCTGTCCCTTATAGACCCCATTTCAAGCCTATCAAAGACCTGTTGATCTCTCTTGGTAGGTAGAGTCTATTAGTGGAGATAGTTTGGATAAGCATGCATATGAGATAGACAATATTTAAACTCAAATGAGACCTTTGGCCAAGTAATGTGTATGTGCCTATTTGAAGTGCAACAGTTCTTGCTTAAATAGAAATGATTCCCGAGTTTAGTACGGTAACTAGGGTTATCATGTTGTAGATATGTTAATTTGGAAAATCAAGTCCTGAGGTACATTGACATTAATTTGGCAAAGCTAACATTTGATTTCAAAATTAAAATTCAAAAAATCAAATAAAAAATGTTTTTGTCATACAAAGCCTTCAAGTTAAGGGAAGTATGTTGAACCTCCAAAGGACATATTGGGCAAAGGGAATGATTATTGGCAAGGTCATGAAGAAGCTATCAACCAATATGCTGAAGCATAGTTGGAAATGGATGCATCCCTGACTCTGCTGCTTAGGGTCTCCACCACTCATGTTTTCATCGTCTTAAAGAAAAAAGCCACAAATGCAAAGCTTTCGATCATTCCAATGCAAGACTTGAACGAGCATCAAAAAGGAACCAATGAGAGCACTTCTGCTAATCACCTCAGTCTGTGAGTCGATGGAACGACTGTAAGTATTATTCATGCATATCATACATACATGAGCATATCACGTCACACTTCTTGTCTTGTATTCTTTATCAAAATGAATAGCAAGCAATCAAAAGAAGATATCAAATCAGGGGAGGCATAGAAAGCCCATTGCTTGAGAAAGCTCCAGTAATCTTGCAAAGAGAAGAAATGCATGCTTATGCGAAGAACAAGACGGCAAAAACATCAATCAAAGCTTGCATGGATAAAATCTTTGGTTTGAGCCTACACAGGGGGCAAAGTTTCTCCTTTTCAATTTTTTGAGTTTATATACCAAATATTTTTAACCTCACTTACAAATATTTTGCCACACAGGGGGGGGGGGCAAGGAGAGGATATAAGGTCCAATTGAAAATAGCTAAATCTTTGCAAAAAGAAAGAACAAAAGAATGGAACAATATAACTCTCAAAAGAATGAAGGTGCAAAAGACAAAAGACCAATCCAGCTAAAAGAGCTAAAGCCAGGGTGAAGACCCATTCTCAAAGGATGAAAATCCACTTTTCAAGGGTGAAGACCCGATCTCAAAGGATGAAGATCCATTTTCAAGGGTGAAGACCCTATCTCAAAGGATGAAGATCCATTTTCAAGGGTGAAGACCCTATCTCAAAGGATGAAGAACCATTTTCAAGGGTGAAGACCCTATCTCAAAGGATGAAGATCAGATCCATTTTCAAGGGTGAAGACCCGATCTCAAAGGATGAAGATCCATTTTCAAGGGTAAAGACCCGATCTCAAAGGATGAAGATCCATTTTCAAGGGTAAAGACCCGATCTCAAAGGATGAAGATCCATTTTCAAGGGTGAAGACCCGATCTCAAAAAATGAAGATCCATTTTCAAGGGTGAAGACCCTATCTCAAAGGATGAAGATCCACTTTTCAAGGGTGAAGACCCTATCTCAAAGGATGAAGATCCATTTTTAAGGGTGAAGACCCGATCTCAAAGGATGAAGATCCATTTTCAAGGGTAAAGGCCCGATCTCAAAGGATGAAGATCCATTTTCAAGGGTAAAGGCCCGATCTCAAAGGATAAAGATCCATTTTCAAGGGTGAAGACCCGATATCAAAGGATGAAGATCCATTTTTAAGGGTGAAGACCCGATCTCAAAGGATGCCGGAACAGTCAGACTTCTCAAATGATAAAAGGTCAGTCAAACTCAACCTCGGGTCCAAGTACCCAATCCAGGGTCCAAGTATCCAAGCTCGGGTCCAAGTACCCAATCTTGGGTCCAAGTACCTAAAATAAGTCGCCATTTCAAGAATTAAGTCTTTTTGCTTTTCACTCTCTTTGACTAAGGTTTCAGATTATTCAAGCAGGGGGCAAACTGTAGACCGTTAATTTTTGACCCAATCCTATCTAATATGCTTTATTTAGTCCAAAATGCTTTATTTAGGTTTTAATTTCTGTTTTTATTATTATTACTTACCATGTGTAATTAGGAATAAACAACCTAAAACCATTATAAATAAGGACCAATAGAACCAAATTGAAAGAGGGGGAAAAAAAGAGGCAGTAGCTTGATTTTTGAAATCAAATCAGTGAAGGAAAAGGGAAACTCAATTCAATTGATCTTTAAAGCAACAGCAGCACGAATTAAGGAATTCAAAGGCAACAAAGGCTTGTCTTTGGAGCTAGTTCATCCAAGAAGAAGCAATTTTGGAGCAACTTACAAAAGAAGGTATGAAATTCTAAATTCTAATTTTTTTACACAGTAGCTAAAACTAGGATTTTTTTGTGTTTTTCAAAAGTTAAAATCTTAGAACTTTATTTTAGTTTTCCAAAGTTAAAACACTAAAACGTGACTTTATTTTCCAAAAAGACTTAAAATTGTTATTTTTTGCTTCTTCAAAAGTCTCAAAACCCTAATTGAACAAATTCTTTAACAAAACCAAAACTTGATTCTATTTCTTTCAAATTTTTTAAATTAGGTTATATTTCATTCAAAAAGCCTTCAAAAACATATTTTCTACTTATAAAATCTTCAATCCGTGTGTTTAAATTGATAAAACCTCATGAAATCATCAAATTGTCTTGTTAAAGCCTAATTCAAAAAAATCACCCGAGAACCCTAATTTTAAAACCCTAAAATCCAAAATTCAACTTTGAAACCTAAAATAATGAACCCTAATCCTTTTAAAACCTTAAACCCTAATTTTTATGAACCCTAATCCTTTTAAAACATTGAAAATCATAAAAACATAAAAACTCTAAAATTACACAGTAGCTTACATTACTATTTAAAACCATGAATTAAAAAGTATTTCAAAGTGTCCAAAACCCTAGTTTCATGATTTCACCATTCAAATCTTAATTTGTTTAATCAAAGAGTCTTACCAATCTTTTAAAACATAAAACCCTAATTTATTTTAATTCCATAAAAAGTCATAGTAGCAATAATTGGACTTTTATTTGCTTTATTCAATTCCATACTTGATATGCTTTGATTTATTTCTTATGCTTTAATTTATTTAATTTCAATACTTGATTTATTTAATTTGCCATGGATGGATGTTTATTTTGTTGATATTTAAATACTTTTGATGAATGATTTATTTATGATGGATGATTATTTACTTTTATCAATTAATTTTGACTTCCAAAAGTTGTAAGAGGCATGTTTCCACTTGGTGGGTACCTCATTAGTTAAACATCATGTAATTTAATATTCTTTTCTATTTTAAAACCTTTGTAAAGGGCATGTTTCTACCTTTTGGTGGGTGTCCTATCTAGGCATGTGATGTAAGGACATGTTTCCATCCTTGGATGGGTGTCCATTTATTTGTTTTATTTTGTTTGGACATTGCTTTGATTTTAATATAATGATGCTTTCTTTTTATTGTGTGTAGTATGGATAATATTGTTATATTTAAGAATTTTATGATATTAAGACCTGTAAAGGAGGCCGGTTCCAATGAACCGGGCGTTGTGGGGGTGCTGGGCCATTTCTCACCTTCCCCACACGTACCCAACTTTCCGAACCCATTAAGGGGTTGGGGATTTCTTAGGAATCAAGTCATCCACCACTTTCTTTTTCCCGGCTCGTCCGGGTGGCGAATCCATTTTCTTCGGACTTATGTCCGTGTTCTCTAAGGCCCCGAGCCTAAACAGTGCCGAAGTCGCAAGAACCATTCCACCGGGAGTGGGGGCAAAAATCCCCGCTCACAATCTTTTTTCTATAAAATCCTAAACCCTAATCTATTTTCTAAAAATCAAAAACCCTAATATTGTTTTTTGTAAAAATCCTAATTTATATGTAAAATTCTAATTTAGGAAAAACCCTAATTTGTATAAATATAAAATCCTAGTTTAAATAGAAACCCTAATATAGTTTATAGGGGTCAATATTTATTTGTGGATTGTATTCTTTGTTATTTATCTTATTTCCTTTTTAATTGAGTTCTAATTATAATACTCTTTATATGATGATTATTTATGTGTTTATGAGTTTATATTTATTTTGGATTTTAAGATGTAAAAAACATGTTTTCACTCATGGGTGCCTTATTTGTCTAATTTATTTATTTTCTATATTTTAAATTATTTAAAGATTTTGGGATAATTATAAGGGACATGTTTCAACATTTTGGTGGTTGCTCCATTTTATTTATTTATCTTATTTATCTTTTGGATATTGGACACTTATAAAGGCATATTTTCATTCATGGATGGGTGCCTATTTATTATTTTCTTTAGACTTGTTTTGATTTTAAGTGCAATAAATTATTTATTTCTTTTGAATTGCATGTAATATGGATAATGTCATAATCTTTAAAGAATTTAATAATGTTTAGATATGTAAAGGAGGCTGGTTCTAATGAACCGGGCATTTTGGGGGTACTGGGCCACTTCTCATCTTCCCAACGCATACCTAACTTTCTAAACCCAATAGGGGGTTGGGGATTTCTTAGGAATCTAGTCATCCACCCCTTTTTTTTCTCGACCCATTCGGGTGCCAACCCCATTTTCTTTGAGTTTAGGCCCGTGTTCACTAAGGCCCTGAGCCTAATAGTGTCGAAGTTGCAAGAACTATTCCACATGGGAGTGGGGGCAAAAATTCCTGCTCACAGTGTCGACTCCACTGGGGATAAGAGAAGTTGATTTTGTTGGTCTTTATATTATTTTATTCTTTCTTATTATGATATTATCCATTGCATCCTATTAGATTGCATTGCGTGTATGAGTTAGGACGTCATAAAACCCGTGTTATGTTATGTAAGGGATACCATACTTTCACTCAAGGTATGAAAATCAAGCATGTCATGACTACTCATAGCCTCGCATCTTTTGGTATATACTTGCTATGGAAACCTATGCTTTTCAACCCAAAGGCTAATGCCCATGTAGTTGGCCTAGTTACTTTCCTTAGGTTTATAATCAAATGCTTGCTCTTTGACTATGATTGATATATTGGTTTAAACCATGACTTATTTGTTTGTTCCTTTTTTCTAATATGATCCAATTACATTGTAAAGCCCAAAATAATTTTTAGTCCAAAAGACCAAAATTATTTTTAAAACTCTTTCAATATGGTCTTTAAATCTTTTCTAAGATGGGTCAAAAATTCATTTTCCTTATGGCCTAAGCTCAAAGCCCAAAGATTCATTTTGAAATAAACATTTCTACAATGGGCTATGAAATAAAATCATTTTTTCATTCAAGCCTTTTTCTTAAAATGGGCTTACAACTATTTTGGTCAATTATGGAATATTTAAAATCAATTATGGGCCTAGTTCATGCTAAGACTTATTAATCATGGGCTTGTTTGTGGCATGAATCATTGGTAGCTTTTTCAAATGGGGAAACTATTTATGATAAGCCTTTTAATTTAGTTTTAATACAAAATAACATAAAAGTTGTCTTTTGTTGACCCAATGGATTAAAGACCTAATTAATGGGAGATATCATGGACTGACTTCTAAGTTTGAAATATAATTATTAGTTAAACCGTTTGAGAGAATTGTTCGAAAATAAGATATTTCATGTTAATATTTTGTTGGCCATACATATAGGAAAAGAGACTTTCCATTTGTTTGTGGAAGTTATAAGGTTGGAAGGTTCGTTCATACGATGTTGAGTTGATTGTTATTTGTGCATCCATGCATACATGCATTACATCTCACATCATTGATCTTTTTTGGCTCACAGTCCTTAATTACAATAGTTTAACAGCCTATGACAATCCGACCTACGTCGGTGATGTAGAATCCAATGATGACTTAGTTAGCTTCTCACCAAAAGTAATGGAACCAGAGCAGATTCAAAAGATGATAGACAATGCAGTCAATACCAAGATGGAAGAATTGAAGGAGATCCTAGCTGAGACCATGAAAAGTCAACTGGATGCATTATTGGGAAATACTATTGAAGCATCTGCTAGTATCAAGAATCCAGAAGATAAGGGAAAGGCAAAGGTTGGTGAAGTAGCCTTTGATGATGACAAGGTGGTTTTCGATAATGATGATGACTGGGCTTACTATTTCTAAGACCCTCAAGATAAGAAGAAGGAGTTGAAGGTAGTGGACAAATCAACTGTTGAAATGACTAAAACTTTTGATGTGGAGAAGATGATTTCTAATCTGGAGAAGAATTTTGAAAAGAAGCTAAAAACCGAAGAGATGTCGGAGGTGGATAAGCTATTTGAATGAGATGAGGAAGTTCCTAACAAATTCAAGATTTCATCATTTGCTAAGTGCGATGGAATTGGCAATCCTCATCTTCATGTCAAGCAATACATCACTGCTATGCAGTCTGCTTGAGCGACCAAGGCTCAAACTCTAAGGTACTTCATGCTTTTGTTGGATCTGATTGTGCAAAATTGGTTCAACACCTTAGAGGATAGTACTCAAAAGAGTTAGGATTTGTTATATAAGGCCTTCATCCAACAATATGGGTACAATACTGAGTTGGAGGTCACTTTAATGGAAGTTGAGGCAATAAGATAGAAACAAGTTGAAAACTTTGTTGACTACTAAAAAGGTGGAGGAATAAGGCTGTATTGCTCAAGAAGAGGCCTAATGAATCAGACCAGATTAGGATGATTGTTAGAGGGGTGCTGCCTAATCTTAGAGAAAGGATGTCCCACACCCTTATAAAGGATTTCAAAGATATTCTCCAAGTTGGCTTGCAAATAAAAGAGTGGGAATGAGAGAAGAATTGCTTTTATGGAAGGAGAAATGAGAGAGGGAACTACCAATCTAGCTGTTAGAGTGCACAAAAAGAAATGGATGTCAATGCAACTACTGGCCAAACAAATAGAAGACAGTTTTTAGAGTTGGAGAATCCTCTATCTTGGGTTATCAGCAAGTTACAGAAGAAAGGACTATTACAACCATTGGCTTCTTGACCGCTACACGATCCTCTACCACTAAACTTTGATGCCAAGGCCTTCTGTCAATTTCATCAAATGCAAGGGCATGATATAGATAAATGTGCTCGATTATGATATGAGATCTAAGATTTGATCGACAGTGGCAAGCTGCCCGAGCGCGATAAGCCCAACACTAAAAGCAATCCATTGCCTAAGTTTGGAAGTGTGCCACCACCAGTAACCTTCATGATAGAAGGAGGATTGATGGAAAGTTCTATCTTGTCATCCTTTCAAGATGTAGATGGAGGAATTGTGGATGAGGATGTGATGACTATTGCCCCTGACATGTCGGAGTAGATTAAGCACCATCGATTATCATTCAACAAACTTCCTTAGGCTTGAATGCTACTTATTTTACTTTTACTTTCTTTAATATTTTTAGAATAATTATTTTTTTAATTAAAATTGCTTAAATAAATTACTTTTATTAAATTTTTGTTTATGTTGGTCTTTTTTTATTTTGGTATTCAACCAATGATGAATCTACCTTGATATTCATAAATTAGTGTATCTATGCATCATGATCTGAATGACTTTACTAGTAGAGAAAATTTTTCTATAGCATTGAGTTGTGTATGCTTACTTAGAGAGGGTTCCTGCATAATTACCTTTGTCCATGTCCCAGTCAATCTTAGAACATGCTTTGATAAACTTTCAAGGTGAAATTGAACTCTGCCTATTTAAGGGAGAAATGATATAGGCATTGTTTGGTTAGCCAACAACTAGTATCCACCTTATTAATATCAATCCCTAGTTTGTCCTCTTTGAGCCTTCATAAGATTTTAGCTTGCTTTTTATTGGCTTGTGAACCTCGATAGCCTACCTTGGGCTATTTTGACACTTATGACAAGTCTAATGATCACTGATGTAAAGGGGCAAGAAGATCAAGTAAGAGGATGCAAAGTTAAGACCATAAGGATAGTTGAAGTTTACCTGAGTTGGACTTAATATCTTAGACCTATCAAGGTAATAAAGGATTCATCCTTGTTGAAGCAAACTCACCCCACCCTATTCATAGCCAGAAGCATAAGATGGTACAAATAAGATAACTCTCTTAGAGCTAGGGTAAAAAAACCAAAAAAAAAACAAATAAAAAAAAGAAAAAGGAAGAAAAGAAAAAATGGCGGTTAACCAAAAAGGCCGGTTCAGAAAGCCAACATAGTTCTTCTTACCTAAGGCATCATAAGACTTCCACTTAGTTTATGAAGACATATTGACTTGAATTCGTCCAACCTAGCAAAAACTCAAATAAAACAAGACAATAGGGAATAGACTATCTTTCATCCCACACAACTTCAAATCTGTAATTTTGAAGATCTTTGATTTGATTTTTCAAAAGAGTAATGGGCAGAATGATGGTCCTGAGCTTATGTAAAAGAAAGAGATCAAGATTGTACTAATTAAATCTTGATTTCTACCAAGAAGATAAGCTCTATCCTTTCATGAAGCAAGATTTCAAGTTTTGTCTTTCCATGAAGCAAGAAAACAAGATGCCTGAAAGTTGGAAATGAAGTCTAGAATTTAAAATTTCCAACTATCTATAGTTCCAACAGAAAGTTTATAGTGTGAAGGTTTATCAGTAGTATCACATCAGCTTTCATCTAAAAATGGCCTTCATTTAACCCATATCCCTTATAGACCCCATTTCAAGCCCATTAAAGACTTGTTGATCTCTTTTAGTAGGTAGAGTCTATTAGTGGAGATTGTTTGAATAAGCATGTATATGAGATAGACAAAATTTAAAACTCAATGAGATCTTTAGCCAAGTAATGTGTATGTGCCTATCTGAAGTGCAATAGTTCTTGATTAAATGGAAATGATTCCCGAGTTTAGTATGCTAACTAGAGATATCATGTTATAGATATATTGATTTGGGAAAGTCGAGTCCTGAGATAAATTGACACTGATTTGACAAAGTCAATATTTGATTTAAAAAAATTATTTTCTTGTTATATAAATCTTCAAGTTAAGGGAAGTGTGTTGCACCATTGAATCTCAAAAGACACATTGGGAAAAATAAATAATGATTTGCATGGTTATGAAGAAACTACCAACTAATGTGCTAAATCATAGTTTGAAATGGATGTATCTCTATGCTGCTTGGGCCTTACCACTCATGTTTTCAACATCTTGAAAGCCATAAATGTAAAGTCTTCTACCATTTTAATGCAAGACCTAAACAAGTATCCAGAAGGAATCCATGGAGGCACTTCAGCTGATCACCTCGGTCTGTGAATCAATAGAACTACTGTAAGTATTATTCTTGCATATCTTGCACACATAAGCATATAACAATGCATTGTCTATTCTTTGTCAAAATGAACAACAGATACTCTATGAAGCAAACATGAAGTAGATATGGAATCAGGGGCATAGAAGGTCTATTGCTTGAGGAAGATCCAACCACTTTACAAAAATGGAGATGCGTGCTTGTGCAAAGAACAAAATAAAATGCGAACATCAATCAAGAGCAAGCATGAGAACAAGATCATTGGTTTGAGCCTACACATGGGGAAAAACTTCCTCTTTTCAATTCTTGATTTTATGCAAGTACAAAATATTTTCAGTCTCACTTTCAATATTTTGCCACGTACGGGGCAAAGAGAGGATATGAGAGCTAGCTAAAAAAATAGCTGATTTTTTTTGCAAAAGGAAGAACAAAATAAGAAAGTAAGAACCTAAAAGAAGGAAGATACATAAGACAAAAGGTCAGAAGAACTGAAGTCAATCCATTGAAGGATGGAATAAGTGGCTAGAAGAAAGCCTGTACTTTCAAATGACAGAAAGTCAGTATAGCTAGAAGAGCTGAAGTCAATCAATTGAAGAATAGAACAACTGGCTAGAAGAAAGCCAAAACTCTTAGATAATGGAAGGTCAGCACAATCCATTAAAGAATAGAACCAATTGGCCAGAAGAATGTTGAAATTCTCAAACAACAAAGGGATTATCAAGCTAGAAGAGCTTAAGTCTCGGGTCAAGAATCCAAAATTTAGTATCCGATCAAGAACCTTAATCCAGTCTCGGGTCTAGCACCCTAATTCAATTTTGAGTCGAGAACCCTAATATAGTCTCGGGTCGAGCACCCTAATCCAGTTTTGAATCCAGAAGAGAAGTACCGGGTCAAGCACCATAATCTAGTATCTGGTCGTGAACCCTAATCCAGTCTCGGGTCGAGCACCCTAATATAGTCTTGGGTCAAGTACCTTAATCCAGTTTTGGGTTGAGCACCCTAATCCAGTTTCGGGTCTAGTACCCTAATCCAATTTTAGGTCGAGAACCCTAATATAGTCTTGGGTCGAGTACACTATTCCAATTTTGGGTGGAGCACCCTAAATTCAGTATCAGGTCGAGCATCAAACCCAAATTCAGTATCAGGTTGAGAACCAAAAATTCAGTCTCTAGTTGATAACCCAAATCATTTTTAAGTCTAGAACTCAAACCAGGTCTAGAACCCAAACCATCTCAGGTCTAAAACCCAAATCATTTTTGAGTCCAGAACTTGAACCGGGTCCAAAACCCAAATCATTTTGAAGTCCATAACTCAAATCGAGTCCAGAATCCAAACTGTCTTGGGTCTAGAGCCCAAATTATTTTTTAGTCTAGAACTCAAATCGGATTTAGAACCCAAATCATTTTTGAATCCAAAACATAAATCAGGTCCAGAACCCAAAATTTTTTTTGAGTCTAGAATTCAAACCAGGTCCAGAACCCAAATCCAACCTCAGATCCAGAACCCAAATCTAACCTCGGGTCTAGAACCCATCCATGTCCAAAATTATCTCAAAGTCATGTTACTTTTTACTCTCAAATAATTTAAGATCATTCAAGTAAGGAGCAAACTGTAGACTCTTCATTTTGGCCCTAAGCTAGTCCGATCCCAATTAACAAAGGCCAAACTATATTTGACCTGATTCCAAAAAGCTTAGACTTAGTTCATGGCTTTTAATGAATCGGTTTGGTTCTGCAAGGCCTATAAATAAGTTGATTCGATTTATAAAGGTTTAAAACTTAGTTTATAGCTTTTATAAATCAGGTTCGGTCTAAGAATAAGTTGCTTTGATTTTAAAACCCTAAACTTAGTCCGGTTTATCATCCAATTTTAATTCAGCTTATTAATCCCTTAATTAAGATGGACTTCGTTTAGGCTATCAGATTAATTTTTAGGGTTTTATTTCAAACCTAATTATGCCTATAAATACTGATGTTTAACATGAAAACATGGAATCAACAATTAGCACGGTTAAGAAAAAAGCAACACAAAAGCAATAAGCAAGGTAGTCTCTAGCCAAAGATTTAAGACTGGTGGAGGCAAACTAAAAGCTTGAATCAATATACCCAACTTTGGTGGAACCAATAAATGGTGGTTTGATTTCATCATTTTTTTCACTTAGAATTACATTAGTTAACTTTGATCATTATTCTGCAAGTGTTTAAATATCCAGTAACAATCGTTATTTTATTATGCAATGTTTTTTCTTCTATATTCTACTCAATCTTCTTCTACATCTTCTTTATCTCTTGCTTTTGAATTTTAAATTTACCATTACTCTTCATATCAATCAATTCACCCCCTCTTGGTTGCTAATTTGGGACAATAATTGATATCGGAGCTAGTGCAGACCCTTAATTTTGGAATGGATTAAATTCAATCCTAATTAAAAAGGGTCCGATACAATTTTAGAATCTTAAAACTAGTCCTATACAATCTTAAAAGTCTAAGTCAAATCCAATTCAATTTTTAGAAGATTAAACATAGGCCGATCTAATTTTAAAACCTTTAATTAAAATTCAAATCAGATTAATAGTCTAAACCGATACAGTTCAATTTAAAAGGGCTAAGTAGACGAGTGGGCCATCATATTCAACATGAGCTTGCTCATGTCTAATTTGGCAAGGCCAATTAGACATGGGCCATTCTCATGTCGAATTGGCCATGCCAAATTTGATATGAGCATGCTCATGTCAAATTGGCTAGCCAAAATTCGACATAAGCCCTTAATCTTGCCTAATTTATTTTAAATCTAGTTTTAAGTGTCCTAACTGTTATTAAATTAAAAGAGACTCGCATAGACAAGAGTTTTTTGAATGGGATTAAGATGAAGGAGCTGAGATTAACCCTAATGCTGCTTATAAATATAGGTTTTACAAACCGAATTGGGAGAGCAACTGAGAGCCACCTTGAACAATCAAAAAATACACAGAACTTAAACCGAGAGCCGAGAATATCAATAAAAAAAAGAGAGAGAGAAAGCGAAGAAAACAAAGAGAGATAGTAAGCATCCAATGATCATTGGATCATTGAGACATCAACCAAAGCTTAAGTTGATCCATGCAGTAGCACCATCCAACATTAGCTTCTGTAGAGCTGTGGCGTTCAAACAAAGCGTGGTTCAATAAATTCATTTTGGTGTAGTCAACAACACAGGTATGATTTTCTTTAACTAATTCTATTTAGTTTAATTGATTATATTCATTGCTTACTCTCTTGTAGGTTTATTGTTTTTCTTGTCTTAATTTATTTAATCTCTCCAAAGCCTTTAATCCATAAATCCTAACTCTAATTCCATAATTCCAAGTCCCTAATCCTTTAAGTGTAACCCAAATTTGCGTATCTTATAATAATTTACACATTAGGTGCTAGAATTGTATTATAAACCTAAATCTAGCATGCAAAATTTCAGTTTGAGGATTAAATCTCTTTATTAGATGCATAAAGCCCTAGGTTAGCACAAAACTCAAGTTAGCAATGGAAAACCCTAAGCTTGGCAATATAAGAAACCCTAGTTTTAGATTTAAACCCTATGTTAATCAAAAGAATTCTAAAACCCTAATTTGATTAGTAAGAGTTATAAAACCATAATTTTGCAATTTAACCTTAATTTGGTGATGTAACCTTAGTTTTGATTATTGATTTATTATTATGTGACGAATGATGAGTTTGGATTTTATTTTATTGCTTTTAATGAATGATTGATGGGTATTTGTTTATTATTTATATTGTGAGGACAATGTAAAAGACACGTTTTTACTTCGTGGGTGCCTTGTTTATTTTTAATTATTTTCTTTAATTGTAAGGATTTTGGGCTATTGTAAGGGATTCGTTTCCACTAATTGGTGGGTATCCTATTTTTATTCTACTTGTATTACATACTTTTTGAATAGTTATAAGGGCATGTTTGTAACACCCCCATATCCAATGCACACACACTACAACCACAACAATGTAGCATAAGTGCACCAAACATAGGGATGCTACGGTTTTCTTAACATTCAAAACACTTTAAAACTTGATACAATACCCTTATCATTATACATTATAGAAAAGTAGATCATTTACTTATAAAACAAAACATATTAGTTATATATATATATACATTTAAATATTACACAGCGGAAGTTATAAAATATTTACATATTTACATATTAAACATTTCTTTACAAAATATAAAGAAGTATACATGATTGGCAAGTCTGCTCTGATCTTTAAGCTCCCAAAATGGATTCTTCAAGGTCTACTCTCACTTGGTCTTGATGAACTCTCGGGTTCAACTCTATCAACTCTATTACCTGCGCGATTAAACACTATCGCGCTAAGCCAACGGCTTAGTAAGATAATCATGCAAATGATATGACTTAGTGCAATGCAATGTCATTTCTCAATCCATATTATACATGTAACATCATATATGCAAAACTAACAACATACTTTCACATTACATATCACATTTCATATACTTCATTAGTATTCATTTAACCATTCATAATCAACACTAAACAAAGACAAGCATGGGCCCAAGACACACTAATATGCCATTCAATTTTCAGAGTTAAAGCTTTGGTTTTGTTATCACATTTATCAATATCATATACCCAACTAGGCTTCAAGGATTAAGTTCAACCAAGCTTCAAGGGGAGCAAAGCATGCTAAGCTTCTACCCAACTTGGCTTCAAGAACTAACCCAACCTAGCTTCAAGGGTGGTAACATCTCAATTAGGCTTCAAGGATTCAATCCAACCTAACTTCAAGAGATTGTTACACTTATTAGGCATGCCACCAACAACCAACTCTGAAAATGGAATAACACATTAGCCACACAATTCATTTATTATTCAATTATCATTTTCATTCTCAATTCTCAACAACATTTAGGCAAACATGCCTTATTTCTTTCAATCGCATCATCATAGCCAAACACAATGGCATTGTCTCATATCATGTCTTATTTGAATTATCATTGCATCTTTGATATACATTTCAATGTATATTACTCATGAAACACATTACCATTCACAATGCATAACATAACATTGTTCAATCTCAACAATGCAATTAGGGCAAAGAACAATTGATATGATTCATAGTTTTAGGACCTTACACATGCATTTGATTATATCATTCATTGATTCAAGTGTGTTTAAAGTGTTTAGGGTTAGGTTTAGGGACCAACCTACCCTTGGAGAACCAAAACAATGCAATTAGAACAAAGAATAAAAACCCCAACCCACACAATTGAGGGACACGGGCAGCCACTTGAGGGACACGGCCAAGCTTGTGGCCGTGTCACTCAACCCAATTGGACAGTAAGCAACACGGGCAAGGGACACGGCCAAGCTTGTGACCGTGTCTTCCAAAACCAAAATCCAGTAGTGAACACGGCTAAGGGACACGGCCGTGTCTCTCAAAAACTCAACCAACACGCCCAAATTTCCTTGGCTTGGCCGTGTCTCTCCTTTCCTTTGGCCGTGTCACTCATCACCAAAACCCTAAATGTAACCAACCCTCTTCCAAATGCATTTTAACATATAATTCCCAACACAAACTCACTCAAATGGATATAACTCATGTCATAACACATATTCATCACAATAACCACTTAAACAACACATTTGAACACAAACCATCTCAAAACCCTAACTCAAACTTTACTCTTGATTTTCCACTATCAATCTTCACTTATTTTTCCATAATCACAACCAAACCAACACCAATTCCAATTTTTAACTTTAAATCAATTCTAACACTTGCAAACACATATCAAATACACCAAATCATTACATCAACAAATCACACTTCACTTTAAACATAACTTCAAAATTAACAAAGGAAAACAAGAGATTTCTTACCTTAGATGGAGAAATTTCACAAATCTCTAACCAAACTTTTTGATTGCCTCTTCAATTTACTTCTTGCCTCAAGAACACCTCCCTTTCTCTTTGCTATTTGGAGAGCCGGCCACTTCAAGAAAGAAAGAAGAAAAATGCACAAGTCAAACACCTTTTCTTCTTTTAATCTCCACCATGCATTTCATTTCAAGCAATTACTCATATACCCCTCACCACTTAACTTAGCTTTGTCTCTTATAAACCCAATTAAGTAATTTCACATGCCATATAAAAAAAATCTCCTCTTGCATTGACTCTCTCTCTTTGACCATTTTATATGTTATATATATCACCATATACACAACATATAAACTTGTCTCTAAACCCTATTTCTTCCCAAAACACATATACATATACTTTTCTTTTCTCAATTTAAACCAACAACAACAACAACAACAACAACAACATACAAAACTTCTAGGGCATGCATAGGGATATTACAATGTTTCCATCTTGTATGTGTCCCCATTTTTTTTGGTGTGTTAAGACTTGTTTGATTTATTTCAATAATATAATATGATGAATGTTTATTTCCTTCAAATTAAATGTAATATGGATAATGTTATGATAACCGAGAATTCAATAATATTTAGACCTGAAAAGGAGGCCGGATCCAATGAACGGGCATTATAGGGGTACTGGGCCATTTCTCATCTTTCCAATATGTACCCAACTTTTCGAACACAATAAGGAGTAGGGGATTCCTTAGGAACTGAGTCATCCACCCCTTTCTTTTTCTCAATCCATCCGGGTAGCGACTTCATTTTCTTCGAGTTTAGGCTCGTGTTCTCTAAGGCCCTGAGCCTAACAGCTCCGAAGTCACAAGAATCATTCCACTGGGAGTGGAGGCAAAAATCTCCACTCATAGTGACGACTCCACTAGGGATAAGATAAGTTGATTTTGTTGGTCTTTATATTATTTTATTCTTTCTTATTATGGTATTATTCACTACATCATTTAGATTGCATTTGTATGAATGAATTAGGACTCCTGTGTAGCCTGTGTAACCCTTCTAATGTTATGTAAGAGATACTATACTTTCACTCGAGGTATGGAGAATGAGCATTGTTTTATTAGTTTTTGTTATAGATTTGTGTCTTGTTTATTATGATAATTATTGTTTTATTTAGGTATTTTGTTAGTTTTTATCGGTTTGTTTAGTGTTTACATTAATTTTGGTAGTTTTAGTTTATTTCAGTGTTTATGTTGTTTTTGATCTAATTTTTAGTATGTTTTTATGTTTTGATTAGTTAATGTTTATTTATTTTTTGTTTAAAGTTTTGTTACAAGTTTTGTGTTAGGTTAAAAAAGTCAAAGAAACAAATTGAAGGAGAAAGGGGCAGTGGCTGACACAGGCAGAGGACACGGCCAAGTCACTGGCCGTGTCCCATACCAAGTTAAAAAGGAAGAGCAAGTCCCAGTAGCAGACACAAGCAAGGGACACGGCCAAGTCAGTGGCCGTGTCCCTCCAAAGAAGCCCAACACGGCCAAGTCACCTTCACTTGGCCGTGTTTCACTTGGTTCCAAAGGAAAAGAGAAGCAAATCTTCACAGAAGCAAACACAGGCAAGGGACACGGCCAAGTCACTGGCCGTGTCCCTCCAAAAGGCTCCAACACGGCCAAGTCAAGCTCCAACTGGCCGTGTCACTCAACCAAAGAAGAAAAGAAGAAAATTTTCACAGTAGGCGACACATGCAAGGGACACGGCCAAGTCACTGGCCGTGTCCCTCCAAAGAGAACCCACACGGCCAAGTCACATGCAACTTGCCCATGTCTCTCATGAACCAAGCCCGTAGCGGATTTTAAAGCGGACGTTTCGTATAAAAGGAAAGAGTGAAGCTAGGGTTTGGGACTGTTGATGATTTGGAGAGCTGATTTAGCCTTCTGAGAGTGAGCTTAGGGTTTTGACATTTGTTTTCTTTAATTTTGATTACACTTTTGATTACTTTAGCTTAGATTAATTGCTCTAGCCATTGATGCATCCTTCTTGCAAGATTTGAACAAGAGATTCATCAGAAGCTTCAAGGAGTTTGTAACTTGGTTTTGTTCTCGAACTTATTCTCTTTATTTTCATTGAAATTGTATTTATGGATATTATCATGTCTATTTTGATTTCTTTGAACTTTAATGAGATGAATATGTTTGATTGCATTATGATCTAATTTGATCTAGTCTAGGGTTTGTATGGATCTGCTATGATTGTATGAATTGGTTATTCTCTTAGCTAATAATTTCTTTAGCCTTGATTGAATGAAATATTTTAATATATAATTGATTGGCCACCAATTATGTGTTTTAGGTATTAGATGATGGATTGAGAGATGAAGTCTAATGCTGGATCAATTCAATTAGGGACTTAGGTGAATTAGAGATATAACCTATTGAAAAGATTGTTTCAATTATAACAAGATTAGTTGTTAGAGGTTTGAATGCGAGAGCTTATTTCCTTGACTCAATTAATTAAGTTGTTTGAGATTTAATCTTTGAAATTGAATTAGTTAAGAGGAATAACCATATATACATATAAGTAGTAGAGAAGTGCAAACCCTAGACCCTTTTTTATCAAGTGAATCAAAACATCAGCTCTTGTTTACTTTTATTATTTTAAACTTCAATTAAACTTTTTCATTAGTTAGCAATTTAAATTTATTCATTTCTTGTTACTTTTTATCTGATAATCAATTAGCCACTTTAGCTTCCTTGTGAGACGACCTTGGGGCGATCACCTTTGCTACAGCTACCTCGTATACTTGCGAGTGGCGCTTTGTGGTAGAGTTAATTCGAGCGCAACAAGTTTTTGGCGCCGTTGCCGGGGAGGCTAATTGGCGAAATTGTTTATTAGGCAAAAATATTTTAGATTATTTTTCATTGTTTATTTTTTATTTTATTTTGTCTTTTGCTTTTAATAATTTCTTTTTCTAGAAAAATTCTGTTTATGCAAGGCACGAGATCGCTCGAAGGAGAGCTACATCCATTCATTCCAGAAATTCAGAGAGTGAAAAGGAGCAGAGAAGAGTTTGAGCTTTTCACCGGATTTGATACAGAGGAGGACACTTCTGAATTTGAGTCAGATTCTGCACAATCAGTTAAAATGGCTGAAGAAAGACAAAGAACCATGAGAGATTTTGCTAGACCTGTCATTGGGACTTCCACATCTTGTATAAGGTTGACAGATGCAGCAAGGAATTATGAGTTGAAGAACATTCACTACAACATGCTGCCATCATTCTATGGAGTTCCAAATGAAGATCCTTTGAACTTTATTCGGGATTTCTACTCCACCCTCAACACTTTTCCATTGGGAGGATTAACAGAGGATCAGTTGAGGATGCGGTGTTTTCCATACACTTTGAAGGATAGGGCAAAGAGCTGGCTTATGATGTTGCCCGAAAACTCACTGACAACTTGGGAGCAAGTTTATAACAAGTTCATGGGCAAGTTCTATTCACATCAAAAGACAGCTGAGTTGAGAGGGAAGATTGCCACATTCTCTCAATTTGAAGGAGAACCATTTCATGAGGCTTGGGACAGATTTAAGATGCTATTGATCCAGTGTCCACATCATCACTACCCGCTTCAACTTCTGAACCAGTTTTTCTATGATGGTCTCACCCAGCAATTTCAGAACACTGTTGATAATGCAGCTGGGGGAGCTATGGGAGAAAAGACAGCTGATGAGACTTATGAGATCTTTGAGATGTTGGGAGCTAATTCTCAACAAAAGAGTGTAAGGGGAAGAAGTAAAGGGGTGAATCAATTGGAAGCCAATAGTGAAATGGTCAGTCAAATGGCTGAATTGACAAGGCAGGTTCAGATGCTAAACATGAAGAACAATATTTCTTCATCTACTCAAGAAGTGTGTGGAATCTGTGGGACATTAGGGCATGGAGAAAATAGTTGCCCCTCTGCATATGAATCATATGGGAATGAAGCTGAGCAAGTCAATGCCATGGGGGGATTTCAACCAAGAGCTCGGAATGATCCTTATTCAAATTCATACAATCCTGGTTGGAGGAATCACCCAAATTTTTCTTGGGCAACAAATAATTCTCAGCAGCCTTTCCATTTTCTCCAGAGACAGAACCAACAGCAGGGCCAATCCTCAAATCAAGGGCAGTCTAAGATAGAGAGCTTGGAGGAAAGTTTACAAGCTTTCATCAAAGTTAGTGTTCAAAATCAAGAGATGACTAATAAGAGGCTGGACTCATTAGAAGCATCCTTTAAAAAAGTGGAGACTCAAGTAGGACAACTTGCACAACAGATGCAGATTCAACAGAAGGGGAAATTCCCAAGTCAACCTGAGCAGGCACATTCAGTGACTGTTCTTAGGAGTGGTAAGGAAATTAACAATAATGTTGAAAATGATTTTGTGAATGCAGGTGACCAAGAGAACAAGGAGGAAGGAGAACTAGAGAACAAAGGTGATGGAGTTATATCAGTGGAGAAATCACCTTCAGCAGATTTACATAAGGCAAGCAATCCGTACCGGCCTCCTATACCATTCCCTAGCAGGTTGAAAGATGATCAAAAAGATAAGCAATTTTCTAATATCTTCAACATGCTGTCTAAGGTAAGTATTAACTTACCCTTACTTGAAGCAGTAAAGAATATGCCGGCTTATGCCAAGTTCTTCAAAGACCTGATCACCAAGAAAAAGAGGTATGAGCCAAATGAAAAGGTGATAGTTTCCGAGGTAGCTAGTGCTGTTCTGCAGCATAAACTACCTCCCAAACTAAAGGATCCTGGTAGTTTTATAATTCAACTTTCTATGGGGAATGGAAAGGGGACTGAGGGCATGTGTGATCTAGGAGCTAGTGTGAATTTGATGCCTTATTCTATGTATAAAGAATTAGAACTAGGGGAACTCAAATCAACCAAAATGATGTTGCAATTAGCTGATAGATCTTTTAGATTCCCGAAAGGGGTTATAGAAGATGTGTTAGTTAAGGTTGGTGGGTTAATAGTACCTGTAGATTTCATAGTTCTTGACATGGAAGGGAGTAATTCTGCACCATCAGCACACACATTTTACTGGGTAGGCCTTTCATGGCTACTATCAACACCTTAATAGATGTTAAAAATGGTAAGTTGTCAATGACTGTCTTAGGACAAACTGTAGAATTTTCTATTTTTAACACTTCTCCCATTCCTACAACTGCTTTATATGAGAATTTTTCTTTAATTAACTGTGTTGATGCAGTTGTTTTAGATGATTTCTTGCATATAGGTTCCTCAGATAAAGTGGGACTGACACTGACCTTAGAGGAGGAGGCTAAACCAGTGGGGGAGACCCAAAAGTGCCTTAACCCAAAGGTATATGAGAGTTTGAGGAATTATATGGATCACACTAAACACTTCATGACAGATTTATTGGGCGACAGACATTGAGTCCAGGTATGAAAGTTTTACTTTTTAATTATCGACTCCGTCTGTTTTCAGGTAAATTCAAGTCTCGTTGGAGTGGTCCTTTCGAGGTAACCAAGGTATGTCCTTCTGGTGCTATTGAATTGCTTAACTCTAGAACCAATAAGACTTTTAAAGTAAATAGACATAGAGTTAAACCATATAAAGAAGGATTTCAAGAAGTGAGGATCATTGACAGCACTTTGATCCATGATTCCTAGTCTTGCATGATGTCCAGCTTTATGACATTAAAGAAGCGCTAAATGGGAGGCAACCCATTAGTTTGAATTTCTTTTTCATAGTTATAATTTTATATTTTGCAATTTTGATTTTATGTTTAGTTTAAATAAATGGAAACCCTAAAGCTCTCTTGCATCTTATTTTTGAACATTTGTGTTTGTGATGGAAAGTTAGGGTTTTGCCTCACCAGGGTACGATGGAAGACAGGTTGTCCTTTAACTCTTTTTCTTTATTATTCTTATTTTCCATTGAGGACAATGTAAATTCTAAAGTGTGGGGTAATCTTTTAGCTTTTCTTTAATTTTTCTTTTGTTTGTCTTGATGTGTTTATTGTGTTTGTTGTGCATGGCATAATTGTTGAAAATTTATTGATCCTTTCTGTAATTCTAGCATTGTAGTTGAGACTTTAGTATTAGCATAGAAATGAGCATTTGAATTGATTCAGGATCAATTTTCACATTCTGCAATGCATGACATATAAATCTTTGTGAACCCAGCTGTGTGAGTTTTGAGCCTCATAATTTGATATTATTATCAGTTGATTTTCTTTTCTTAAGTGTGCACCTTCATGATTTTGCATCTCTAGAGTTTGCTTTTGCATACTAATTGAACTCACATTATGATTTAATCTCAAGTTTTAAAATGATGAAGGCAAATTAGGTTAGCCCCTTTAGCTTAAAAAGACCTCCCTTAATATTGATTTCCTTAGTGAGCCAAGTTGAGCCATTGACCTTTTCTTGTTTGATCAACACAATTCTCAACTTAACATGTTCTTATTATCATCATACCTGCATTAAGGAATGGAGTTTTTATGTTTTGACAATTGGGTAGTTTATTTCAAAATGTGGGGTAAGTAAGTAAAAAAAAAAGGTATTGCTATTTGGGGTAGAAATGCATACTTTGCACTTTGTATTTGATTAAGAGTTGACTATTCTTTTCCTCTACATGTTAAGCTAGATGATATATGCAATGTTATATTTTGTATATATATATGTATTAAAAAAATAAAATAAAAAAAATTTATATATAATAAAAGAAAAAGAAAAAGAGAAAATAAAAAAAGGAGATATATATATACAAAAGTCAAATATGTTCTAGCATTGGTTATCAAAAGAGGAATGTCGACTCATGTATTTTTCTTTGAGTATGCAATATGTGAGGTATTAAGGGATGGTGAGTATGCCATTTGAAGGAGTTATGAGTTTCTTAGCAAGAGTAGTGTCTAATTTAGATACTCCATTTCTTGATGCTCCAGCATAAATGTCTTTTCTCACACCCTTACTTTAGCTCCATTACATCCAAATGAAAGACCTTCGGATTATTTCTTGAGACAATCAGTGAGAGAGATTGGATAATTAAGCAAGTTTATGGTAGTATGCAGTCATGAGTGGTTTGAGTGATTAACCTTTGAAATCGAGTGAAACACTTAGATGAGAGATAAGATTTGTATGTCTGGATTAATGAATGAGTTAAGAAAATCTTGATTGAAAGTAATTGCAATTAGTTATGTCTGACTCTTAAAGTATTTTATCTTATATGTTGGAATTATGGTTAAGGTTGTTTGAGTTTTTAATTTATGCCATGTGAATTTGCTTGAGGACAAGCAAAGTTTTAAGTGTGGGGTAGTTGTTTTATTAGTTTTTGTTATAGATTTGTGTCTTGTTTATTATGATAATTATTGTTTTATTTAGGTATTTTGTTAGTTTTTATCGGTTTGTTTAGTGTTTACATTAATTTTGGTGGTTTTAGTTTATTTCAATGTTTATGTTGTTTTTTATCTAATTTTTAGTATGTATTTATGTTTTGATTGGTTAATGTTTATTTATTTCTTGTTTAAAGTTTTGTTACAAGTTTTGTGTTAGGTTAAAAAAGGCAAAGAAACAAATTGAAGGAGAAAGGGGCAGTGGATGACACAGGCAGAGGACACGGCCAAGTCACTGGCCGTGTCCCATACCAAGTTAAAAAGGAAGAGAAAGTCCCAGTAGCAGACACAAGCAAGGGACACGGCCAAGTCAGTGGCCGTGTCCCTCCAAAGAAGCCCAACATGGCCAAGTCACCTTCACTTGGCCGTGTTTCACTTGGTTCCAAAGGAAAAGAGAAGCAAATCTTCACAGAAGCAAACACAGGCAAGGGACACGGCCAAGTCACTGGCCGTGTCCCTCCAAAAGGCTCCAACAAAGCCAAGTCAAGCTCCAACTAGCCGTGTCACTCAACCAAAGAAGAAAAGAAGAAATTTTTCACAGTAGGTGACACATGCAAGGGACACGGCCAAGTCACTGGCCCTGTCCCTCCAAAGAGCACCCACACGGCCAAGTCACATGCAACTTGGTCGTGTCTCTCATGAACCAAGCCCGTAGCGGATTTTAAAGCGGACGTTTCATATAAAAGGAAAGAGTGAAGCTAGGGTTTGGGACTGTTGACGATTTGGAGAGCTGATTTAGCTGTCTGAGAGTGAGCTTAGGGTTTTGACATTTGTTTTCTTTAATTTTGATTACACTTTTGATTACTTTAGCTTAGATTAGATTGCTCTAGCCATTGATGCATCCTTCTTGCAAGATTTGAACAAGAGATTCTTCAGAAGCTTCAAGGAGTTTGTAAATTGGTTTTGTTCTCAAACTTATTCTCTTTATTTTCATTGAAATTGTATTTATGGATATTATCATGTCTATTTTGATTTCTTTGAACTTTAATGAGATGAATATGTTTGATTGCATTATGAACTAATTTGATCTAGTCTAGGGTTTGTATAGATCTGCTATGATTGTATGAATTGGTTATTCTCTTAGCTAATAATTTCTTTAGCCTTGATTGAATGAAATATTTTAATATATAATTGATTGGCCACCAATTATGTGTTTTAGGTATTAGATGATGGATTGAGAGATGAAGTCTAATGCTGAATCAATTCAATTAGGGACTTAGGTGAATTAGAGATATAACCTATTGAAAAGATTGTTTCAATTATAACAAGATTAGTTGTAAGAGGTTTGAATGCGAGAGCTTATTTCCTTGACTCAATTAATTAAGTTGTTTGAGATTTAATCTTTGAAATTGAATTAGTTAAGAGGAATAACCATTCATACATATAAGTAGTAGAGAAGTGCAAACCCTAGACCCTTTTTTATCAAGTGAATCAAAACATCAGATCTTGTTTACTTTTATTATTTTAAACTTCAATTAAACTTTTTCATTAGTTAGCAATTTAAATTTATTCATTTCTTGTTACTTTTAATCTGATAATCAATTAGCCACTTTAGCTTCATGTGAGACGACCTTGGGGCGATCACCTTTGCTACAGCTACCTCGTATACTTGCGAGTGACGCTTTGTGGTAGAGTTAATTCGAGCGCAACAAGCATGGCATAACCACTCATAGCCTCATACATTTTGGTATATACTTTTTATAGGAGCCTAAACTTTTCAACCCAAAGACTCAAGCTCATATAATTGGCCTAGTGACTTTCCTTAGGTTTTTACCCAAATGCTTATTGTTTGACTATGATTGATATATCTTGGTTTGAACCGCGGCTTATTTGGTTTGTTCTTTTCCTAATATGACCTAATTATATTGTAAGCTCAAAATAGTTTCACTCCCTTAAACCCAAAAGACCAAAATTATTTTCAAAACTTTAAAGATGATCTTTGGATATAAAACTTTTCTAAAATGGGTCAAAATTCTTTTCTACCTCATGGCCCAAGTACAAGGCCCAAGATTCATTTTTGACAATGGGCTTTGAAACAAAACTATTTTTCACTTCATTCAAATTACAACTTTTCTTAACATTTTCTTAAATGGGCTTGCAACTATCTAGGTCAATCATGGAATACTAAAAATCAATTGTGGGCCTAATTTATACCAAGAATTGTTAATTATGGGCTTGTTTATGGTATGAATCATTAGTTGCTTTTCCAAATGGAAAATCTATTTATGATAAAACCTTTAATTTAGTTTTAAACCATAATATAGTATAAAAGTTATTTTCAGTTAATCTAATGGATTAAAGCTTAATTAATGGAAATTATCGTGAACTGATTTCTAAATTTGAAAATACAACCATTGGTTAAACCATCCGAGTGAATTTTTCAAAAACAAGATATTCCATGTTGATATTTTTTATCATATACCTTGGAAAAGAAACTTGCCATTCGTGTGTGGAAGATATAAGGTTGGAAGGAATGTCCTAATTATCTTTCATTGTCTGCTATTTATGCATCCATGCATACATGCATTATATGGCATTGATCATTTCTATCTCATAGACCTGGAGTACAGCAGTTCAAGAGCTTATGACAATTCGGCCTACGCCAGTGATGTAGAATCCAGTAACAACTTAGTCAGCTTCTCACCAAAAGTAATAGAACCTGAATAGATTCAGAAGATGGTGGATGATATAATAAGCTCTAAGATGGATGAATTGAAGGAGATCCTGGCTAAAACCATGAAAATCTAGTTGGCTACACTATTAGGGAACATTGTTGAAGCATCTCCTAATACTAAGAAGTAGAATGACAATGGAAAGGCCAGGGTTGGTGAAGTGACTAGGGATGATGACAAGTGATAATGGATGATGATGATTGGGCTTAGCATTTCCAAGATTCTTAAGATAAGAAGAAAGAAGCGAAGACTATGGAGAAGGTAACCATGGAAAAAAACTAAAACTTCAGATGTGTAAAAGATGATTAAATACTAATTTAGAAAAGAAGTTCAAAAAGAAGTTGAAGGTTGATGAGATGTCAGAGTTAGACAAGTTGTTTGAACAAGATGAGGAATTCCCTTATAAGTTCAAGATGCCTTCTTTTGTTA
The DNA here is from genome assembly GCA_947685225.1 of Garcia nutans. Taxonomy (NCBI): domain Eukaryota; kingdom Viridiplantae; phylum Streptophyta; class Magnoliopsida; order Malpighiales; family Euphorbiaceae; genus Garcia; species Garcia nutans. The sequence goes on along the minus strand of CANTUV010000018.1, from coordinate 11,259,103 downwards.
AGTTCGATGGAACTGACAATCCTTATCTACATGCCAAGCAATACATCACTGGCATGCAGTCTACTCGAGCTACTAAGGTTCAAACTCTAAGGTATTTTATGCTCTCATTAGATCCTATCGTGTAGAATTGGTTCAACACCTTATAGGATAATGCTTAGAAGAATTGGGATTCATTGTATAAGGCCTTCATCTAGTAGTATAGGTACAATGTCGAACTAGAAATGACCCTGATGGAGGTGGAAACTATTAGATAAAAGCAAAATGAAAATTTTGTTGACTATGTGAAGAGGTGGAGAAACAAGGCTGCACTACTTAAGAAGAGACCATATGAGTCTGACTAGATTAGAATGATAGTAAGGAGTGTCCTACTCAGTTTGTGTGAATGGATGTCTCATACTCTTATTAGGAATTTTAAAGATCTCCTTCAAGATGGCTTGCAAATAGAAGAACAGGAAAGAGAGACGAATCACTTTTATGGAAGAAGAAATGATAGGAGAAGTTATCAATCTGGCGGTCAGGGTACACAGAAGTCAATAGATGTCAATGCATCAACTTGTCAAGCAAATAGAAGAAAGTTTTCAGATTTAGGGAGACCTCTATCTTGGGTTTTCAATAAGTTGTAGTAGAATGGGCTATTACAGCCATTGGCTCTCTGACCTTTGCCGAATCCTCTTCCATCAAGCTTTGATACCAAGGCCTTTTGTCAATTCCATTAAGTGCAAGGGCATGAGATAGATAAATGTGTTCTCTTAAGGCATGGGATCCAAGATTTGATTGACAGTGGAAAGTTACCTGAGCCTAAAAAGCCCAACACCAAGAATAATCCTCTACCTAAATTTGAAAAGGTGCCACCACCTGCAACCTTCATGTAGAGGGAGGATTGGAGGAGAGTTTTGTCTTGTCATCTTGTCATGATACAGATGGAGAAGCTTCTAAAGAGGAGGTACTACTAAGCAAGCTTGAACCAACTATGGATGATGAAGCGATGACTATTATTGATGATCCTTGCCCTTCATATGTCCAAGTAGAAAAAGCTCTTTCGACTTTAAATCAATAAAACTTCCCTTGGCTTGTTTGGTTTTTATCTCATTTTTTTAGTATTTTCTAGAACAATTATATTTTTCAAATTAAGATTGTTTAAATAAATTATTTTTATTAAATTTTTATTGGTTTTTGTTCATTTTGGTGCTCAAGCAATGACGAGTCTAGCTTGATATTTATAAATTGGAGTATCTATGCATTATAATTCGATTAACTTTACTAGGCGGGGAAGTTGTTCTATAGCATTGAGCTATGTATGCTTACTTAGAGAGGGCTCCTGCATAATTTGTCTAGGTCTTAGTTGATCTTAAAACATACTTTGACAAACTGTGGAGGCAAAATTAAACTCTGCTTATTTAAGAGAGAAATGATCTAGGTATTGTTTGGATAGCCAACAACTAGTATCCACCCATGTTAACATCAATCCTTAGTTTGTTCCCTTGAGCCTTAATAAGTTTTTAGCTTGGTTTTTGTTGGCTTACAAACCTAATAACCTACCCTAAGCTTTTGTTACACTCTGGACAAGTCTGATGATCACTGAATTACCAAAAGGAAAAGAAGGTCAAAGAAAAGTTTGTGTTATCAAGACTATAGGGATAGTTGAAGGTCACTTGAACTAGACCTAATATCACAGAATGACATCAGGGCAACAAAGGATTCATCCTCACTAAAGTAGACTCATCCTACTCCACTCATTCATAGCTAGAAACATAAGATGGTACAAATAAGACAACTCTCATAGAGCTAGGGCAAAATAAAAAAACAAAAAAAAAGAAAAAAAGAAGAAAAAATAGAAAAGAGAGGAAAAAGAAAAAAAGAAAAAGAAAAAGAAGAAGAAAAAAAAGGAAAAGAAAATAAAATCCAAAAAAGCAGTTCAGAAAGTCAACTGATTTCTTTTTTTATCTAAAGACAGCAGAAGACTTCCACTTAGTTTACGAAGATGATTGACTTGCATTGGTTCATTCTAGCCAAATATTCAAATAAAATTAGAGAATTAGGAGAAAAATCATCTTTCATTTTATCCAATGTAGCTCTAAGTCAGTAATATTGAAAGTCTTAGACTTGATATTCCAATAGTTAAAAGAACAAAAAGAAAGAGAAAGAAAAAGGATGGTCTAAAGATCAAGATAGTACTGATTGGATCTAGATTTCTGCCAAGAGGGTAGTAGGACATTCAAGCTTTGTATTTTCATTAGGTTTGAAGATAAAAGTGATGCTCGGAGTTTAAGAATACCTCCAACAACATAAATTTTCAACAAGAAGATTTTGGCATAAAGGTTTGTCTATAGTGTCACATCAGCTCTAATTTGAAAATGACCTTCATTTATCCCATGCCCCTAATAGACCTCATTTCAAGCCTATTAAAGACCTGTTGATCTCTCTTAGTAGGTAGAGTCTATTAGCAGAGAATGTTTGAATAAGCATGCATATGAGATAGATAATATTTAAACTTAATGAGATCTTTGGCCAAGTAATGTGTATGTGTTTATCTGAAGCACAACAATCTTTGCTTAAATGGAAATGATTCCCAAGTTTAGTACAGTAACTAGGGTTATCATGTTGTAGGTATATTGATTTGGGAAAGTTGATCCCTGAGATAAATTGACAAAGTCAACATTTGATTTTTAAAATTAAAAAAATGTTTTCTTATTACATAAACCTTCAAGTTAAGGAAAGTATGTTACATTGTCTAACCTCGAAGGAAATATTGAGCAAAATAAATAATCATTTGCAAGTTTATGAAGAAGCTATCAACTGACGAGCTGAATTATAGTTTGGAATGGATGTATCTATAACTATGCTGCTTGGGCCCTACCACTCATGTTTTCAACATCTTGAAAGCTATAAACATGAAGTCTTCTGTCATTCCAATGCAAGACCTGAATGAGCATCTAAAAAGAATCCATGGGAGTAATTCAGCTGATCACCTCATTATGTGAGTCAATAGAACTACTATAAGTATTATTCATGCATATCATGCATACATAAGCATATCACACTGCATTTTTTTTTGTCTTGCATTGTCTATTCTTTGTTGAAGCGAACAACAGAAACACTATGAAGCAAACATGAGAAGTAGATATGGAATCAGGAGAGCATGAAAGGCCCATCGCTTGAGGAAGATTCAATCACTTTATAAAAATAGAGATGTGTGCTTATGTAAATAACCAGACAAAATGTGAACATCAATCAAAGCTTATATGGGAATAAAATCATTGGTTTGAGCGTACACAGGGGAAAAGTTTCTCCTTTCAATTTTTGAGTTTATGTATGTACAAAACATTTTTAGACTCACTTTCATTATTTTTCCATGTAGGTTGCGAAGAGAGGATAGCTAAAAGAATGCAAATGACAAAAGATCAGGATAAAAGTCCAAGAATAGAAGATCAAAGCTGAAGTTGAGGCAAAATAAAGGTCCATCTTTAAGAGTAAGGAATCAAGATGAAGATTGGTCTAGCTAGAAGAGCTGAAGTCAATGCAAGACAAATGTTTAAGGGTAAAGACCCAATGTCCAAAGGATAAAGATCCGTCTTGAAGGGTAACGATTTAATCTCCAAAGGATAAAGATCTATTTTTAAAGGGTAAAGACCCAATCTCCAAAGGATAAAGATCCATTTTTAAAGGGTAAAGACCCATAATCTATTAAAGAATCAAACAACTGGTTAGAAGAAAGCCAGAACTCTCAGTTGATAAAAGGTCAGCATAATCCATTAATGAATGGAATAAATGGCTAAAAGAAAACCAAATTTCTTAGATGACAAAATGTCAACCAAGCTAGAAGAATTGAAGTTGATATATTTTTCTCAAAGCATCCAGTCACAGGCCGAGAACCCAAACCAATCTCAGGTCTAGAACCCATATCCAATCTTGGGTCCAGAACCCAAACCAGTTTTAGGTCCAAAACCCAAATCAATTTCAGGTCTAGAACCCAAACCAGTCTCAGGTTTAGAACCCAAATCTAACTCAGGTCCAGAACCCAAACTAGTTCAAGTTCACCAAAACCAAGATATTAAAGTTTCTTGTTGGTTTTTATTGGGATATTAGAGTTGCCCAATTATCCATTGAGATATTAGAATTGTTCAATGGTCAGATGTTGATACTCAATGGTTCCTCACCCTAAGGTATCCATCCTTTGAATTTCTGTTAGCTTGTCTCTGTGTTTTGTTTTACAAATGCTTAGCGCCAAAATTTAGAAGTTGTATCATTGCTTTTTACTCTCTTCTACTAAAGTCTCAAATCGTTCAAGCAAGGGGCAAAACTGTAGATCCTTAATTTTTACACGGATTGAATTTAGTCCCAAATAAAAATGGTCTGGTAAAAATTTTAAAGTATAAACCTAGTCCTCTACAATCTTAAAAGTCTGAGTCAAATCCAATCCAATTTTTAGAAGGTTAAACATAGGCCGATCCAATTTTAAAAGCTTTAATTAAAATTCAAATCTGATTAAAAGTCTAAAATGACTCAATTTGTTTTAAAAGGCTAACTGGATGAGTGGGCCATTCAATTTGACATGAGCTTGCTTATGTCTAATTTGGCAAGGCCAATTAGACATGAGTCATGCTCATGTCTAATTAGCCATAGATAGCTCATCTAATTTGGCAAGGCCAATTAGACATGAGCCCATGCTCATGTCGAATTGGCCATGCCAAATTCGATATGAGCATGCTCAAGTCTAATTTGGCAAGGCTAATGGGCTCATGTCGAATTGGCTAGCCCAAATTTGACATGAACCCTTAATCTTGCCTGATTTGGTTTTAATACAGTTTTAAGTGTCCTAGCTATTATTAAATTAAAAGAGACTCGGATAGACAATAGTTTTTTTGAATGGGATTAGGATGAAGGAGTCGATATTAATCCTAATGTTGCTTATAAATACAAATTTAAGAAACCAAATTGGGACAGAAACCGAGAGCCAGGTTGAACAATCAGTAAACACAAAACATAAACCGAGAGCCGAGAATATCAACAAAATAAAAAGACAAAAGAAAAGAAAACAAAGAGAGACAATAGTCATCCAATGATCATTAGATCATTGAGATATCAATCAAAGCTGAAGTTGATCCAGGCAGTAGTACCATCCAACATCAGGTTCTGTAAGGTTGTAATGTTCAAACAAAACGTGGTTTAATAAATTCATTTTGGTGGAGTCAACAACGCATGTATGATTTTCCTTAACTAATTCTATTTAGTTCAATTAATTATATTAATTGCTTACTCTCCTGTAGTTTTATTGTTTTCTTATTTTAATTGATTTAATCTCACTAAAGCTTTTAATCCATAAATCCTAACCCTAATTCCATAAATCCAAGACCCTAATCCTTTAGGTGTAACCTAAATTTGCATATCTTAGAATAATTTACACATTAGGTGCTAGAATTATATTGTAAACCCAAATATAGCATGCAAAATTTCAGTTTTAGGATTAAATCTCTTTATTACATTACATGCATAAAACCTTAGGTTAGCACAAAACTCTAAGTTAGCAATGGAAAACCCTAATTGTGTATATATTGGTCCCAAACCCTAACTTCTATGATTAAACCCTAGCTTGGCAATATAAGAAACCCTAGTTTTAGATTTAAACCCTAGGTTGATCAAAAGAATTCTAAAATCCTAATTTGATTAGTAAGAGTTATAAAACAATAATTTTGCAATTTAACCATAATTTAGTGATGTAACCTTAGTTTTGATTATTGATTTATTGTTATGTGATAAATGATGAGTTTGGATTTTATTTTATTGCTTATAATGAATGATTGATGGGTGTTTGTTTATTATTTAGATTGTAAGGAAAAAGTAAAAGACATGTTTCCACTTCGTAGGTGTCTTGTTTATTTTTAATTATTTTCTCTAATTTTAAGGATTTTAGGCTATTGTAAGGGGTATGTTTTCACCAATTGGTGGGTATCCTATTTTTATTCTACTTGTTTTACATACTTTTTGAATGGTTATAAGGGAATGTTTCCATCTTGTATGGGTGTCCATTTTTATTAGTGTGTTAAGACTTGCTTGATTTATTTTAATAATCTAATCAGATGAATGTTTATTTTCTTTAAATTAAATGTATTATGGATAATGTCATAATAACCAAGAATTCAATAATATTTAGACCTGAAAAGGAGGTCAGTTTTGATGATCCGAGCGTTATAGGGGTGCTGGGCAATTTCTCACCTTCCCTATGCGTACCTAACTTTTCAAACCCAATAAAGGGTTGGGGATTCCTTAGGAATTGAGTCATCAACCCCTTTCTTTTTCCTGGCCTGTCCTGGTGGTGACTCCATTTTCTCCGAATTTAGGCCCGTGCTCTCTAAGGCCCTGATCCTAACAGTACTGAAATCGCAAGAATCATTCCACATAGGAGTGGGGGTGAAAATTCTCGCTCACAGTTAGATAATTTCTTTAAACTTATTTAGGAAATTTGATCCAAAATGGCAAACATTCCACCAACAATCACCTCTACACATGGAAACCTAAATTCATTCCTTAGAACCTATTTTTATGGAGGGATTATTCCTATTGGAAACACAAGATGCATTTGTTCTTAGATAGTGAAGGAATTGAGCTATAGGAATTTGTTGAAAATGAGTAGAAACCTCCTACACATGAAGTTGATGGTGTCCAAGTTCCTTTTCCTAAATCACAATGGTCAAGTGCTAATGTGAAAGATTTATTCAAGAATAATAGAGCAGCTTCCATCTCGATCAATTCAATATCAAGAGAAGAAGGTGGAAGAGTCTAACATCTCACTTGTGCACATTGTATTTGGAAAACTCTTGAGAACTATCATGAGGGTACTACCCAAGTGAGGTTCACTAAGATGCAAATGTATGTATACGAGTATGAGTTATTCAAGATGAAGCCCAACAAAAATGTAAATGACATAATGAATCGCTTGCCTACCATTGTCAACGAATTGAAGAAATATGGCAAGATATATTATCAAGGTGATGTCAATAGCAAAATCTTGCAAGCTCTTAGAGTAAGGAAGAACTTTGAGTCAAAAGTTTCTTCTATTGAAGAGGCTCATGACCTTAGCACCTTGAGAACTAATGAACTTGTGGGAAAGCTACTCACTTTTGAACTACGCAAAGAAAAGAAAGAAGAACAAGGTGAGAAAGAGAAAAGGAAAGCAATACCTCTCAAGGCAATCAAAGAAGTTGAGAGCTCAAGTAATGAAAATAGTGAAAATTAAGAAGAAATGGCAATGCTTTCAAAGAGAATAAGTGATTGGAAGAGAAAGAGAAGATTGCAAGATAACAAAGGTACATTTTCTAAAACCTCCTTCAAGGATAAAGATAAAAATAATGAAGTGAAATGTTATAAATGTGGCAAATTTGGTCACATCAAATCGGATTGCTTCAAGTTGAAGAACAAAAAGAAGTGGGATAAGGAAATGAAGAAATCATTCAAAGCTACATGAGATGATTCTTCCTCAAGTGAAGAAGAAGAAGAGGAGGAGGAAGGAATTGCTAATATATGTCTCATGGCTATTGAGGATGAAAATGACTCCAATGAGGCAGGTACTCAATCCTTAAACTTAATTGCATATGATAATGATGTTGTTGCTGCTTTAGATGATAGTGATTTGATTGAACATATGAACCTAAAAGTGGAAAAGTATTTTTCTAAAATGAAAGTTTATAAGGATAAATGTTCGAAGCTATAAATGGATTTTGTTGCTTGAAAAACTCTACATTAGAATTAAAGGCCTCAAATGAACAATTATAAAAATCAATTGATGAAATAAATAAAAATTCACATAGCTTAGAAAATGTGATCAAGGAAAATAAAATTTTGAAGGATGAACTAAAAGAGCTAAAAGAATCAATTTCAAAATTTCATAAGGGAAAAGAGGCATTAGACTCATTAATAGATAATCAAAGGTCACCCTATTTGAAACATGGTTTAGGATTCAAAGGTTCATCCATCATTACATCTAATGCACCAACATTTGTAAAATCATCTACAACTCAAAGCTCTAGTGTTTAAGTTGTTAAGAACAGTAATGCACAAAATAAACCTAAAAATCCTAAAAGGATTACATTTTGTTCACAAGGCTTTAGAACTAAAGTTCCAAAAGAAAACCATGCATTCATGTATACAAGGCATATACATAAACACAAAAATTCACAAAACCAAACTCATTCAACACAAACTTGCAATTGTGAGCATGGTTCTTTGAATTTCAATAGTAAAGTGCATAAGTATAGAACCTTATATCAATGCACATATTGTATGAAATATGGACATAAGAGCACATTTTGCTATATTAGGAAGGCTCATCTCAAGCTAAAGGATCCCTCTACTACTAACCCTTAAGGACCCAATTTCATTTGGGTACCTAAAAGAAGATGAACATTATTGTTTTGTAGGTATGCCTAAAATCCACTATCAATGAAAATGTTTGGCTTATGGATAGTGGATGCTCAAGGCATATTACAAGTAATGCAAAACTTTTTACACTACTCACTTACGAGCATGAAGGCAATGATCCTTTTGCAAATAATACTAAAGGTAAAATCATTGGCATTAGTTCCTTTGGTATGCTTGGTAAGAATATGATTGATAATGTTTGGCTTGTTAATACATTGAAATATAGTTTGCTTAATGTGAGTCAATTATGTGATAAAGGATATGATGTAAGTTTTGACTCTAAAGGATGCAAAGTTACCAATTCAAATGGCGAACTTGCATTTAAAGGAGTTAGAATTGGCAATACATATAAAATTGACTTACATTCTAATAATGTATTTGAATGTTTGATTTCCATTAGTAATGATGCTTGGTTATGGCATAGAAGATTAGGACATACTAGTATGGATCACTAACAATGCATTAGTAAAGAAGAACTAGTGAATGGTCTCCCTAAAGTAAAATTTCACAAAGATAGGACTTGTGAACTTTGTCAATTTTGTAAGCAACATAAAAGTTTATTCAAATCTAAAAATATTGAAAGAACTTCTAGATCCTTCGAATTCATTCACTTGGATTTGTTTGGAACAAATAGAGTTGCTAGCTTAGGTGGCAAGCTATATGCATTTGTACTTGTTGATGATTACTCAAGGTTTACATGGGTTAATTTCTTAGCTCAAAAGAATGAATCTTTCAATCATTTTAAAATATTGAAAGGAAAATGAAAACTTTGAAAACTTTTGCAATGAGTTTGGTATTTCACACAACTTTTCGGCTCCTAAAACACCACAACAAAATGGTGTGATTGAAAGAAAAAATAAAATATTGGATGAAATGGCTAGGACAATGCTCAATGAGTATGATTTACCATCATACTTTTAGGCAGAAGCAGTTAATACCGCATGTTATATTTTAATTCATGTTTATAAAAGGTCTTTAATAAACAAAACTTCTTATGAGCTACGGAATGGAAGAATACCCAAAAATTCATACTTTAGAGTGTTTGGATGCAAATACTTTATATTGAATACCAAAGACAATCTTGGAAAATTCTCATCCAAATCGGATGAAGGCATATTTTTAGGATATTCATCATCTAGCCAAGCATACAAAGTATTTAATAAGAGAACACTAATAGTTGAATCAATGCACGTTATTTTTGAAGAATCCTCTAAACTTGATCAAAGGAAAGTTCGTGTTCTTGATGATTTTGTAGATACATGTAAAAAATAAGAAAAAATTAATGTTCCAAAAGTAATCATGATGAACAAGAAGTAGAGTCTCAAGAGCTACCCAAAGATTGACAATACAAGAAGGATCACCCAAAAGAACTCATCATTAGTGATACATCAAAGGGAGTAACTACTAGATCTAACTTAAACACTTAGATGTTAATATTACTTTTGTTTCTCAAATTGAGCTAAGGATAATTGAGGAGGCTCGTAGTGATGAATGTTGGGTAATTGCTATGTAAGATAAACTCAACTAATTTGAGAGAAATGATGTGTGGGAACTTGTTCCTAGACCTAAAGACCATCCAATTATAGGATGTAAATTGGTATATAGGAATAAGCTAGATGAAAAATGATCTCATTACTAAAAATAAAGCTAGATTGGTAGCCAAAGGCTATAACTAAGAGGAAGGCATTGTCTAGGATGAGACATTTGCCTTCGTAGCTAGATTAGAAGCTTTTAGAATATTACTTGCATTTACATGTCACATGAATTTTAAACTTTTTCAAATAGATGTTAAAAGTGCATTTCTAAATGGGCTTATTAATGAGGAAGTTTATGTTGAACAACCTCTCGGTTTTGAAGATTATAAATTTTTGAATCATGTTTTTAAACTTACCAAAGCACTATATGGATTGAAATAAGCTCGACGAGTTTGGTATGATAGACTTAGTGCATATTTGCTAAAAAATAGTTTTTTAAAAGGCAAAGTTGACACAACTCTTTTTGTTAAAAAGAAAATGCATAACATTTTGATTGTGCAAATTTATATTGATGACATTATATTTGGTGCTACTAATGAATCTTTGTGCAAGGAATTTGCTTCTTGTATGACTAGAGAATTTGAAATAAGTATGATGGGCGAACTCAAATTCTTCCTTGGACAATAAATCAAGCAATGTAAGGATGGGATCTTCATCAACCAATCCAAGTACACAAAGAAACTTCTTAAGAAATTTGGATTGGATGGCTGTAAAATTAGCAAGACTCCAATGAGCATATCCTTGAAACTTGACAAAAATGAAAGTGGTAAGGTAGTATATGAGAAGAAATATCGAGGTATTATCAAATTACTACTTTACTTAACTACTTCTAGACTCGATATAATGTATAGTGTATGTTTATGTGCTAAATTTCAATCGTGCCCCAAGGAATCACATTTGAATGCCACTAAAAAAATTTTGAAATACTTGAATGGTAAATTGCATTTAGGACTTTGGTATCTTAGAAATACATCATTCATTATTTTAGGCTTTTTGGATGCTGATTATATCGGTAGTCTTTTGGATAGAAAAAGTACAACCGGGGCATGCCATTTGCTTAGTGAATGCCTAGTTTCTTGGTTTAGTAAGAAACAAGTGTCAGTTGCTCTATCTACCGCAGAAGCCAAATATGTTGCTACATGTTTTTGTTGTACACAAGTTATTTAGATGAAACAACAATTGTTAGATTATGGTAAATTTTTTTATCACATTCCCATTAAATGTGATAACACTAGTGCCATTAACTTATCCAAAAATCCAATTCAACATTCTAGGTCAAAACATATAAATATTAGACATTATTTCTTAAGAGACAATGATCAAAACCAAAATATTGTCTTAGAATTCATTGATACACAAAACTAACTTGCTGATATCTTTATAAAACCCTTAAATGAAGAAAGGTTAAACTTCATAAAGCAATACTTAGGGATGATGGATGGAAACACTTTAATGTAGGAATTGGAATTGCTTGAAAAACTTATCTTAGATGATCTAAATTTTCCATTTGTATCTATTTTTTTATTATACATTGAAGCTTCTAATTAAAACACACAATTTCCCAAAAAAAAAAAATCTTAGTTTTGGCTTTTTCCTGATCAGACCACCTTACAGTCTGACCGTACTTGTTTGAAAATTATTGACTTCAAATTTTTTATAAAAGTATGATCATACCCTCTATGGTATGACCAGAATTTTTTAAAATTTTTGACCGTTGTGCCCAAAATTGAAATCACGTTCAGTCCTATAATAGTCTGACTATACTTTTTATGTTTTTTGAATTTTCCCATAGGACTCACAGGAGTATGACCGTACTTTTGCTCTGATTTAAAATTTTCTTAGCCATTGAAACTCATTCAAAACCTGCAAATTACTCCTCCAACAACTATAAATGGTTAGTTCTCAACCAAAACACTATAAATATCCCTCAATATCTATGTCTGCAACCTTTTATCAAATTCTAAACACTCAGAACACACAAACTCTCTTAAAATTTCTTCTTTCCTTCATCTATTTTCTTAATCAAACTTAATGGCTCCCAAAGAACACAAAAGAAAAGCATTAAGAGTTTAAAAAAAATGAAGAGAATTACTGTCTCTTCTCAACAAGAAGAACCACCAAGAAGAAGCCATAAGATAAGATTCAAAGATGGTGAAGAAAGACAAAGGTATGCTACCCTTAAAGACAAAGTTGTAGAACCAAACCGTCTCTTCTCCACCCTCACTCTTGAAACCTTAGGGATGTTAGACGTTGTCTTCAAACTTAGGATGGGAGAAATTTATGTTTCTTGGGCTTGATGACCTTGGTTGGGAGTCCTTGACAAAGAAGTTTCTCACAACCTTGGTTGTTAGAAAAAAAGAGCACCAACCTTTTAGGCTATTATGGGATATCCTTTAGATTCTTCAACCGAGAATATGGTCTTAACCTAGAGGATTTTTAATCTATTTGGGGTTTTCAATTAGAGGCATTTCTCATATCTCAAACATTACACTCACTCCTGAAGTTCAATTGGAATTTTGGAAAGAAATTTCCATTGAAACCTCACTTCACAAGCCATCCAATGCCAAGAACCTTAGGAATTTGACCTATTGGATGTTACATAGGATTATCACCCATACAATAAGTGCTAGGGGAGAAAGCAATGAAAAAGTAACGCACAAAGATCTCCTCTTCCTTTATTGTCTCATTAGAAGTCAAGCCATCCAAATCAAAAAATTCCTAATTGAAAAATTTCAACATATTAGAAAAACTAAATCTAGACTTATTCTTCTGTCCTCCTAAATAACACAAATTGCCAAGTATGTTAGTGTACTTACACTAACAAATAAAGCTACTCTCTCTAATCCTTGTGATCCCACAACAAAATCCATAAACATAGGCTATCTCAAATATGCCAAATGTATTAGGAATGATAATGGGACATATGTCTACCTATTAAGAGCACTAGATGCTAGATCCCAATAAAGGAAAATACCTAGGATTGTAGAAGACATGGTTATGCATTGCATTTGCCTCCATGAAGAGAGAAATTCTATACCAAGGGATGAACCACAACAATTCTTCTGGTCCAAGCTCATACAACCAGATGATCCACTTAGCTATAGAGGGAAAAGAAATTTGGATTCTTCTGGTGTGGTACTGAGAAGGGTTGTAAGTCAGGGCATGGGGAGCGGCAACCACTCGGAGATGGTCTCTCAGCCAAACCTGAGAAAATAGATCCTTTCTATTTACAAACAAAAAAGAGAGATGATGAAATGAGAAGAAACAAAAGGTATAACAAAATTACCTGAAGAATGATCGGGGTAACAGTCCAATTTTCAAATCCGAGTGCAGTTCTGTCAAGACTCTGAATAGTCTCAGCCAGAATCATACCACCAATGCAGTTAAGTTCTTCCATTTGCCTAACCATGGGGCAAAACTTCAAATCTCCAAAGCCAGGATCACGGATGAAAAGAAACCCGGCTAACAGACATAAAACAAAAGCTCGCATCCTATGTTTTAGTTGAACCTCATCTTCAAAGTTAGCGGCCAGGAATTCATCAATCAAAGGAAGCAGCATCGCCTTACTCCCATCCATGATCATAGCTTGAGCTTGAGGCCTTGTAAAGTTGAAAAGCCTCTGAAAAGACCCCACATAGCCAACTTGAACCTCATGCCTTACAAGTGGGGCATTTGGGTCACATCCAATAATTGAGCAGAATTCCTCAAAAAGAGGACACATCTCCTCCATCCAGGCACCAAATATGAAAAAGTGGGCTTGGGGATCCCAAAATCTGATACAAGCATGCAAGAAATGCCAATCCACAGCTACACCTCTAAGGGTGGCAACAACTTTCAATCCATATCTTCCCATGTTGATCCTTTCAACATTATGGAGGTGCATTTTCAGGCCAGAAAACAGGTTTTTCACTGCAGAGTTGTTTCAGGGATTATTTTGAAAATAGATTTCTAAAAAAAAAGCATCATACATACATATTTGCTGTCAATACTAACAAATAAATGCAGGTTTGTATCTAAGTTCAAATAACAGGTGAAAAAAAACATGGAAAGTACAAAGTACAGAGCAAGAATAATTCAAATACGACAAATATAATCCAAGACAAATATGAGAAATCAGCGTCGGGCTCTCCGCCTTTGTGGCCTGTTCTGCCTCTCATAAGCACTATCAGTCCAAGCACCCGTCAGCTCATCCAAGAAAGCAGTGATCAGTGCGGCCATGTCAGCAACTAGGCCCGCAGGTACCTGTAAAAAAGACAGAATCATAGTCAATTTCAAGAGAACTTTATGAATCCTTTTCATGAAAAGTTCTAGAGGAATATACCTGAGTGATGTGAACAAGGCTCCGATATGGTACACCCTCCACACTAATTGGTTGGGTCACCCAACCGTCGGGCGCATGATAACGAACAGCATAAGGCAGCCTCAGGTCGGCCAAAGCAGGGTCCAATGGACCGGTAGCCGTAAGGATAGATGGGGGAGGCCTCAAATGTGATGAACTGCTGCTTGCTCCAGTAGGTGGTGGTCAAGCCCTGAAAGCGGAAGCCTCGGCCCTAGAGGAAGAAGGTCTGTCACCTTGCCAGCTGGAAGAGAGATGGTCTCCTGGAGTGCTAGAACTGGGAACCGAAGAATGGGAGGACCGATAAGGTGGTGCAGGGTCGAACCGTGTCCCTATGCGTGGCATCAGTCGCTGAAGACAGTAGAAATCATAATCATCATCCGGGGCATAGGCCGACTCGAAGGGATCACCCTTATACTGGGACGCAGTAACAGGCAGAAGCGCCAGAGATAGCATATCATCAGGGGGATCCAGGGGAGCTGCACGGAAACCGGCGATCTGGAAAGTCACTCTCTCAGCGAGATAATACCGTCGATACTTTGGATGGGGAAGTATGAATCGACGGCGAGTCAGGAACTGTGATCGCTGAAAGCTGTGATCTTGAGCAATCCACTCTACCAGCCGGCTAGACATCGCTGTAAATACAACCTGTAAAAATTTATTATGTTAGTGAATTATTTTCTATAATACAATAAATAAGGATGAGGATAAAGTATTTACCGAGTTCATGGAGTAGCTGTCAAAGAACGATCTTAGCTCTCTGATAGGAAGCTTCCTCTTTGGTGCTTCTACCCTCTCTTTATACCATCTCCAAGCAATGGGAGAAAGAGGATCTGCAGGGGCAGGTGGCTCACGAAGAAAAGGGGCGATACCAGGAAAGTACTCGTAAGCCCGAGTCTGGAAAAGATGAAGAAGATATCAGAGTTGGTGTATGTCAACATATGTAAGATAAAAGAAATGTTCTTTACATTACCTCCCAGAAGTAGTACAGGCCACATGGAGCAATGCGGGTATAGCAGAGGTCGGACATGTCGTCATACAATTTACACAGCATCATGCTAGCCCAATCATATGTCTGAAGTCGTGACAGGTCGAGTAGGCTCTTCAGTACATTGAGACACACTGCGTCCTTCCTATTTGCTAAGAAGGAGCTAGCAAACAGGAGAATTAGGGTAAACCTGGCCACCTGATCAGCAGTAAGATCGCCTACCTCATAGCAAGCATAGATGGCTGGCGCCTGCTCTACAAGCCACCTCCGCTGAATGCAGCGAGGCACCTGATGTCGAGTATAGTCAACCCCGATCAAAGTGACCATGTCGGCTGAAGAAATGTCATGCCGCCAGTTATCATAGTACTCCACCATCTCAATGCCAAAGGGAATCCTAGAAATGACGAAAAAGTCGGTAGGCGTCATCGTCATCTCCCCCCAAGCAAAATGGAAGGTATCAGTAGTGGGCCACCATCGCTCGGCCAGCGCGCAGATCAACTCCCTGTGGATATCTCTGCCCACATCTATAGTCCTCAAACGGTGGAGGAAAGCAGGTCTGGTAAAATCCCCCACCGGATGCCCGGCATCAAAGATGTAGGCCGGAATAGCGCTCATGGGTCTCTCGGCGATGGATATCCTAATCGCAGTGTCCTAAAAAAGCAGAGAGAGGGATTTTCTAATTCATTATTGGGATAGTTTGGGTGGCAACTTCAGAAAAATTTAAGTTCTTTCCCCAGCCGGGTGTGACCTCCTAGAGGATTATTTCTAAGTTCTTTACTAGAAATAATTACTGATGGCAGAACATAGTGAAGCCTGGTATTACTCCTAATTCATTACTAGTACATGTAAAAGAAGGATTCCTAAAATTTGTTTCTAAGTTCTTTACTGAAATAAATAAAATTCCTAAGCATGCATACTAGATGAGTAAAGGGGAAGGTACTTACCTAATAGCAGCCGGTCCAGGAGCTATGCTTCTCCTCCTCAAGTAAGAGATTGCAGGGAGGGAGTGGGATTTCGAAGTCTTCTAGGCCAGTGAAATCCATCGTCGGAAGAAAGTTTAAAGGAAAGGTAAGAAGAAGAAAGGATGAAAGCAAATGAAAATGGAATGGAAATGAGCCTATTTATAAGGAAAAGGTGAAAACGTGGGTCTTTTGCACCTCGCTCAAAATCCTCGTTTCTGACGACCACTGAGCCCCACAAATTATTTTTATGGACCCCAGTGGGGGGCAATTGTGAATACTCAAATTTTGAGGCTCGGAAAGCCAATTTTCTTAGACTGCAGATGACCAAGCCGGACTAGAGGTCCACTGTAAAGTTCACCGAAAGTATGTCTTCATGGTACTTGAAATGTCCGAAATGACGCGAGGATCACGGATATGGTTCCGGAATATTTTTTGGAGGTCTGTAGCTCCCGAAAAATCAGTTTGAACGAAAATCGTGCGTGTGCTGCTTTGGGGGCTCAACCGGCGGTCCGGCCGCTGACGCCAGCGGTCCGGCCGCTGACGCCAGCGGCGGTCCAACCGCCACCGTTTTTTCTTTTTCCTTTTTTTCCACCCCTGTTCACTTCCACGGTGGTCCGACCGCTGTTCAGGTCCATTTTTATCTATATAAAGCCTCAGAATTTTCAGAAGAAGGGTTCGGGTTTTTTTTTTCGGCTTCAGG
Source organism: Garcia nutans (assembly GCA_947685225.1). Lineage (NCBI taxonomy): Eukaryota > Viridiplantae > Streptophyta > Magnoliopsida > Malpighiales > Euphorbiaceae > Garcia > Garcia nutans. Next base: position 11,242,167 of record CANTUV010000018.1, on the reverse strand, counting down.
CGGACGAATTCTATGTTTTCATATGCTTAAGAACTTCTCCTGGACTTTTCTTTGCATAAATCTAACCTTGTGCTGCAGGAATTAATCGAAATCAAAATTAAAAAAAAATCAAAATCAAGAATCATAATCCAAGGTCCGAGAAAACGAGATCTGGAACTACGAAGTGGGAGGATCCTAAATAAGGTAATATCCTAATTTACCCTTTGTCAATTCAAGCATATCATAAAGCACTACATCTCCTTCTTAATTTCTTTTTGGGTCAAAGACCTAATCTCTTTTGGCATGAAGCCTATCCAAATTAAAATCAATCTTTGGCATGAAGCCGATCTCAACTAAAATCAACATTTTGGCATGAAGTCTAAATTGCATTTTCTTTTGGTACCAAGTACCCAAATTTCATCAAAATTAGCACTAAGTGCTCAAAATCTCACAATTTTGGCAAAAAGTCCGACAATGCACGAAGCATACACACACATGCATAATGCATAATTTCCTTTAAATAGGCTTTTCCGAACTACATGGGCTTTGATCTCTCATAAAAATGAAAGTATGTAGGCATATTTGGGATTCACCCCAAATAACAAGTCCACAATTTACTAACAATATGTTTGTCTTCTTTTCTTTGTCCCTTTTAGGTTTGTTTCTTTTTGGCAAATTAATCAAATACATGACATAGTCCCCGAATCCTCCTTGGGTTCGTAGATTAGAAACCTTTACATTGGATGCATTATTGGAGTCAAACAAGGGTTTTCTTAGTTTTTCCCTTTAAACAGAAAAAACTGAGTGGCGACTCCTAACAATAAGTGAATGTTCCTCCGAATCCTTTTCGGGTGGAAACCGAGGTTCACAGAGAGTACTCCCAAAATCTCACCATACCATTAACAGTCTAATTGAACCATGAACAAGTACGACTGCATTATTGGTTGTGATAAATGGAAATTCACACAGTAAGTTTCACTGTCTAAAGTACTACCATTTTCTCAAAGTACCATCAAAATTTGACTGGACCATCACATATACCGACTGGACCTTTGAAGAAGAAATTGTGCAAAACATCCAGTAAAGTTCCCGACCAAAGGTACACCTAGAAATTGAACATACCATCAACATTTTGACCATACCATATGTAAATTTGACTGGACTATTTAAATATTCTTCAAATTAGAAGCCATTATATCTCCACTCAATTGGTGAAAGCACGTGTACTAACCGTTAAAGAAGCATCTTACAAAAACTCAAATCTTTTGACCAGACTAGAAGTATTCCGACCAGGCTTAGTGAAGTGCCACCGGACCAGGGCTAGTCCAACCATGAAAATTCTCTGGACAATAATTTAGTTGGAGACAAGAGTCAAACATGTTGGCTCCTACTCCAAATGGCTAGTTGAAGACTTGAAGGCTATAAATAGCTCAAGAAACATCATTTTTGTGTAAGATTGTAATTGTAATAGCTAAGGTTAACAACTTTCATTTCCTTGCATCAAAACTACTTTTGTATTGATTAAGTGTTGGGTGTGAACATTAAACACCATCAAAAGGTTGAGTGTGAGCTTGGAAACACTTAAGTTGTTAGAGTGAGCCTAGGAAAACTCTTATAATTATTGTGATGATTAAGGTAAATCTGAACCACTATAACTCTTTGTGTTCTTTCTTCTATACTATACTCAATCTTCTTCTACATCTTCTTCATCTCTTGCTTTTGAATTTTAAATTTACCGTCACTCTTCATATCAACCAATTCACCCCCCTTCTCAGTTGCTAATTTGGGACAACATTTATGATCAATTTAGATTCAATGAAATAAGAAGAAAATAAAATAGCTTGCTGTAGCTTTTGGGTTTGATTATAAAATGATAAGATTAAATGGTTTTTATTGGATTTGTTTTTATTCTTTATTATAGTTATATGTTAGTGATGAATTGAATGATGTATTAGCTTTAATTTAATATGTTATAGTATTTTAGTTATATGATGGATGCCTACTTTATTTTGGTTTTATTTTTATTTCATTATTATTTTTAATTGTTGCTTTTACTATTTATTTATTTATGGAAAACTAATGTAAAAGGTATGTTTCCACTTATTGGTGCCTTAGTTTATTTTTTTAATTTATTTTGAGGATTTTGGGACATTATAAGGGCATGTTTCCATCTTGTATAGGTGTTCATTTTATTTTTTGAATGTTAAATTTATGATATGATTTACTTTGTTTTAATTGCTTATATTGTCAATAATATTATAATAATATAAAAATTTCATAATATTTAATCCTAAAAAGGAGGTTGATTCTAATGAACCAGACGTTATGGGGGTGCTGGGCTATTTCTCACATTCTCTATGCATAACCAGATTTTCAAACTTAGTAGGGGTTGGGGATTTCTTAGGAATTGAGTCATTCACCCCTTCTACTTAATTCCCGACCCATCTGGGTGGCGACTCATATTATCCAGATTTAGGCCCATATTCTCTAATTTCTAGAGCTTAACAGTGCTGAAGTTATAAGAAACATTCAACTAGAATAGAGGGCAAAAATCTCAATTTAGAGTGGCGACATCACTAAGGATAAGAGAAGTTGATTTTGTTGGTATTTACATTAATATTTTTTCATATTATAATATTATTCATTGCATTACTTAGAATTGCATTATTTGTGTGAGTTAGGATACCCTATGAAACCCGTATTATATGTGTTTAAGTGGTACCATTCTTTCATTCAAGATGTGAAGATCGAGCACTGCATAACCACTCATAGCCTTGTACTTTTTGGTATATATTTGCTATGGAAACATGAGTCTTTTACCCTAAAGACTAAAACCTATGTAGTTAGCCTAGCAATCTTCCTTAGGTTTACCTTAAATGCTTGTTGTTTCACTATGATTAGTATATTTTGGCATGAATTAAGGACCATTTGATTTGCTCTTTTCTAATATGACCTTGCTATGCTATCCAAAATGGTTTTAAGCCCAAGGCCCAAATCACTTTCATAATTATTCGAGTTAGGTTAAAATATTTTGTGGTCTAAACACGAAACCCAAACTTAATTTTTGAAATAAAATATTTTACAATGGGCTTATTTTCTAAAGGTGGGCCCAAAAGAATCTTTCAAATTATGGGCCAAAAATCATTTTTCTAAATCAAACTTTCACTTTTACAATAGGTCAAATTTTTAGAAATGTTCTTAGTTTGGTTAATTATAAAATATTAAAATTAATTGTGGGCCTTATTTATTCTAAGACTTGTTAGTTGTGGGCTTGTTCATGTTATGGATCATTAGTTGCCTTTCTAAAAGAGAAGTTTATTTATAATAAACCTATTAATTTAGTTTTAATCCAAAATATAGCAGAAATGCTACTAGATTTTCAATGGATCCAAATGATTAAGGCTTAATTAGGGGGAAATTATCATAAACTAACTTCTATATTTAAAAATGCAACTATTGGTTATTCTGTCTAAGTGATTATTTTGAAAATAAAAATATCCCCCATTGATATCTTTGTTAACCATAACTTCTAGGAAAGAGACTTGCCTACTCGTGTCTGGGAAGAAATAAGGTTGGAAGGAACATCCTGACTTTATTTGATTATTTACTGCACATGCATACATACATTGCATTTCATCGTATCGATCCTTTCTGGCTCATAGACTTTGAGTACAGTAGTTCAGGGACCTATGACATTCTAACTTATATCAGTGATTCTAAGTTAAGTGAGGATTTAGTTAACTTTACACCAAACGTAATGGATCAGGAGTAAGTTCAGAAACTGGTGAAAGAAACCCTCACATCCAAGATTGAAGAATTTGAGGAGGCCCTATCCAAGACCATGAAAAGTCAATTAACTACATTACTAGAGAACAACATTATTGAGGCATTTGCCAATTCTAAGAAGGAGAAGGACAATGGAAAGGCTAAGGTAGCTGAGGTAGCCTTTGATGAAGAAAAGGTGGTGATTGATGATGATGTCTGAGATACATACCTCCAACAAAAAAAAGAGAAGAAGGTTGCAGAGAAGACTAAATATGCTAATGTTGAAAAACTAATTGCTGAATTAGAAAGTAAGTTTGAAAAGAAGTTGAAGACTAAAGAGGTATCAAAGGTAGATAAGTTGTTTGAGGAAGATGAAGGAATCCCTTATAAGTTCAAAATACTTGCTTTTGCTAAGTATGATGTATAGGAAATCCTCACTTGTATGTCAAGCAATACATCAATACCATGAAGTCTGCTACAACCATTGAGGCTGAAACATTAAGGCACTTTATGCTCTCTTTGGATCCTGTGGTGCAAAAGAGGTGCACTCAAAAAGACTAGGATTTATTGTAAAAAGCTTTCATCCAATAGTATGGGTACAATATTGAGTTAGAGGTAACCTTGATGGAGGTTGAGTCTATCAGGCAGAGACAGAATGAGAGTTTTGTTAACTATATAAAGAGATGGAGGAATAATGTAGCACTTTTCAAGAAAAGACCCAATGACTTAAACCAAATATGAATGATAATCGAGGGTGCTTTGCCCTACCTCCAAGAAAGAATAGCTCAGACCCTTCTAAGGAATTTTAAGGATATTCGATAGGCAGGTCTACAGTTGGAAGAGTAAGAGAGAGAAAGTCAAGGGGGGATAGAAAGATGTCGAGATAAATGCAACAACTGAGCAAGTAATGAAGCATCAATTCTTAGAACTGGGGAAGCCACTGTCTTAGGTCTTCAACAAGTTACAAAAGAAGTGGCCATTACAGCCTTTAGCCCTTTGACCTTTGCTGGATCCTCTGGCCTCCAATTTTGATATAGAGGTTTTCTATTAGCTTCAGGTGCCTGGCCATGAAATAGATCAATCTACATGATTAAGGTATGAAATACAAAACTTCATAGATGATAGAAAGATCCTCTCCCCTGACATGTCCAAGCAGATAAAGCATTTTTCAACTCCAACTCAACAAACTTCCTTAGACTTGAGCATTTCTTATCTTATTTTTATTTCTTTAGTATTTTATTGGAACAATCATGCTTTTCAACTTAAAATTGTTATGAATAAATTACTTTTTTTTAATTTATAATTTTGTTATTTTTGTCATTTTGATGCTCTACCAATGATGAATCTAGCTTGATATTCATAAAATAGTGTATCTATGCATAATGATTCGAATGATTTTACTAGGTAAGTGAATTATTCTATAGTATTGAGTTGTGTATGGTTACTTAGAGAGGGCCCCTACATAATTATATGTGTCTAGTGTTATGCTCTACTAACACTACTACAAAGCGACACTTACAAGTATACGAGGTTATTGTAGCAATGGTGATCGCCCAAGGTCATCTCACAAGGAAGGAATTATTTTTCAATAGTTTGATTAACAGATAAATTTTAAAATAAGAGTGTGATTTGATGTAATGGTGAAAAGCAATTAAAACTAAAAGTAATGTGTGAAGGTTATGCAAGACTAATTCAATTCTTGAATAGTACCTAAGGTTATAGATCAATTTAATCAAAGCTTAATTCTCAAATTATCAATTAATATATCCTTGTATTTTAATTTGTTCATTAGTTTTCACATTAATGAATTAACAATAACCAATTATTTTGAATTTGCAAATTAAGAAAACCCTAGAGCTTATATTTCTAATTCATTGTTAAGGTAGTTGAATGCATAATTCAAATATCAAATTTCACCTCTCGGTCCTTCATTCAATATCTAGAGATCAATAGGTAGCTAATCTGTCAACCTAACATTCAATCCAATACAATCAACTAATAACAAGGTATATTAATGAAAATATCAAATCAAGTCATTCAATCCAATCTACTAAAAATCCTAGGCATGAGTAAACTAGCTCATCGCCATCAATTTAAAACAAATATTCATCTCAATATACATCAAATCACAATTGTCCATTGAAATATTAATGGTTTTAACAAACAACAATAATCTATAAATGAATTAAAAGAGAGAATATGAAGAATCCCTCGTAGACGCCAAGAGCTGAACTAATTGTCTTCCTCCTAGCTTCCACCTTGATGTATGATGAAGAACTTCTAAGCCCTCTTCAATCAATGGCTCTCTTCTAAAAAGATGGAATGGTAACTCTCTCAAGTTTACAACTTTAATCATGCTTTCTTCAAATCATAATCTTCCAAAGAGCTTGTTTACCCAATTTAATCTCCAAAATTGATTAAGTCTTGTTTATGGAAGAAGTGGAAGATGAATATGGAAGATGAAGATGAAGGTATCTTGTCCAAAAAAAAAGAATAAAACAAGGACCAAGCCCTCTTCAATGGAGCCTCCCAACGTGTATGTATATTTCCACTTTGAATTCTTTTTAATTTTTTAAGACATCAAGCATGTCTTGCCAACTCACACACTCACCTTTGTCTCCCTACTTTTTCATTTTTTAAATCTTCATCCCATGAATTAGGCAACCTTTTTCTTCTTTTATTTTTTCTTTTTAAAATATAGCACTTGTTGTCTCCCTTTTTGTCCCCCATCTCGTGTAAACAAATTGAAAGAATTCTCACAAGACACGGCCAAGCCATGTGGCCGTGACTATGGCTGCCTTAATATCTTCTTCCTTTTCCAAGTGAGACATGACCAAGGCCCTGGCCGTGTAATGTGACACAGCTAGTGGCTTGGCGTGTCTCTTGACTGTGTTCTCTACTACCTCTCTACTTTTGTCTACTTCTTCTTGGTGATCTCTAGGCGGGACATGGCCAAGGCCCTGGCCGTGTTATGTGACACTGCCAGTGGCTTGGCCGTGTCTCTTGAATGTGTTAGCCTCTACCCAATTCCTCTTAGGGACACAACCAAGCTAATTTTTCCTGGTCGTGTCCTACTTGTGCCTTATCTTTCCTGCCTTTTATGAGGGACACAACCAAGCCATGAAGTGTCTTGTCCATTTCTCATGCTTTTCCACCATTTTAATCCATCAAATTTGAGTTAACGCTCCATTATTTTGCACTTCAACCTAGATCAAGCACTTCAAATGAACTTAAGCACAAATTTAAAGAAACATCAATCAAAAGCCAATAAAATTACACTAAAAATAAATACACAAATGATCAAAACATCTAGGTTCTAGTCAATCTTAGAAAATGTTTGACTAACTTTCAAGGCAAAATTGAACTTTGAACTTTGCCTATTTAAGAGAGAGATGGTCAAGGCACTATTTGATGAGTCGAGAACTAGTATCCACCTCATTAATATCAATCCCTAGTTTGTCTCTTTGAGCCTTCAATCTTAGCTTGCTTTTTATTGGCTTGGAAACCCGATAACCTACCCTATATTGTCGTGACATTTATGGCAAGTCCAATGATCACTAAGTTACCAAAGGGCAAGAAGATCAAAGATCGGGATACTTAAGCAAGACCAAGAAGACTATCAATGTTTAATTGAATTAGACCAGAAGGCTCAGAATTACTTCATCTTGAGATGGCATCAAAATAATAAAAGATTCATCCTTATTAAAGCTGACTCTTGCTACTCCACTAATCCATTATCGGTAGTGTAAAATGGTACAAATAAGACAACTTTCTTGGAGCTAGGATCCAAAAACATAAAATAAGAAGAAGAAAGAAAAAAGGTTAGAATAACAAAAGAAGAGGAAAAGAAAAGGAAAAAAGAGAAGAAGAAAAAGAAGAAGAAGAAAAGGAAAAAAGAATAAAGGTTTCAAATTTTTTTGCAAAAGAAAAGATTGTCTTGAACAGATTCTAGATTTCTACTAAGGAGATGGAAGAAAAATGAAGCTCTACCTTTTCATGAAGCCAGCATGTGGTTCTAACAAAAAGTTTATGGTGTGAAGATTTGTCAGTAGTATTATGTTAGATCCAATTCAAAAATGGCCTTTGCTTGACTCATGTCCCTTATAGATCCCATTTGAAGCATGTTAAAGACCTGGTGATCTCTCTTGATAAATGGAGTTTATTAGTGGAGATTATTTAAAAAAGTATGTATATGAGATAGACAATATTTAAGCTCAATAAGACTTTTGGCCAAGTAATGTGTAAGTACCTATCTGAAGTGTAACAGTTCTTGCTCAAATATAAATGATTCCTAAATTTTGTACTGCAACTAGGGTTGTAATATTATAGATGTGTTAATTTGAAAAAATTGAGTCATGAGGTATATTGAAACTGATTTGATAAAGCCAACATGTGATTTTAAAATTGAATTTCAAAGTGTTTTTTTATCAGATGGGCCTTTAAGCCTAAGGAAGTACGTTGCACTATAGAACTTTAAAGGACTCATTGGGCAAAATTGAGCTAATATATGGACAATTTGCAAGGCCATAAAAGAAGTCACCAACTAATGTCTTGAATCATGGGTAGAAATGGGTATCACTTATATCTCTGACTATCCTTTTTGTGCCCCCCACTGCTCATGTTTTATATATCCTAAAAATGAAGCTGTGGATGTGACATCTCCTGATGTTCCAATGCAAGAGCTACACGAATATCCTAAAGGTACCAATGGAAGTACTTGGACCTATCACCTTGGTCTGTGAGTTAATAGAAGCACTGTAAGTATCACCAACGCATATCACATATACACACATATTTGAGCATGTCACTGCATTTTTATTGTCTGTTCTTTAACAAGGTAAGCATCTGATACTTTATGAAGTAAAGAGTAAGAAGCACACATAGCGTCAGGGGGCATGAAAGGCCCATTGCTTGAGAAAGTTATAATTGTTTTGTAAAAATGGGGACACATGCTTGTGCAAAGAACGAGACAAAACAAAAACATTAATTGGAGCCTATATGGGAACAAAATTATTGGTTTGAGCCTATACAGGGAGGAAAAGGTACTCCTTTTCAATTTTTGAGTTTATTCATGTAATATCCCTAAGTGTGCTTAGAAGTTATGATAATGTTGTTATTATTGAATTGAGTGTGTGATTGATAAGTGGTAATTATGTTGTTTGAAGAAAAGCATTGTGTAGAGTGAAGTGTATATGTTGTGTATATGGTCATATATATATAATATAAGTTGGTCAAAGGGCTTGGTCAAGGGAAGAGGATATTTTATTTGTGATTGTGAAATTACCAACATGGGCTTGTAAAAGACAAAGGTTTAGTTATATGGTTGAGGGTAGTTTAGTAATTTTCTTTTGGAAGGGTATTTAATGCCTATTGACTTTGTGTTTTCTTGATCATTTATTCTTCTTCTTCTTGTTGATGGCCGGCTCACTCAAAGACAAAGGAAAGCAAGAGAGCAAGTGATGATTTTGGAATTTTAAGCTCAAAAGTGAAGGAATATCTCAATTATACAAGTTGGAATTTCAAGAATTTCATGATTTTAGTAAGTTTTCTCTTGTTTGCCTTTGTTATTTTTGAAGATGTGTGTGAGTTGAGTTAGGGTTATTGATAGTATGATTAAGTGTGTTGATGATTTGTTGATTAGAGTTGAAATTGATTTTAAAATAAGAAGTTAAATTGGTGTTGGTGATGGAAGAGTAAGAGTTGTGTTTAGTGAATATTTTTCTGTTTTACAATTAGTAAAGGCTGTGACTTGTATGATTTTTAATTAATTATAGAAAAATGTTCTTGAAGTGAATTTTTGATATGTTGTGCCTCTATGAGTCTAGAATGACTGAAAAATATGTTGATTCGATTGTGGAATGGTTATGAGTTTAGAAAGATTATTTTTATTAGACCTGTTCCAGCAGGTACCTTAACTGAGACAGCTATATTTCGGGATTTTTAATAAAATGTAGAAAAATCATATCCAATTGAATTTTGGATATGTTGTTTCTTAGTGAGTCTAGTATTTGATAAAAATAATTTGGAACCACGTTGATTGAATTTGATTTATGGAATTCACAAAGTTCAAAACTGCTGCCAGGATGCAGGGCAATTGGGGCAGTCTGGTTAGGTGAACTATTTGACCAAGATTTTGTGTTCAGTTTGATCTGAAATTTTAAAGGAATGATTTTAAGATACAAAACTAAATTCTGTAAAAATTTTAGAATTTTTAGTCAAGTAGATTATTTTATACAATTTTTCAAAATAAGGATAAAATGGAGTCTAAAACCAGAATGTACTATTCATATGGTCATTTTGATTATATTCCTTTTGGATTAGGTTGTGAAGAGGTTGAATTGCCCTAATTTGTGAAGTGAAGAACTATTGAGTGGAGAAGAGTTTAGAGTGGTGTGAAATGTTATTAAGGTAAGTACCAATGTTGCATGATTGCATTGTTAATGCATATCACTAATGTATTTTGATGTGTTTATATCATTAATGATATGTATATATATATAATTGTGTTATGGGAAAATGAAAGATGTGAATGATTTGATGAATATTAATGTATGAGAATACAATTGATTGAGTATAATTAAATAATGTTAGGTAAATTATTACATTGTTAATCTAATGTGACTTGTATAGTGTGAAAGAGAAGAGGATCATTCAACAAGGTATGAGCTATGCAAATTTATTATGATAAACACTTTTATGAAGAATTACTTTAATGTACTTTGTAATGTTATAGCAATGATGCTATATGTATAATGTGAATCATGTGATTGAATAATGATATGTTCATTTGGTTAATGTAATTGATGTTGAGTATTATAATGATGATGCACATGATACTATATGAACAATACTATGTTTTGTGTATTATGAATCTTGTGAATTGTATTGTGCTATATGAATAAGGTACTTTGTAATGTTATAGCAATGATGTTATATGTATCATATGGATTGAGATAGGATATGTTGTGAAGCCATTGTAATTGGCCATGATGATTCAAATGTGAGATGAAGCCATTGTGATTGGCTATGATGATCTAATTGAAAGAAACAAGGCATGTTTGCCTAGATGATAATGAACATTGAGATTGAAATTGATAATGAAACAATAAGTGAAATATGTGTTTAATGTGTTATTCAGTCTTCAGAGTTCTGGGTTTGGAGGCATGCCTATAAAATGAAAAAGGTAACAGTCTTGCCGGGTTGAGGATCTCTTCAAATTGAGTTGAATTGAGGTCCAAGAGACTGGGTCTGTTACACTATGAGAATTGTGAACATGAAATATATGATTGGTAACAGTCTTGCCGGGTTGAGGATCTCCTCATGATGAGTTGATGGTCCAAGAGACTGGGTCTGTTACACTATCCATGGATAGAAATATTGATATATGATGCCTACGGGCTTGATGATTATGATTATAGACCAAAGCAGTAACTCTGAACTCTGAATAACATAGTGGTGTCTGTTGGGCCCGAGTCTGTCTTTGTTGTCAATGTGATATACAAATGTTGAAAGAAATGGATAATGAAATCTTTGGTATACTTCATTGGACATGTGATTGATGATATGTAATATGTGCGTTGAAATATTGATTATGAGCACTAGTGATGAATCATTAATGTTGAATTGTGAATAAAGAAATGTTATGATTGGTATGATGTATAATGTGTGTATTAGCATTGATTGTGAATTCAATTGATGAATTGTGGTTGATGACAATGATTGTCTTAATTGGAAATGTGACTTATGATTAGTATAATGTATAATGTGTGTATTGAGATGTTGATTGTGAATATTAGTGATGGGTTGGACTTGGTAGAAATGTTATGTTTATATGTGTATAAGATAGGAGATTAGTTGAAAGATATGAAAGGTGCAAATGAATAGGGATAAACTTAATAAGAACTAAAAGTATATGGAATTGAGATATCTTTATATGTTAGTGTTTCCATGATATATGTTTGTATTTTATATTTGTACTACTAAGCTTTCGAGCTTAGCGCGGATGTATTATCGCGCAGGTAGCTTGGTGGAAGATATGAAGTCTTTTGGTAGGCCACGAGAAGAGTAAGATTTTGTCGAGACCAACTAGAGGGTAATGCATACATGTATCCACTTTAAGTATGTTATATTATATGTATAAATGAAGTTTTGATAAAGACAATAATTTGTAAGTGTTCTTTAAATTGACCTATTATGGTTTGAATTTTGTTACAGGTATTGAAAGGTAAAAAAAAAAAAAAGTGGCATCCTTATACTTTATATACTTACTGTATGTATACTAGGTATATGTATAGTATTTATATGGAGTATTGGGGTGTTACAATTATTTTGGTATCAGAGCTTAGGTTCGAGATTCTCGGCCTAAGTAAAATTAAAAAGAAAAAGTTTTGAAACGCTTAAAATGAATTAAAAAGAAGAGTTTTGAAAATGAAATTTGTAATACATGCATATGCATTCACACCTAGGTTGGTCTCGGAGGTGGCATTATATGATTTATAGTATATTTGTGTTATATGAGATGGATGTTAATGTGTGAATGATATGATGTTATGAGAAAATTGTTTTGTTGTAATGTGAGATGTTGAGGCATGATTACTTAACTTGCTTGTGAAAAAAGAAATGAATTTAAAAAAAAATATATATTGATAAGTTTAATGAACGGACCTATCTGTCTCCTGCGGAACCATGCGGACCCATTGGAATGGGCAACCGAACTTGGACAATCGACCTGGATGGGAAAAGGTATGTTACTGATAATGTTATACGTGCCTATCTGCCTCCTGCGGACCCTTGGGATTGAAGGGCAACCGACCTGGTTGGGGAAGGGTACGTATATAAAGTCATAGTTGTTGGCTATAATGATAAATTTAAATGAGTATAATGAATGATATGAATTTATATAAGTCTAATTGATAATTAAAAATGGAAATTTATGCAAGTAAAGTGAAGTGTTAAATGTGTTGAAGCATAAAGAAATGAAAAGGAAAATAATATTGAATGAGTTGATTAGTAAAGACAAGGTATGATTATTTAAAGTTTGGGGTATATATATAAAGTTAAGGTATTGTTTAAAGGAAAAAGAGATGATATTGGTTATGTAAGAATATAAATTGGTATGGTTATTTTAATGTAAACATTGTGAATTCAAGGTTAGAAATGTGAGATGCTTGGATATTGTGAAAGCTCATGGTAATGGTAATAATATGTGATATTTGAGAATTTTCGAAATGAGCTTAATAATTGGGGAAGAAATATGTGTTGATATTGCTTTATGATATATATATATATATATATATATATATATCCGAGATGTTTTTAAAGTTGATTTTAAGAAAAGATGAGTTTGGTAAATTGAAGGTTTAAGCGAAGTAGTAAGTTGAAAAGTTAAAGTTCTACTAGAAACTGATAAAGATTGATTGGATATTGATGGTTTAATGTATATTCAATACCTGAGCCAGGTGAAATGATTAATATTGCACATGAAAGTATTATGAATTAAGTAATGTGATTGATGGTATGAGAATTTGTTTTGAAGTAAAAAGAGAAATAGATAAGCAAATGAAAAGGAGCTATTTTAAGTCATTTTATTGCAAAAAAAAAAAGAAGATATATTAAATGTTTTTTTTTAAGATGAAAGTAAAAGAGATGTCACATTGGGAATGTGACCAAGATGGATGTGAAGTGTTATTATAGTCAGAATATATATTTGTAGTGTGATTAAATACTTTTTATCATATTGGAAGAATGAGAATAATAGTATTTAAAAGAAAGTGATAAACACTAAATTTGTAGTGAATGTATGAAAAAGGAAAATAAAAATCAGAGCATATAATTAAGTGTATAGGAGCTATTAGGCTCAATGTGTATATTATTAGGTGTAATGTACATATGTATAAATATATGAGTAAAAAATATATATACGTTGAATGGTAAACAAACAGATATAAAGATGATATATTAAATGCATTTCAAAATAAAGGTGAGAGAGATGTCACCTTAGTAAGGTGACTAAGAATTTGTGAAGTATTATTATGGTTAGGAAATATATATGTGTTGAGTTGATAAATAATTTAAGTTATGTCAAAAAGGGGTAAGAATGATATTGATTAAGGAAAAGTAATAAATGTTAAATTGTGTTAAAGATATGTAAAAGAGGAATTATATATAATTGTATGACTATGTGTATACATGTATGGAAAATGTGGAATGAGCTTTTCGATATGAATGTAAATGAAAATGTAAGAAATGTGGAAAGCAAGTCATATTGTGAATGTGACCTAAGTATGTGAATGTGATATAATTATTTGTTTAGTGGTGTGGAGAATAATAGGGCATGTATCAGTGGATCTATGAGAGAATAGGTTTTAACCTATGTAGAGTTAGATTATGGGATGAAATGGAGAGTGAGAAAGGACTCAAGTAACACTAGAAGATGAAATTGTTATGATAATAACTGAGTTAAACTATCATATAATGTTTCCTGGATTAAGGATTTTGTTTGTAGAAATTCTATATGTATAAGTATATAATAAAAAAAAGTATACTGTATGAAAAGTGTTACAAGAGATAAATTAGAAGTGGAGTAATAAATGGAATTTGTATATGATTAAATGTTGTGTATAAAGATGTTATAGATAATATTGTTGATGTGAGTTAAACTAATGATAATCGTATGTTCAAGAGAAAATTTATGGAGATGGAGTTGAAATGTGTTAACTCTTGGTGTAGTATAAGTGTGGAGAATGGATATATAATTCTTGTGATACAACTAAATAGTGTAATTAAAAAGTTTGGATACAGAATAATCGAGAAACAGTATTGATTTATGAGTTACAGGTGTGTGACCATTCATCTCCTATGGCTATATGATTTGGTTAGTATGTGTAGCCGGTTAATTTTAGTATCCATAAATTTGGGACTGAGACAATATGACTGTAGTACAAATTGGTGAGATTGAAAATTTTGTTTAAGAAGCATAGTTAAAAAGTTATTATAAGATTTGGTGGGAACTATACTAATATGATTTGAAGTGATTTGTTATCACAATAATTTGATTGAATATGGATTGGAAGAGATCAAGAAATTGTATATAAGTTTGCCCTAATTGAATTAGATCATATATACATATATGAATATGGTGCAATTTCATGATAAGTTAAATAAATTAATCATTGGATGGAATTGAACAAGATGGGAAAGTGGATATATTGTGTAAGATAAATCAATTGATCTGGATTGGATTAAGATTATGAATTATTCTTGAGATTTAATATCTATAGTTGTATTAAGAATGTAATTATTTACATGGCAATGTATATGATGTAAAATATTAAAGTGTGAATGGACATGAATGAATGGAGTCATAGTAGTTATAAATCAGGATAAAAAGGGAAAAGATTGGTTATTTATAAAATAAGTTGAAAGGTAATGTATTAATATGTAAGTTAAGAGAAAAGCATGCTAAAGAGGTAACTCCATTTGTGGAAAATAAGGATCTTGTTATCCATTGAGGGATTGATAAATGTCTATTTAGACAGTGATTGTAATGATGGGATAATTAATGCTAAGACATAACCAATGATTTTTAAGGTTAAAGTTAAAAGAGTAATCATAAAGAGATGAAGGAACAATATATATTAAATATAAAGATTGGATGAAGTATAAGTGTACTATAAAATGATCTGATTCTGGTATAAAGATAGTAATAGGAAGTGTAATAAGTTTTTTTGAATGTTTGATCAATGAAGTAACAAGATATATAAACCTATAGAATGATGAGTTATGGAATTTAAAGAAGATTGTTGATTCTATAGGAAAGAGTTGAAGTTATATGATTTGGTGACATAGTAACTTAAACATATAATTAACTTCATATGGAAGTTAAGATAGTATGTTGTTAAGAATCAATTGTTACGATATTGATAATTTCGAGGACGAAATTTTCTTTTTAGAGGGGGAGAATTGTAATATCCCTAAGTGTGCTTAGAAGTTATGATAATGTTGTTATTATTGAATTGAGTGTGTGATTGATAAGTGGTAATTATGTTGTTTGAAGAAAAGCATTGTGTAGAGTGAAGTGTATATGTTGTGTATATGGTCATATATATATAATATAAGTTGGTCAAAGGGCTTGGTCAAGGGAAGAGGATATTTTATTTGTGATTGTGAAATTACCAACATGGGCTTGTAAAAGACAAAGGTTTAGTTATATGGTTGAGGGTAGTTTAGTAATTTTCTTTTGGAAGGGTATTTAATGCCTATTGACTTTGTGTTTTCTTGATCATTTCTTCTTCTTCTTCTTGTTGATGGCCGGCTCACTCAAAGACAAAGGAAAGCAAGAGAGCAAGTGATGATTTTGGAATTTTAAGCTCAAAAGTGAAAGAAGATCTCAAGTATACAAGTTGGAATTTCAAGAATTTCATGATTTTAGTAAGTTTTCTCTTGTTTGCCTTTGTTATTTTTGAAGATGTGTGTGAGTTGAGTTAGGGTTATTGATAGTATGATTAAGTGTGTTGATGATTTGTTGATTAGAGTTGAAATTGATTTTAAAATAAGAAGTTAAATTGGTGTTGGTGATGGAAGAGTAAGAGTTGTGTTTAGTGAATATTTTTCTGTTTTACAATTAGTAAAGGCTGTGACTTGTATGATTTTTAATTAATTATAGAAAAATGTTCTTGAAGTGAATTTTTGATATGTTGTGCCTCTATGAGTCTAGAATGACTGAAAAATATGTTGATTCGATTTTGGAATGGTTATGAGTTTAGAAAGATTATGTTTATTAGACCTGTTCCAGCAGGTACCTTAACTGAGACAGCTATATTTCGGGATTTTTAATAAAATGTAGAAAAATCATATCCAATTGAATTTTGGATATGTTGTTGCTTAGTGAGTCTAGTATTTTATAAAAATAATTTGGAACCACGTTGATTGAATTTGATTTATGGAATTCACAAAGTTCAGAACTGCTGCCAGGATGCAGGGCAATTGGGGCAGTCTGGTTAGGTGAACTATTTGACCAAGATTTTGTGTTCAGTTTGATCTGAAATTTTAAAGGAATGATTTTAAGATACAAAACTAAATTCTGTAAAAATTTTAGAATTTTTAGTCAAGTAGATTATTTTATACAATTTTTCAAAATAAGGATAAAATGGAGTCTAAAACCAGAATGTACTATTCATATGGTCATTTTGATTATATTCCTTTTGGATTAGGTTGTGAAGAGGTTGAATTGCCCTAATTTTTGAAGTGAAGAACTATTGAGTGGAGAAGAGTTTAGAGTGGTGTGAAATGTTATTAAGGTAAGTACCAATGTTGCATGATTGCATTGTTAATGCATATCACTAATGTATTTTGATGTGTTTATATCATTCACATCTTTCATTTTCCCATAACACAATTATATATATATATACATATAGATATGAATCAAAAGAAAAATCCGAAGAATGGATTTTTTTGTGACATAAGAGCAAATTGTAGAAAGAATCATACAGATAAGTTTTTTTATCGATATTCTTGATTATTAATTAAGAAACCTCCATCAACAAGAAAAAAAGAGTGAAGTCTTTTTCCGTCAAAAAAAATTGGCAAGGTCAATAATAAATAAAACGAATTGAGATATCTTTATATGTTAGTGTTTCCATGATATATGTTTGTATTTTATATTTGTACTACTAAGCTTTCGAGCTTAGCGCGGATGTATTATCGCGCAGGTAGCTTGGTGGAAGATATGAAGTCTTTTGGTAGGCCACGAGAAGAGTAAGATTTTGTCGAGACCAACTAGAGGGTAATGCATACATGTATCCACTTTAAGTATGTTATATTATATGTATAAATGAAGTTTTGATAAAGACAATAATTTGTAAGTGTTCTTTAAATTGACCTATTATGGTTTGAATTTTGTTACAGGTATTGAAAGGTAAAAAAAAAAAAGTGGCATCCTTATACTTTATATACTTACTGTATGTATACTAGGTATATGTATAGTATTTATATGGAGTATTGGGGTGTTACAATTCATGTACACAATATTTTTAAACTTTCTTTCGATATTTTGCCATGCAGAGGGCAAAGAGAGGATATAATGGCAAAAAATTAATCAAATTTTTTGCAAAGCAAAGAACTGAAAGAGGAATGAGTGGCTAGAAGAAAGCTAATACTCTGATAATGAATACAAATAGAAGATTGGTTTAACTAGAAGAGCTAAAGTTGGAACAGGACAAAAGCTCCATCCACAAGAGTAATGAATCAAAGATAAAGATTCATTTTCCACAAAGTCAGACATTTTTTTGAATTTGTTGAAGTATCCATAATCAAGTTTTTATCCATTTAAAAACTCAATGGATTTGCTGAAGTATCTATAACCAAGTCTACTTAGATTTTATGAACTCTTCGGAAGCATCTAAATCTCTAGCTTATACTAGATCTGGAAGTATCCTGATGGCACAACTTTAAGCATTTGTTAAAGCATCCTTAAGTGAAATCTAGATTTGTTCAGATATATGGAGCGAAATGGGATTTGTGGAAGCATCTTTAAGTGAAATCTAGATTCATTCAAGTATCTAAACCAGAAGTTGGATTTGTCAAAATGTCCAAATGAGAGTCTGATGGGATTAAATGGGGAAACATCCTTAGACAAAGATGGGTTTGTTGAAGTACCTGTATTTTGAACTTGGATCAGCTTGGATTTAGTGAAGCATCCACTTGAAGATCCTATGTTTATTTGAAGCACTCAAGCCAACTCAGATTTATTGAAGTATCCACTAAAAGATCTTGGATTTACTAGGACATCTAGGCCAACACAAATTTATTAAAGTATCCACTAGAAGATTTCAGGTTCATTGGAATGCTCGGATTAACTTGGATCCATTAAAAGACCTCAAGTTTATTTGAAGCATCTAGGTCAGGTCAGATTTATTAAAGTATCCAGGATCAGCTTTGATTTATTAAAGCATCTAGAAAATTAAATTATTTTGCATTCTCTTTAAGCAAATTCAAGATCGTTCAAGCAAGAAGCAAAACTGTAGACTTTTAATTTTGGTGTAAATAAATTCGATCCCAATTTAAAAAAAAAAGGCCTGAGAAGTCCAAAATAACTAGGAAGGCCTATAACGAATTGGCCATGACTCATGGCCAATTCGCTATGGCTCATGGCCAATTTGCCCATGAGACTATGACCAATTCGCCTGCCTAGTCCTTCACTTTTTTTCTCCTAACCCTAATAAAACTCAGATTTATTGAGATAAGTACTGGATTTCCTAGCCAAATCAAAATTCTTAACACCTAATTAACACTAATCTTCATCTATAAAAGGGACTTACAGTAATTAAAAAAATGACAACACCAATTAATTAGAGAGAGAAAAAGCAACTAATAATCATAAAAAGAGAGGTAGGAAGAAAATCAAAACATAGAAGTTGATCATTGCTTTGTTCAACCAAAATTCCAGTTGATCCAAACCCATAAGAATTGTCTAAGTTGAAGGGATTTAGGGAGTTCAATTAAGAAGTCTTGGTTCAACATTAATTACTTTGGTGGAACCGACTATGTATGCATAAAATTCTTAGACTTTGAAGCATTTAATTTCTTTAAACTTAGTAAGTGTGTGCAAATCCTTAATTTTGGCCCAGATTAAATTTAACCCCAATTAAAAAGGCTAAATTAAATTTGGTTTCAATTTTAAGATCCCGATAAAACTGATTCCAAGTAGAAAGACCCCAATTAAAATTAAATCAAATTAAAAGACGTAAACCTACTCAGGTCTAACCCAAAAGATTAAACAGTGGGCTGACATTAAATTCATGTTGAATTGGCAAAGTCTGCTAGCCCTATTTCAAAGAGTTTTAATTTTAGCAGGACTCGAATAGCTTGGACTTTCCTTAGCTTATTAAAATTGTTCAACACTGATTGCCCTAGGGGATGGCTTATAAATAGCCAACTAACAACAATGTAAAAGGGGGAGACATAGAGAAAAGAACCAAAATCGAAATAAAAATAGTAAAAGTAATAACGAAAGAGACAAAGAGTAACAAAAGAAGTAGTAGCTAAAATTGGTGGATAATATGTGGATTATTTTAGTTCAGCCAAGACCTTTTGGATCCAACAAGTTGTAGCACCAACATACAAGTATTTTATGGAGTAATTGTAGTGCTTGGGTCAACGTTTGGTTCAATGAAACTATTTTGGTGGAGCCAACAACATAGGTAATATCTTACTAATTCATTTTAATTCCATTTATCATCCTTATTGTTTAATTCATTGTTATTTGTTGGGATTTAAAATCCCATGCAATAAGCCATAGTTTTAAGGTTAAACTTTGCACACTAAACCTTAATTAGATAATCTAAAACCCCAATCTCATATTCTATAACCTTAGTGCAAGATCAAACCCTAAATTGCATCTTATAACCCTAGAATTACATTATCAAACTTTAGTTGTATAATAGCATGTTTAACTTTAGCTTATTTTCCAAAACCATAATTTACATTATAAAACCCTAGTTTGCATGAAGTAAACCCTACCTTAGGAAAACCCCTAGTTTGCATATCAAACCCTAGTCTGCATGTAAAACCCTAAAACCCTAGAATTGCATATGAAACCCTAATTTTTATGTTTTAATCTTTGGTTGCATGGAAAAACTCTAATTTGGTTAGTAAAAACCTTAAAACTCTAGAATTTCATATCAAAGGCTAATTTGCATGTTTTAATCTTAGTTTGCATGGAAAAACCCTAATTTGGTTAGTAAAAATCCTAAAACCCTAGTTTTACAATCTAACCCTAATTTAATGATGGAACCATAATTTTAATTATTGATTTATTGTTATTTGCTTATGATGGATGATATGGTTAGTTAATATAATTTGTTTATGATGAATGATTGGATTATGATTATTTATTATTGTTTGGGTTTTTAAAGGAGATGTAAAAGGTACATTTTCACTTATATGGGTGAGTTGTTTATCTTATTTATGTATTGCAGTTTCAAGGATTTTGGACCATTGTAAAGGATGTGTTTTCACTAGTTGGTGGGTGTCCTATTTTATTTATTTGTATGGACATTAGGATATTGTAAGGGCATGTTTTCATCTTTATATAGGTGCCCATTTTATTTATTTATTTATTTTATTTATAATATGATTATTTATTTTTAACAATTTCATGAGAATTCAATATTATTTAGACAAAAAAATGAGGCTAATTCCAATGAATCGAGAGGCTGGGTTATTCTCACCTTCTCCAAACGTACCCAACTTTTTGACCCCAATAGGGGGTTAGGGATTCTTAGGAATCGAGTCATCCACCCCTTTCTATCTTTCAGGCCTGTCTGGGTGTTGAATCTTACTCTCTAGGTTTAGGCTTGTGTTTTCTAAGGCCCTGAGCCTAACAGTGCCAAAGTCGGAAGAACTATTCCACCGGAACTGAGAGCAAAAATCCCCGCTCACAGTATGATTTAGTTTTCTATGGAATTTTATTAGTACTACTTTAGTTATTTAGTAAAATTATCATGTTGTTGTTTTATGTTTAATATTTTCAAATAGCATGAAATATTTTGTATTTTGAATCATATTGTGATTTTAATCTAATAATACTAATTATGAACTAAGTTTGAAACTAAGACCACAACATATTTTATAATCAATTTAGATTCCATAAAATAAGAAGAATATAAAATATCTTATTGTAACTTTTGGGGATTATAAAATTATAAGATTAAATGGTTTTTATTGGATTTGTTTTTATTATTTATTCCCATTGTATGTTAGTGATGAATTGGCTTTAATTAACTGTGTTGCAGTATTTTAGTTATTTGATGGGAGCTTGCTTTATTTTTATTTTATTTTTGTTTCATGATTATTTTTAATTGTTAATTTTACTATTTATTTATTTATGGGAAATTAATAGAAAAGGCATACTTCCACTTATGGGTGCCTTACTTAGTTTATTTTATTTAATTTATTTTGAGATTTTGAAACATTGTAAAGGCATATTTTTATCTTGTATGGGTGCCCATTTTATTATTTGAATGTTTAATTAATGATATGATTTACTTTGTTTTAATTGCTTGTTTTATGAATAATATTATAATAATATAAAAATTTAATAATATTTATACTTAAAAAGGAGGCTGGTTCCAATGAATTGGGCATTGTGGGGGGGGGGGGTGTTGGGCCATTTATTACCTTCTCCATGCAGGGATTAGGGATTCTTTAGGAATCGAGTCATTCACCCCTTTTACTTACTTCCCAACCCAGCTGGATGGTGACTCATACTCTCTATGTTTAGGCTCGTATTCTTTGAGATCTAGAATCTAATAGTGCCAAAGTCGCAGAAACTATTCCATCAAGAGTAGGGGTGAAAATCTCCACTCACATGCTCTTTGGAAAATACAAAGAGTGGTGCATATAGATTAATTGGACTAGTGACTAGTAGTTTGTCATCGTCGAACCTAGTACAGAGAATCAGGTTGACACTTGTGTCAACCCACCTTTTGAGATTTGTATTCTCAGTCTGCACCAAGTGGCGACTCTAGTTCATCCTGCTCACATGTAGCCTTTTTAGTGCTTTTAGCTCATCCAAATCCACTTCCAAGGCACTAACATTTGTCTAAACTAAAGCACACTAAAGCCCTAAATAATATTTGGAGCTAGGTGATCTTTGAGCACTAATTAAAGTATCCAAGGCCTCCTTTCCCTCGTAAAATTTAGAAATTGAGCTTTTCAACTCATCAATTTCCTTCCTTAAAATTGAATTTTCTTTAGAAATTTTGCCTAAACAAGAGGAAGTTTTGGAGATTTCATCCAATGAACCTTTTAATTGCTCATTGGAGGTTTTCAACTCGATGGTGGAATTTTTTTACATCAATGAAATCTTTATCTAGCTTAGAACATTTTTTCTTTATAAAATTTCATTTTTGAAAAGCATTTTGAACCTCTTGGTTCATATAAACTAATAGCTCATCATCATCAACAACCCCATCGACATCATCATCAAGGTTATCACTAGAAGATAAGGATGTAGGGCTTACCTCATTGGAGTCCTTTTCATCTCCCATAGCCATAAGACATAAATTCGCACTACCTTGCTCTTCCTCTTCCTCATTGAAAGAGTCATTATCCCAAGTAGGCTTTAGAGTTTTTTTTTTCTCCTTGTCCCACTTCTTCTTATTCTTTAGTTTAACACACTCAGTTTTGATGTGACCTTGCTTTCCACATTCATAGCACTTCACATCATTCTTCTTCTCCTTATCCAATAATGAGGAGTTGGAGTTAGAGAAGGAACACTTTTTGCTAGAGAATTTCTCCTTCTTTTTCTTTCTCATGACTGCTTTCACTCTTCTTGAGAGAATAGCTACTTCATCTTCATCCCCACTATCGCTTCTACTTAAGCACACACTATCTTTGGTTTCTTTGATTACTTTGAGTACAATTCCTTTCTTCTTTTTCCTTCTCACCTTTGTCTTCATCCTTCTCAATTATCATTAGGGAGTAAGAAGTTTTTCAACAAGCTCATCTGTCCTTAGTTTGCTTAGGTCATGAACTTCTTTAATTGATGAAATCTTAGATTTAAAATTCTTCTTGGGTAGAGCTCACAAGAATTTGTTGTTGACATATTTTTCAGAGTATATCTTCCCATACTTCTTCAAATTTGAGATGATTGCAAGTAATTGATATGCCATTTTAGTTACATTATCACTAGGCTTCATTTTGAAGAGCTTATATTCATGTACAAGCATTTGAATCTTCTTGGATTTCACTTGAGTTATTCCTTCATGGTAGTTTTCAAGAGTTCTCAAAATGGCATAGGCATATGTATTGTGTTGGACTCTTCCCACTTTTTCTCTTAACAAGGAATTGACAATGATGAAGGCGGAACGATTGTTCTTGTAATTAGCCCTAAGTTGTGCATTCATATGTTACTCTCTTATAATTAAAACATCTACTCCTTCCAAATATTTAGTTGGGGGTTTCCATTCATTCATAACAAAACCTTTATCTCAATACCTTAACTATCTCATATGTATTTTGTACTCCCACATTGAATAATTGGTTGTATTGAAGAAAGGCCTTAGGTGAGAGTTTAGGTTTCCATGTGATGTAGCATTAGAAGAGGTTGTAGCAAAGGTTGATGTTGATGGATTTACTACCATGGATTATATATCTCACAATTAAGTTGAAGAGATATGTTGGGTTGTGATACCACTTGTTGTCCCTTGTTAACAACCAATAGAAGGATGAATTAATGTTTTTATAATCAAACCCAAAAGCTACAACAAGCTATTTTATATTCTTCTTATTTTTTGGAATCTAGATTGATTATAAAATATGTTGTGGTCTTATTTTCAAACTTAGTTTATAATTAGTATCATTAGAATAAAATCACAGTGTGATTCAAAATACAAAATATTTCATGCTATTTGAAAATATTAAACATAAAACTACAACATGATAATTTTACTACATAACCAAAGTAGTACCAATAAAATTGCATAGAAAACTAAATCATAATGTGAGCGGAGATTTTCACCCCCACTCCCAATGGAATGGTTCTTATGAATTCGGCATTGTTAGACTCAGGGCCTTAGAACATGGGCCTAAACTTGAAGAAAATGGAGTCGCCACTCTGAACGGCTGAAAAAAGGGGTAGATGACTCGATTCCTATGGAATCTGTTAGACAAATGATCTTAATTTTGATCCTTGACAACTCAAATGGATGATCTATTTTAACTTGTGTTTGAGAAAGCTTGTTGCAGGATTAGGTTGCTTCAATTAAAGGTGAACAGAACAAGTATAGCGGTCGCACCTCAACTGAATACGACCGCTCCATGCAATTACAGAATGAAACCTTGTCACAGTAGGTTTCGCGGTCAGAAGTTCGACCATAGTCGCGACCGCTCATACATAATAGCGACCGTCCTAATATTTGCCCGACCGCTACTCAAGGAACTTAAATCATTACAATCACAGTAAGGTTCGCGGTGACAAGAACGGTGAATGATTCGACCTCGCTTACCACTTTAGCGACCGCCCCATTCAGAGTCGCGACCGCCCAACAATTCAAGAAGAAATTGCTCAAAGAGACAGTAGTGTTCGTGTCCTCAGGTGCGTCCAGTAGTTCGACGCGAGAATGTGAGTTCGACCGCGAAAACCTACCAAGGGCGACCGCGAAGATTCAAATTATGGCGGACATCTCTTTTGCTCTGTCAGAAAGTGACACGTGACATGACCGTTGTAAACCCACTTCAATATTCAAAAAGGGCGACCGCACCTATGCTTGGCGCGACCGTCCCGACAAACAAAGCATGGGCAAGAAACGGTCCGACAAACACAGCATGGACAAGATTCCAGCTGCAGAGCACTAAAATTCGACCGTTGTAGCTTTTTCAAAAGTAGCGACCGTCCCAGGTTAAAAGGACGACCGCGAGAAGCATGAGAGCGACCATCCTTGCATGAAGGGCGACCGCGAAGTGCTTCGGACAGTTTAAGTAAAGAAGGTCTAATCTGCCAAGACATTATTAAAACATCAATAACGGCTAGTAAGACCACATTGGCTATAAATACAATGTTTCCATGAGAAAACAAAGAGATAACATAATTAAGAAAAGATTTTCATAGCCAAGCAACAAATTTCCTTTTGCTTAAACTTGTATTTGAATTGTTATGAATGTTAGGTGTTAGCATTGAAAACACCATTGTATAAGTTTGAGTGTAAGCTTGGGAAACACTTAGGTTGAGAGAGTGAGCCTTGTAAAACTCTTGTTTGGGTTGTAAGTGTGAGCCTTAGAAAAACACTTGTGAAGTTAGGTGTGAACTTGTGAAAACACCAAAGTTGGAAGTGAGCTTGTGAAAACTTCAAAGACTAGTGGAACCTTAACAAGTTGTTAAGGAAGTGGATGTAGGATTGAAGTAAATCCGAACCACTATAAATCTTGTGTGTTCTTACCTTCCTCCATTACTCAACCAACTCTCTATTCCGCATTTCTTGTTTGTTGAGTTTTTTAAATTGTCATTATTTCTTGACGAAACCAATTCACCCCCCCCTCTTGGTTGCCATCTTGGGACAACAGAATCTTCAACCCCCTAATGAGTCTGAAAAGT
This sequence comes from Garcia nutans, assembly GCA_947685225.1. Classification (NCBI taxonomy): domain Eukaryota; kingdom Viridiplantae; phylum Streptophyta; class Magnoliopsida; order Malpighiales; family Euphorbiaceae; genus Garcia; species Garcia nutans. The sequence continues at coordinate 11,216,327 of CANTUV010000018.1, read as the reverse complement.
TGGGTACTTATGAGGAAGGTGAGAATGACCCACCACCCCCATAATGCTTGGTTCATTGGAACCGGTCTCCTTTTTAGGTCTGGATATTATTAAATTCTTAAATATTATAAAATCATCCATATTGCATGCAATTATTGAAATAAATATTTATTATATTAAAGTAAAAAAAAATTCAAACAAAATAATAAAATGGGCACCCATTCGAAGATGGAAAAGTGCCCTTACAACCATGTCCCAAAACTAAATCAAATAGGACATCCACCAATTGATGGAATCATGTCCTTTACATTAATCCCAAAACTTGAAAGAAATTAAATTACATTGAACTTAGCTAACGAGGTACCCACAAAGTGGAAACATACCTTTTACATTCTTAAAATCAAAATAGCCAATCTTAAAAAAAATTTAAAAAAATATTAAACCATTCAAACATCCATAATAATTAAAAATAAATCATCCATGTGTAAATCAAATAAATCATCCATCATAAGCATATAATAAATTAAATAATCAAAACTAGGGTTTAATGTATTAAATATATAAAATTAGGATTTTAGAGTTTCAAATTGGAATTAAGGCTTTAGCTTAGAAATTAAGGTTTTGGAATTTAGAGGAATTATGGCTTTAGGATTTAGGTTTCAAGGAATTAGGGTTTTGGATTTTGGGTTTAAGGAATCAGGGTTTGGTTTAGGGGTTTAAGGAATTAAGTGTTTTTTGGAAATTAGGTTACTGGTTTTACAGATTTAGGTTTAAGAGTTAGGGTTTGGGAGTTAGGTTATTGGTTATTGTGGTTTGAGTTTCTGGTTTCTGGATATTAGGGTTTTTACAGAGTGGGATTTCTTAAATAAATGTTAGGGTTTTATATTTTATGAATATGCAAAAGTGGTTTTGGGTGATCTAATTTAGGGTTTTAATAATTATACTAGTGATTCAAATTAAACCATAAGCTACTGGATGAGACAAATGGATTGGAATAAAATTAATTACAAGTAATTAAGATTTTTGATGCCATTGGAATTAAGTTTAACTATTGGACTAATATAATTTCACAACCTTCAAATCTTTTAGTGGTATTTTTAAAAGAAAACACATATACTGGATGTTTAAATAAATTGTAAATCAATGGCTGAAGTCACTTTTAATTAAGATGAGTTAAATGATAAAGCCAAACTGTGAGTGGAGATTTTCGCTCTCACTCTCGATGGAATGGTTCTTGCGACTTCGGCACTGTTTAGGCTCGGGGCCTTAAAGAACACGGACCTAAGTCCGGAGAAAATGGAGTCACCACTCGGACGGGCCGGAAAAAAAAAGAAAGGGGTGGATGACTTGATTCCTAAGAAATCCCCAATCCCTAATGGGTTCGGAAAGTTGGGTAAGTGTGGGGAAGGTGAGAAATGGCTCAGCACCCCCATAATGCCCCGTTCATTGGAACCGACTTCCTTTACAGGCCTTAATATTATACAATTCTTAAATATAACAATATTATCCATATTACACAAAATAATTAAAATAAAGCATTGATATATTGAAAATCAAAACAATGTCCAAGCAAAACAAATAAATGGACACCCATCCGAAGATGGAAACATGCCCTTACATAATCCATGCCTAAATAGGACACCCACCGAAAGGTAGAAACATGTCCTTTACATTGGTCTAAAATAGAAAAGCAATTTAAATTACATGATATTTAACTAATGAGGTACCCGCCAAGTGGAAGCATACCTCTTACAACATTTGAAAATCAAAATAAATCGATAAAGTAAATAACCATTCATCATAAATAAATCATTCATCAAAGATATTAATCAAAATATAAAATAAACATTCATCCATGGTAATTTAAGTAAACTAATCATTGAAATTAAATAAACCAACAAAGCATTGAAAATAAATTAAAGCATATAATAGACTACATAATCAAATATAAAATTAAATAAAACAAATAAAGATTCAAATTAGGGCTACTGTTTTTATTTAAGATTCTTTATTTAATGTGTTTAGGGTTTTGGAATTTATGGGTTTAAGCTACTGTAAGTTTTAAAGGAATTGAAATGGATTAAAGTTTTATAATTTAAGAGGTTGATAAAGTTCTTTGATTAACCAAATTAGTGTTTGAGGAGTGAAATCATGAAATTAGGGCTTGGACACTTTAAAACATTATATTTATGATTATTAGCTACTGAATTGTTATTTTTAGGCTTATTGTGTTTGAATTTTAAAATTTAGGTTTATAAGGTTTAAAGGTTTAAAGGATTAGGATTTAGAAAAATTAGGGTTTAAGGTTTTAAGGGAGTTAGGTGTGAGCGGGGATTTTCGCTCCCACTCCCGGTGGAATGGTTCTTGCGACTTCGGCACTGTTTAGGCTCGGGGCCTTAGAGAACATGGACCTAAGTCCGAAGAAAATGGAGTCGCCACCCGGATGGGCCGGGAAAAAGAAAGGGGTGGATGACTCGATTCCTAAGGAATCCCCAACCCCCTAATGGGGTCAGAAAGTTGGGTACTTGTGGGGAACGTGAGAAATAGCCCAGCACCCCCATAATGCCCGGTTTATTGGAACCGGCCTCCTTTACATGTCTTAATATTATAAAATTCTTAAATATAACAAGATTATCCATATTACACACAATAATTAAAATAAAGCATTGATATATTGAAAATAAAAACAATGTCCAAGCAAAACAAATAAATGGACACTCATCCGAAGATGGAAACATGCCCTTACATAATCCATGCCTAAATAGGACACCCGCCGAAAGGTAGAAACATGTCCTTTACATTGATTATAAAATAGAAAAGCAATTTAAATTACATGATATTTAACTAATGAGGTACCCACCAAGTGGAAACATACTCTTACAACATTTGAAAATCTAAATAAATCGATAAAAGTAAATAACCATTCATCATAAATAAATCATTCATCAAAGATATCAATCAAAATATAAAATAAACATTCATCAATGATAAACTAAATAAATCAAGCATTGAACTTAAATAAATCAACAAAGCATTGAAAATAAATTAAAGCATATAATAGACTACATAATCAAATATAAAATTAAATAAAGCAAGTAAAGATTCAAATTAGGGTTACTGTTTCTATTTAAAATTCTTTAATTAATACTTTAGGGTTTTGGAATTTTAGTATTATTTAGGGTTTGTAATTCTTAGCTATTGTAAACTTTAAGGGAATTAAAATGGATTAAGGTTTTATAATTTAAGAAATTAGTAAGTTTCTTTGATTTATCAAACTAGGGTTTGAGGGGTAAAATTATGAAATTAGGAAAACTTAAGTTTTTAGATTAATTGGTTTTTGGGTTTACTGTTTGTATTTTGAATAATCATAATAATGGAAGTAAAACGTAAAGATTTATAATGCATAAATAAATAGTGACCCGAACCCATACGGCGGTCCCGCTAGCTGGTTAGCGGGCAGGGGTCAAGGGGGCAGCGCCCCTTGCGAGCTTTGGTGTTGAAAATTAAGATTTTAGGGTTTAAGCAACCAGTATAATCTCGAAACCTATAATCCTAGAAGAAACCAGTATTATTTTTAAAAGAATAATGCTTACTGTGTGATTTTGGAAAGAAGGATTAATTAGGGTTAAAGCTTTTGATTCTTAAAAATAAGGCTACTGACTTTTTGGAATAGAGATTAGGGTTTTGGGAATTAATAAAATGATTTACGATTTTTGAAGTTTTTGGAGACAAAAGAAACGATTTAAGGCTTTTATGGTTTTTGAAAACAAAAAAAAAATGAATTAGGGTGTTTGGAGATAGAAGAAATAAATTAGGGTTCTTAGGTTTAGAAGAAATGTTTTAGGGATTTAAGGTTTAGAAGAAACAGAAGAATGATTTTTAGGGTTTTTGAAAATAGAAGAAACGATTTATTAAAGCTACTGTGAGAAAATAAAGAAATTAGAGATTCAAACCTTCGTTCGTTGGTTCCACCAAAAATTGCTTCTTGGATGAACAAGTACAAAGGCAAAGTTGCTGCCTTTAATGAATCATTGATGGCTTTGCTTGTTGCTCCTCTCCAATCTAAAGTCCCAAATTCCAGTCCGATGTTCCAAAGTTTTTCCTAAGTCCGATTGTTAATCTCTAAAATTTCCTCCTCAATTTTGATCCTTAATTTTCCCTCCTTTTTGTGTTGTTTTTGGTCTTATTTATAGAAGATTTTTATGATTAATCTTAGTTGCTCATGAAATCTAACATTAATTAAGAAAAGAAAACCGAAACCGAATTGAATTTGGTTTCGAAAAAATTTGCATCAGAAAAATTTTGTTGGCAAAAAAAAACTGCTGCGGAAAAATTATGCTGGCAAAAAAGTTGCCGCATGAGCCTGCGGGGTGGGGGCAAAAATTGCCTGCGGGCCATTTCGCAGCCCCTCTTTTCGGCGACAAAATTTTTCGTCGCCGATTTTTATTTTTATTTATTTATTATTTATTATTAATAAAAATTAAATACTAAAGCAAATATTATTTAATTAAGATAACACAAAAATTATTTTAGACTAATTAAAAAATAAAAATTATTTTGGACTTATTAAAATATATTGGACTGGACTGGGTCAAAAATTAAGGGTCTACATTAGGGTTTAAGAAAACTAGGGTCTAATGTTAGCTAGTTTGAGGTTATTGTCTTGGTTTAAAAGTTAAATTAGGGTTTTTAGTGTTTCAGAGAATGTATTTGATTTTAGAATTTGGAAAAACAATTTATAATTTTATGAAGCTTTATGAAAATAAACAAAATGATTTAAGGTTTATAGAAACAAATAAGATATTTTTTAGGATTTTTGGAAAGAAAAAAAATTCAATTTAGGGTTTTGAAAAATTGAAAAGCAGATTAGGGTTTTGGTAAATTTTGAAACGATTTAAGGTTTTGAAAAGTTAGAAAGTAGATTAGGGTTATAAGAATTTGAAGAAACAGAAATTTTCAATCTTGAGTGATGAAGCTACTGTAAAGAAAAATAAATAAAGAAATTCATACATTCGTTTGTTGATTCCACCAAAAATTGTTTCTTAGATAAATAAGAGCAAAGACAAGCTTTGCTGCCTTTGATGAATTATAGATTTGCTTGCTTATTGCTTCGGTTTGCTGAGTTTCGACCACCTAATCCAAAGTCTCCCAAAGTTCTGAGTTCAACAAGAATTCGAGTCCGATCCCTCAAAGTTTTTCTCCAAAAGTCCTCTCCAATTTTTCCCTTAATTTCCATCCCCTTTTTGTGTTGTTTTTGGTCTTATTTATAGAAGATTTATATGATTAATCTTAATTGTTCACGGAATCTAACATTAATTAAGAAAAGGAAATCGAAACAAAATTGTATTTGGTTTTGAAAAAATTTGCGTCGAAAAAATTTTGCGAGCGAAAAAAAACTACTGCGGAAAAATTTCGCTGGCAAAAAAGTTGCCGCAGGAGCTTGCGAGCTGCGGGGGCGAAAATTGCCTGCGGGCCATTTCGTCCGACCCATTTTCGGCGACGAAAAATTTCGTCGCCGATTTTTATTTTTATTTTTTTATTTTTTTTATTTTTTATTAATTATAAAAACTAAATACTAAAGCTAATATTATTTAATTAAGTTAACACAAAAAATATTTTGGACTTATTAAAATATATTGGATCGGACTGGGTCAAAAATTAAGGGTCTACAGTTTGCCCCCTGCTTGAATGATCTGAGACTTTAGTAAAAGAGAGTGAAAGCAATAAGGCTTAATTTTTGAGATGGCTGAGGTTTTGGTTTTGGACCCAGTTCGAGTTCCGGACTCAAGGATAATTTTAGGTTCTGGACCTAAGCGTAATTTTAGTTTATGGACCTAAGGAAAATTTGGGTTCTAGACCCGAGCTAAGTTCTAGACTTAGAAAAGATTCTAGGTTCTGGACCTAAGGATAATTTGGGTTCTGGACTCAAGCTAAGTTCTGGACTTAGAAGAGATTCTAGGTTCTGGACCTAAGGAAAATTTTGGTTCTGGACCCGAGCTAAGTTTTGGATTTAGAAGAGATTCTAGGTTCTGGACCTAAGGAAAATTTGGGTTCTGGACCTGAGCTAAGTTCTGGACTTAAAATAGATTCTAGGTTCTGAACCTAAGGGTAATTTGGGTTCTGGACTCGAGCTAAGTTCTGAACTTAGAAGAGATTCTAGGTTCTCGACCTAAGGAAAATTTGGATTCTGGACCCGAGCTAAGTTCTGGACTTAGAAAAGATTCTAGGTTCTGGACTTAAGGGTAATTTGAGTTCTGGACCTGAGCTAAGTTCTGGACTTAGAAGAGATTCTAGGTTCTGGACCTAAGAAAAATTTGGATTCTGGATCCGAGCTAATAAAGATTTAATTATCTGCAAAAAATAATTTTTTGTTTCAAAAAGTTTGACTAATCTTTATGCATATGTATTCTTCTTGCCCCCTAAGTGTAAAAATATTTATACACACACAAGCATTTGAATGATTAAAGTGAATAATTGAATTTACTGTTTATTTATTGTGTAGTCACTGTTCATGCACTATTTACTATTTATAAATAGTAACTTTACTATTCTTAAATAGTAGTAAATAGTATTTTATTATTTGTAAATAGTAATTTACTATTCATAAATAGTAAAATTTACTATTCATCAATAGTAAAGTTTACTATTCATAAACAGTAAAACTTACTTTTGAATTTTGTTTTTTTCCCTGCCGTTTCTCTATATAAACCCCCCGAATTCCTTCATTTCATTGACAGCAAAATCTATAATTTCTATAATTCTCTCAAAATCTTTCAAATTTAGCACATTGTTTTCAAAAAAAATGTGTTAGACAAAAGATCTCTATTTTGATCCTTGACAACTCAAATGGATGATCTATTTAACTTGTGTTTAAGAATCTTGTTGCAGGATTAGGTTGCCTTAAGTAAAGCAAGACAGAACAATTCTAGCGGTCGCACCAGACCAGAATACGACCGCTACATGCAATTACAGAATGAAACCTTATCACAGTAGGTTTCGCGGTCAGAAGTTCGACCTCAGTCGCGACCGCGCCTCAAGAATGGCGGCCGTCCAAAATACTTGCCCGACCGCTACTCAAGGAACTTAAATCATTACAATCACAGTAAGGTTCGCGGTGACAAGAACGGTGAATGATTCGACCTCGCTAATCAATTTAGCGACCGCCCATTCAGAATCGCGACCGCCCAACAATTCAAGAAGAAATTGCTCAAAGAGACAGTAGTGTTCGCGTCCACAGGTGCGTCCAGAAGTTCGACGCGAAACTGTGAGTTCGATCGCGAGATTCTGCATAGGGCGACCGCGAGATTCAAATTATGGCGGACATTCAGTTTTGCTCTGTCAGAGAATGACACGTAATATGACCGTTGTAAACCCACTTGAAGATTCAAAAAGGGCGACCGCACCTCTGCTTGGCGCGACCGTCCCGACAAACAAAGCATGGGCAAGAAACGGTCCGACAAACACAGCATGGACAAGATTCCAGCTGCAGAGCACTAAAATTCGACCGTTGTAGCTTTTTCAAAAGCAGCGACCGTCCCTTGTTAATGGACGACCGCGAGAAGCATGAGCGCGACCATCCTTGCATGAAGGGCGACCGCGAAGTGCTTCGGACAGTTTAAGTAAAGAAGGTCTATTCTGCCAAGACTTTATTCAAAACTTCAATAACGGCTAGTAAGACCACATTGGCTATAAATACAATGTCTCTATGAGAAAACAATATAGTGAAGTGAAAAGAACAATCAAGAAATCAGATTTTCATAGCCAAGCAACAAATTTTCTTTTACTTAAACTTACAATTAAATTGTAATGAATGTTAGGTGTGATCATTGAAAACACCATTGTATAAGTTTGAGTGTACGCTTGGGAAACACTTGGGTTGTGAGAGTGAGCCTTGTAAAACTCTTGATTGGGTTGTAAGTGTGAGCCTTAGAAAAACACTTGTGAAGTTAGGTGTGAACTTGTGAAAACACCAAAGTTGGAAGTGAGCTTGTAAAAACTTCAAAGAATAGTGGAACCTTAACAAGTTGTTAAGGAAGTGGATGTAGGATTGAGGTAAATCCGAACCACTATAAATCTTGTGTGTTCTTTCTTTCTTTCATTACTCAACCAACTTTCTATTCCGCATTTGTGTTTGTTGAGTTTTTTAATTTTCCATCATTTCGTGAGGAAACCAATTCACCCCCCCTCTTGGTTGCCATCTTGGGACAACAATTGGTATCAGAGCCCTGAGATTTCTTAAACTTAATTGTGAAATCTGATCCACTATGGCAACTTCTTCTTCATCAAGCTCTCATGGAAATCTTAACTCTATTCTTAGACCCTATTTTGATGGAACTGATTACTCATATTGGAAACACAAAATGTACTTGTTTCTAGATAGTGAAGGGATTGAACTATGGGATTTCGTGGAAAGTGAGTGGAAATCTCCTACTCATGAAGTTGACGGTATTCAAGTTCCTCTTCCCAAAGCTCAATGGTCAACTAGCAATATCAGAGATCGATTCAAGAACAATAGAGCTGCTTCCATCTTGATGAACTCCATTTCAAGAGAAGAAGGTGGAAGAGTTCAACATTTAACTTGTGCACATTGCATTTGGAAAACACTTGAAAACTACCATGAAGGTACGACTCAAGTAAGATTCACCAAAAAACAAATGCATGTTCATGAGTATGAGCTATTCAAGATGAAACCAAATGAAAACGTCACCGACATGACAAATCGCTTGCTTGCTATTGTCAATGAACTAAAGAAGTATGGCAAGGTATATGATCAAGGTGATGTAAACAGTAAAATCTTGAGAGCCCTAAGAGCTAGAAAGAACTTTGAATCCAAAGTATAATCCATAGAAGAAGCTCATGATCTCAGCACATTAAGAACCGACGAGCTAGTTGGTAAATTACTCACTTTTGAGCTGCACAGTGAAAAAGAAGAAGATCAAGGTGAGAAAGAAAAGAGAAAACCAATTGCACTCAAAGCAATCAAAGAAGCTGAGAGCTCAAGCAATGAAGGTACTGATGATGAAGATGAAATGGCAATGTTCTCAAAAAGAATCAATGAATGGAAAAGAAAGAAAAGATTACAAGCAAACAAAGGTACACCTCCTAAATTCTCCTTCAAAGATAAAGAAAAGAAAAATGAGGTAAAGTGCTATGAATGTGGAAAAACTGGTCACATCAAATCGGATTGCTACAAATTAAAGAACAAAAGGAAATGGGATAAAGAAAAGAAAAAGTCTCTCAAAGCCACATGGGATGACTCTTCTTCAAGTGAGGAAGAAGAAGAAGAAGGAATTGCAAATCTATGTCTCATGGCTATTGAAGATGACTCCAATGAGGTAAGTACTCAATCCTTTGATCTTGTAGCACATGATGATATAAATGATATAGATGATAGTGATTTGATTGAGCACATGAATTTTAAAATAGAAAAATATTATTCTAAAATGATGCTTTACAAAGAGAAAAACTCTAAGTTAGAAAAAGATTATATATGCTTAAAGAATTCTACCTTAGAATTGAAAACCTCAAATGAACACTTGATGAACACAATAGGAGAATTAAAGAAAAGCTCACATGACTTAGAAAAAGTGATTAAAGAGAATGAGACATTGAAGCATGAACTAAAAGAACTAAAAGAATCAATTTCCAGATTTCATAAAGGAAAGGAAGCATTGAACACATTAATTAATAATCAAAGATCACCTTCCTTGAAATATGGATTAGGATTCAATGGCTCAACCAACATTGCACCTAGCAAACCAACATTTGTGAAAGCATCTACAACTAAAATTTCTGATGTTCATATCAAAGATGCTTGCACCAAGTCTAAAAGAACTAGTTATGGTTCACTAGGAGATAAAGCAAAAAATAATTATGCATTGTTGTTCACTAAATTTGCACAAAAGAAATCACATACTTGTAGTTGTATGTATAATGCAAAAAGAAAAATGCAGAAGAATAGAATACCATGGCAATGCACATATTGCATGAAATTTGGACACAAAAATTTTTCTTGTTATATAAGAAAGGCACATCTCAAGTTAGAAGGCACTTTTTCTACTAACCATCAAGGACCCAACTTCAAGTGGGTACCTAAAAGAAGATGATCACAATTGTTTTGCAGGTATGCCTAAAATCTACTACCAATGAAAGCACATGGCTTGTGGATAGTGGATGCTCAAGGCATATGACTGGAAATGCAAAGCTCTTTACAAGTATTACCTACAAACATGGAGGTAACGTAACTTTTGGAAACAATGCTAAAGGTAAAATTCTTGGTGTTGGCTCCATTGGTTCTATTGGTAAGGATTTAATTGAAGATGTATGGCTTGTTGATGGTTTGAAACATAACTTGCTAAGTGTTAGTCAACTTTGTGATAAAGCATACTTTGTCGAGTTTGATTCCAAGGAATGCAAAATCACAAACTCAAATGATGTTATCATATTTAAAGGTACTAGAACAAACAACACTTACAATGTCAGCATACATTCAAATCATACATGTTTAATGTCCACTAATAATGATGCATGGTTATGGCATAGAAGACTAGGACATGCTGGTATGGATCAATTGAAATATATTTATAATGAGAACTTAGTTGATGGCTTACCTAAGATAAAATATGATAAAGATAGAATTTGTGAACCTTGTCAACATGGTAAGCAACATAAAAGCTCATTTAAATCAAAGAGTATTATAAGTACCTCTAGACCTTTAGAGCTCATTCATTTAGACTTGTTTGGACCAAATAGAGTTACAAGCTTAGGAGGCAAATCATATGCATTTGTTCTTGTTGATGATTACTCTAGATTCACATGGGTTAATTTCTTAGCTCAAAAGAATGAAGCCTTTAATTGCTTCAAAACATTTGCAAAAAGAGTTCAAAATGAAAAAGGATATGTGATCACATCTATTAGAAGTGATCATGGTAAAGAATTTGAAAATGAAAATTTTGAAACCTTTTGCAATGAACTTGGCATTTCACATAATTTTTCTGCTCCTAGAACTCCACAGCAAAATGGTGTAGTTGAAAGGAAAAATAGAACTTTAATTGAAATGGCTAGAACAATGCTCAATGAATATGATTTACCATCTTATTTTTGGGCAGAAGCCGTTAATACAGCTTGCTACATTGCAAATCGTGTTTACAAAAGGCATTTAACTAATAAAACTTCTTATGAGCTATGGAATGGAAGAATACCCAGAATTGGATATTTTAGAGTATTCGGATGCAAATGCTTCATATTGAATACCAAGGATAATCTTGGAAAATTTTCATCCAAATCAGATGAAGGCATATTCTTAGGATATTCATCATATAGCAAAGCATATAGAGTATTTAACATAAAAACTCTAGTAATAGAAGAATCAATGCATGTTGTATTTGATGAATCATCTAAACTTGATCAAAAGAAAGGTATTACTTTTAATGACCCTGCAGATAATCTTGAACCTCTTGAATCTATTGATGCTCCAAAGATCAATCAACTTGAAGAAAAGACTCAGGATCTACCTAAGGATTGGCAATACAAGAAAGATCATCCAAAGGAACTCATCATTGGAGAAACATCTAAGGGAGTAATCACTAGATCTAAAATTAATCATGTTGATGTTAATTTTGCTTTTGTTTCTCAAATTGAACCAAAAACTGTTGAGGAAGCTTTAAATGATGAAAATTGGATAACTGCAATGCAAGATGAACTTAATCAATTTGAAATAAATAATGTTTGGCAACTTACTCCTAGACCTAAAGATCATTCTATAATAGGATGCAAATGGGTTTATAGGAATAAGCTTGATGAAAATGGTCACATTATTAGAAATAAAGCAAGATTGGTAGCCAAAGGTTATAATCAAGAAGAAGGTATTGATTATGATGAAACCTTTGCCCCTGTAGCCAGATTAGAAGCTATTAGAATATTACTTGCTTTTGCATGTCATATGAATTTTAAGCTTTATCAAATGGATGTTAAAAGTGCATTTCTAAACGGACTCATAAATGAAGAAGTTTATGTTGAACAACCTCCTGGATTTGAAAACTACAAATTTCATGATCATGTTTTCAAACTTACCAAAGCTTTATATGGATTGAAACAAGCACCTAGAGCATGGTATGATAAACTTAGTGCATATTTGCTTGAAAATGGTTTTGCAAAAGGAAAAGTAGACACAACTCTCTTTGTTAAAAAGGATAAGCATAACATTTTGATTGTACAAATTTATGTGGATGACATAATATTTGGAGCTACTGATGAAGCCTTGTGCAAAGAATTTGCTTCTTGTATGACCAGGGAATTTGAAATGAGCATGATGGGTGAACTCAAGTTCTTCCTTGGATTGCAAGTCAAGCAATGTAAAGATGGGATCTTCATCAACCAATCCAAATATACAAGAGAACTCATGAAGAAATTTGGAATGGATGGCTGCAAAACTAGCAAAACTCCCATGAGCACATCCTTGAAATTAGGTAAAGATGACAATGGTAAAGCAGTAGATGAGAAGAAATATCGAGGTATCATCGGATCACTACTTTACTTAACCGCATCTAGGCCTGATATAATGTACAGTGTATGTCTATGTGCTAGATTTCAAACCTGTCCTAAAGAATCACACTTGAATGCCACTAAAAGAATCTTGAAATATTTAAGTGGTACAATGCAATTAGGACTTTGGTATCCAAAGAACACATCATTTCATATTATAGGATTTTCAGATGCAGATTATGCAGGTAGTATCTTAGATAGAAAAAGCACTACAGGAGCATGTCACTTTCTTGGTAATTGTTTAGTTTCTTGGCATAGTAAGAAACAAGCATCAGTTGCTTTATCCACAACGGAAGATGAATATGTTGCAGCTTGTTTTTGTTGCACACAAGTATTATGGATGAAACAACAATTGCTTGACTATGGTAAAGTTTTTAACAATATTTCCATTAAATGTGACAACACTAGTGCTATCAATTTGTCTAAGAATCCTATATAACATTCTAGATCCAAGCATATAGATATTAGACATCATTTTTTGAGGGAAAATGTGCAAAATCAGAACATAATTCTAGAATTTATTGAAACACAAAATCAACTTGCGGATGTCTTTACAAAACCATTGAATGAAGATAGACTTAATTTTATTAAACTTAATTTATGAATGATTGATGGAAATACTTTGAATTAATTGCCTATCAATGAAGTTTCTATGTGCATGAATTTAATGGTTCTTAACACTCTAGAAATATTTTCTATCTTTCCATGAATCTTTCAATTTTTAAGTCTTTAGCGGTCGCTCCAGAGTCCTTTCGCGATCGCTATCTTGTCTGACAGTTTCATTCAAACTAATGACTCTGTGCGCGGTCGAGAAAATTTTGTGCGCGGCCGCACCAATTTGAATAGTTTCGACCGTTACAGACAATTTCTTCTCTCGCGAGCGTACTTATCTTGAAAATGGTCGCTAGACCTCATTTCGCGATCGCACCTTGTTCAATGTGCGACCGCACCCTGTACACTTTGCTCGAAAATTTATAACCGTTGGCTGTGTGACAGGTCGCAAATCTTGACTTTCAACAGTCATAAACGGCTATTTTCGTTATTTCATCTATTTAAGAGCATAATAAATAATTTTCTTTGATATTTTGCTTCTAAAAACATTCTGAAACCCTAAAATCTTCTCCTCATCATCTATCATTCAATTGAACCTCTGTTTTCCTGCTCTCTTCTGTTCTTTCTGTTTCAATGGCTCCCAAAAGAAAAACCACCTCCAAAATTAAGGGTCAAGCCAAGAGAGTTCCAGGAATCACCATTAGAGAACCTGTTGTTGAACCTCCATCTCCTCCTCAATCCAAAAGAGGTGAGAAAATTCACAAACCTCACCACCAAACCTCTGAGGAAGACATTAGGTATGCTATGCTTAAGAAAAAGAAGGTTGAAGGCACCAAATCACCTTTTGGTGGAATGCTTTCTGCATTGGGCATCAAGGACGAAATTGAGAGATTGTTGGATGTCCTTGGATGGAGAAAATTTGTCTTTCCAGAAGAGGTAGGCTACTCTAGTCTTAGCAAAGAATTTCTGATGTCTCTTCAAATAGAAAAGAGTGCAAATTCTGCACTAGGGTGGTATGGAGTTAGATTTAAGCTCTTTGATCAATACCAAGCCCTATCTCTAGAAGATTTTGGTAGCATTTGGAACTTCCCTTCTGAAGGTATAACCTCTTACAATGACCAAATGTTCTCCAACCGAACCCTTTCTGATTTCTGGCAAGAAATTTCCATTGAAACTTCCTTTGAAAAAGAATCCAAAGCCAGACATATCAAAACTCTCACCCACTGGATGCTCCATAGGATTATCACTTATACCATCCACCAAAGAGCAGATGGAAATGAGAAAGTCACCAAAAGAGACCTCATCTTTATGTATGCTTTCACCCATAACATCAAAATAAACTCCACCAAGTTCTTGATAGACACCTTCTTTCATCATGCTGTTACAAGAACTGGTACATTCTTCCTATCCTCTCAAGTTACTCAGATAGCTAGGCACCTAAACCTTCTGAATGATTTGAACTTAGCTACCTTGAGAAACCCTTTCACTCTAGCTTCCAGTGCTATCACAATAGATTACTTAGAGCATGCTGGATGTGTTAGGAAAATTGAAGGATCATATGTATACTACTTTGGCAAGAAAGGAGTAATGGATAAACAAAAGAAGAGGCCAAGATATACAATTGAGGAAGAAGGAGATTCAGTTGAAGTTGCTGTGGAATTACCTCCAAAAGCAACTTCATCAAAAGTTGCTCAAGAAACTACTTCATCCTCCACTCAACTCATCCTCCAAGCTATCAAAACTCTTTCCAGGAAATTCTCCAAGTTCAAGAAAAGTGTCTCCAAGAGATTTCAGCACTTGAACAAGAGAATTGACCTTATGTCTCATATGCACCATGATCTCTATGACATGCAAGGAAAATTGGACTTGCCTCAGTGCAACCTTGAAGATTGGGATATAAGTGATCATACCCAAAGCATTCCTGAAGAAGAAGAGTCCATCAGCACTAGCTCTGCCTCTGTTGCTCCTAAAGATAAAGGAAAAGCTCCTTTAGTTGAAGAAGAACTAGATGTAGATGATGACTCTGAATAGCTTAAAACTTTTTATCTCTATTGTTTGCATTTTCATATGATTATTGCTTTATTTTCTGCCTTTGTACTTTTCTCTATCCTTAATAAACATGTTTGTTTCAAATGTTATTTGTTTCAAAGCATTCCTGAAGAGGAAGACACATTTGTTTAAACATTTGATTTATTTTGCCTATGACAATGGGGGAGAAAATAACAACATAATGGAATGAAACTCAGTAAACATAATAGGGGAGAAACAATGGGGGAGAAAATAGTACAATGAATTGTTTAAACTGTTTATACATAACCTAATGCACCAAGATTATCACAATGCTCTTAATCATGACTTATGCATAAATCAAGGGGGAGCATTTTAGACTTATTATTTTTTCATCATTCCATTTGAATTGTCAAAGTCAAAATGGGGGAGATTGTTAGACAAAAGATCTCTATTTTGATCCTTGACAACTCAAATGGATGATCTATTTAACTTGTGTTTAAGAATCTTGTTGCAGGATTAGGTTGCCTTAAGTAAAGCAAGACAGAACAATTCTAGCGGTCGCACCAGACCAGAATACGACCGCTACATGCAATTACAGAATGAAACCTTATCACAGTAGGTTTCGCGGTCAGAAGTTCGACCTCAGTCGCGACCGCGCCTCAAGAATGGCGGCCGTCCAAAATACTTGCCCGACCGCTACTCAAGGAACTTAAATCATTACAATCACAGTAAGGTTCGTGGTGACAAGAACGGTGAATGATTCGACCTCGCTAATCAATTTAGCGACCGCCCATTCAGAATCGCGACCGCCCAACAATTCAAGAAGAAATTGCTCAAAGAGACAGTAGTGTTCGCGTCCACAGGTGCGTCCAGAAGTTCGACGCGAAACTGTGAGTTCGATCGCGAGATTCTGCATAGGGCGACCGCGAGATTCAAATTATGGCGGACATTCAGTTTTGCTCTGTCAGAGAATGACACGTAATATGACCGTTGTAAACCCACTTGAAGATTCAAAAAGATCGACCGCACCTCTGCTTGGCGCGACCGTCCCGACAAACAAAGCATGGGCAAGAAACGGTCCGACAAACACAGCATGGACAAGATTCCAGCTGCAGAGCACTAAAATTTGACCGTTGTAGCTTTTTCAAAAGCAGCAACCGTCCCTTGTTAAAGGACAACCGCGAGAAGCATGAGCGCGACCATCCTTGCATGAAGGGAGACCGCGAAGTGCTTCGGACAGTTT